>CAEFZP010002138.1:0-479454 GCA_903064625.1 Mallotus villosus
TTTTGCATCACCAGGGGGGTATTCCAGGTAGCCGGTTTTGTGAAAACTCTGAGTTGTTTAACCCTGAAAACAGGCAAACTCCTAGGTTTCCGTTCCAGAAAGAGAGGTAACGAAACCTTTTGGTAAGTAGCCATGGTAACTTACGCTGTGAAACTAACCTGGTCGCGAGCAGGTTAGTTCCATGCCAAACTCTGAGTTTTACCTATCCCCTCCCACTTTCTGAGTTTGATAGCGTTGGAAGACATGGGATATCGTTTCCTGGTTCAGCCGAGCGATCTCGAACAAAATTAAATTCGCTTAGTTATACGCCAGGAGACGATTTTAAGACTGCGATTTGATGTGCTTTAATTCCCTGATGAATACCTAAGTTAACGTTACCGTTTCCCGTCACGATCTGTAATTTATTTGAGCAACATTCTCAGCCCTTGGGTCTTCATCGCTAGTGTTATACGCCGTGGACGTGCACACAGAATTGACCAAAAGCTTTTTGGCACTGAAATAAAGAAAAATCATTTAAATTGTAGGATTTGGTCTTCTTCATTGCCTACAAATAGAAATCTAACAATGAGTAGCCTTCGTTTGAAGGAAGATGGGAAACTGAACAGTAGGCCTATTAACATTAACCAAATAATGCTAATAGCCTACCAATTGCAGTTATTTGAATCTTTGGGTTAAATCAAAGCAAGAATGGTCAAATTAAGGTGAAATAATATAATCATGTAATCATATTGCAAATGAATGAAATCAATGAAAGTTAACTAGGCCTACTCTACCATGACTAGGCCTATTGTAAACCAGAGATACAAAGCCAGAGCTGAGGAGAAGGTCTCAGGAGATCAATCATCCACAGAAAAATGCTTCACAATTCCTTTTAATACCCAAGAACAACTACAATCACACCACAATCTTGACCCTTTCTTATCAACATGACTATGGTACAGTAAGTTACACAATGAGATGTGAGAGCCATCAAGTTGAGAATCCATCCAGTAACTCCATAGTTTACCATATGAGAGGTGGGGGCAGGTTGATAGCCTTACAAGGTCAGCCTTTATTCTTCTGCCCTAAGTACACCATCTCTTGGTCAAAATAGAAATTCAGCAAATTCAACAATTAATATTCATATAGGTTATTGTTCCTACAATTATTTTATTATCACCTGTGACCATGCATCCTCCCAAAACTGGAGTTCCAGTAAATCTTTTTCGAGATTAGTCTTTATTCGTCTACCCTAAGTAGGCCTACACCATCTCTTGGTCAGTTTTTGGCACTTTCTTCATGAGGTACAGTTTGTACAACTCATTTATTTGTAACTATATAGGAATACATGAGATTACATTAGCTACATTTCACAGTTCCACATGCAAAATACACCTGCCATTAAATGAACATCTCACTGTAGCATCCATGCTCTGTTCAACAGGATTAGAATGTGCAAATCGTTTTTATACGATGTAGGCCTAAATAATAGTAAGCTACATGGGGAGAGAACTACCAGCTACCACATAATTCTCTGCATCCATTTCTACGGCAGAAGTCAATGTTTTTTCGTCATCATCATCTTTTGATGAAAAGCATTCTGTTGGGGGAAACTGCTTGAAATAGGCACCAATTGATATTGAATTAGTATCATGTCGAATATGATTAAAACCAAGGTGACGTCGAGGCTACAATCACAAGCGTATAGCCTAAGCAAACTATGCATTACCTGCGTAGTATGTTTTTATATTTAATAAAACATTGAACCTGCTATTTTATTAAGGCCACCACTTTTTCTCCTGTAACATTAACGGACAGTTGGGTTAAATGTTCAATGTATGGACTGGCTATTATATTCAAATGTATGCTCGGCAGCAATTGTCTCCCACGCCACTTGCATACGCTGCTACAGCCGTGTTGCTTTTTTCCGGAAAATGTACTCGACCATAAACACGAAATGACACTTGAATCTGAAGTTTGGTGACGTAGGACAACGTTTTTTGTCGCCGGGTGGCATGGTGGATCCTAGTATCGGAGCTCCATTGATGTTGGCTTTCAATAGTTCTCATGCCCGCGCTTAACTCTGAGTTGACGTACTCGAGTTGAGTTAACTAATTCATATCAGCTTTTCTGGAACCGAATTCTCAGAGTTTCTCATGTTAGAGTAACTCAACTCAGAGTTCAGGGTTAATCTCAGAGTTTGTTAAACCCGCTACCTGGAATACCCCCCAGATGTAGGAGTCAACTCTGGTCTGGTGCAGGGGAACCCATGGGGGTCCAGGAAAACCAGGCTGGCAGCCAGGCAAGTGCAAATATAAGACCCTCCCAAAAATACTCAAAGCTTTTCAATAGTATTGTCAACTCATTGTAAGGCATACCTAAGTTGTTCTGATCGTGGTGGGGGGGATACATATTTGTCAAAACAACAAATGTTGTCATACTAATGCTTTGTATACAACAATTCAAGGTAAAAACAGCAATATTTACAGCAATATTACAGCTAATCTAGAAGAACCACAGTGTATGCCAATAATGCAAACTCTTGTTAACTTGTTTTACTTGTCATTAATGACAGACACATTACAGGAAGCTGGAGGCATTGGAGGAGAACCAGCAAGAGGCTCTCCTATGCAGGCGACTACAGGGCAGACACACTGAAGAGGTGCAAGTGATGGACCTACAGGTGGCCCAAACACAGCCCATTCAAAACAAGCCAGGTAAATGAATCATGATTGCAGCTTCCATATCCAACCTTTCACATGGTTATGTGACAAATGATGTTGATAGGTCACTAACTTATTTTGTGCTTCATTGTCAGGGCCAACAGACAGGACCTGTAGCGGAGACTGGCAGAAGATTTTAATTCACTGTTTGGCACTTTGTTTGAAATAAAATGACTGAATGTTACATGGAAATGCTGCCTCGTTTATGATTAGCTTGAGTTAGGCTACACATCACACAAACATAGTCCTAAAGTTGGCTACCATGTAGGCTAGCGTATTAAATACAAGAACAAGAAGCATTTTGGGCAAATGAGGTCTGCATATGAACCGCCCCAATATAAGCAGTAGCCTAGAAATTAGAAATATAGGTTACTTAATTAACGTCGCAGTTACGGACTGGCAACGTCACAAAATTACGTTGCTAGGAGGTCGCGGTTACGGACTGGCAACGTCACAAAACAACGTTGCTAGGAGGTCGCGGTTACAGACTGGCAACGTCGGGAAATTACGTTGCTAGGAGGTCGCGGTTACAGACTGGCAACGTCGGGAAATCCTCCTCGGAGGATCCTCCTCCGTGAAATATGCGGCTCTTGTTTTGTCCATGTTTGCGATTGGATATACGGTGCAAACACTGCCCCTTTATGTAAACGCGCACGTCTCTAGATTAGAAAGATCTGGGTTGAGTTAGAGTTGATAACCGCCGTCGTGATACCGTTTATCGTGATTGCGATTGTCTCGCTTTGTGTAGCCGGGTAACTGAAAGTAATCCAGAGCATGTTGATCTTGATTCGTAGTACAGGCCCCTGTGCTACTCGAGACAAAACAAATTCTAACTCTAAAAATGAAGCAAAATACATTTACTAAATCGGTTAGGTGTGAATTTGACGATGTAAAAAAAAAGAATGGGGGGGCTAATGAAACTTTTGGGCGGGCTCCAGCCAAAATAATACTCACTGGATTGTGGATTGCATTGTCATTTGCATATTGAATTGTCATTTGACAAAACGTATTTTCCATTTGAATTGCGGATTGCATTGCCACTTTGCCCATTGAATTGCCATTTGACAAATGCATTTCCATTTGAATACAGAGTCGAATAAACCTTGTCAATATGAAATGAGCAAGCAAGTTTAGGCATGGCACTCGGGCAGCGCGCGTCATATCACTCATCGCCGTGTTTCTAGTCCATAGGCTTAGCTCGATAGGCGGCGCTATAAAGTCGCACACATGCACGCACACGCATCCTCGATTACCTTTGTGTTCTATGGGGGGTGACAAGTGCCCTCACACACCCACACAACAAACAACCGTCGCTACGCCTGACAATCACGGACGCCGCTACGCCAAGCGTCTGCAATGACGGACGCCGCTACGCCAAGCGTCTGCAATGATGGACGCCGCTACGCCAAGCGTCTGGCATTTTGTGGATAGGTAAATAAGGCAGCTAGCTCGCCATTATGCCATGCATAGCGTTGGATTTAATGCTTCAAATTGAAAAGTGAGGCGATCTTTCGATTAAAGTGAAGTTTCTTAACATATGTTGTCAAGTCGTAATTAACAAAGAAGTTTCTGCCTTTGTAACTATAATTTTAAAAGCCTTCAGGAAACAGTGCAACTGGCTAGCTAGGCAGGCTAGTTGTTATTGGTGTCTGCCTTTCCTCACAGCCCAGTCCCCGATAGAAGTAGGCCTAGTCAGTTTGCCAATGTTATCATCGTTGTTGAGTAAGAACATGATAGTTTGGAGAATAAGTAAAAAGTACAAAGGTGTATCGATATCCTTCTCAATTACACTAAATTGTCAGTTTACTTGCTGGGCCAACTAGCACTAAATCCAATATATGTATAAACTTTGCATAACAGCGTCTAAATTTCTCAATGAATACAATAATGTCTAAGTGTCTTATTACCTTTTTCCCATTCAAATATGACAATTCTATGAATGTACTTATACCTCCTGGGGACCCAGAGATCAAGACCCATCTAACACGGCACACAATGCCCAAACCCAATATTCTAATTTATGTAATTCTTCAATATTGAATCAAACTACTATAACCACTCCTGACTTGATTACATTTTTGTATTCAAATAATGATGCAGGCCTACACACTATAATAATTTTAACAGTTATTGTATTTTCATTGTTTACAGTTTGACTGATTAAAAGTTTCATATAAACAATTCTAAACTGTATCATGCAAACACAAACACGGGTGCCTGAAATGCAAGACACACGCAGTAATTAGCTGCATCCCCCAAATGAAAACACTCCCCCCAAATATAAGTCAACTCCCCCCAAATAGGCTGACTTGCTCACCTTCAGTTCCCCCAATACAAAAACATGCTCTCCCAAATGCAAAATTTGATCCTGTATCCAGTGATACAACAAGCGCCCCCCCCTACCAGGGCAGTACAAAGTTAAAAGGGCCTATGGTGACTACACAAAAGGCATTAACCAATAAATGAAACCACATCACTGCAAATTACTATTACCATACACAACCACTGTAATACACTGCAAACTAGGCCCCAGCTATGTACTACAACCCACTGGCTCTCCAATAGGATAGGTATACAGTTCCCACAAATAGTCCCCCCCTCCTCAGAAGCCCCAATCAGAAGCCCTTGGTTTAATGCCACGGGCCAACCTGAGAGCCCGGTCTGTCACCTTTAACTCTAGGGACCCTGATCAGTACAGGCAGGCCAGATACAACCTTCTGAAGGCCATCAAAAGCAGCAAAAGGAGCTTACAGGACCATGGTGGAGTCCAGCTACCATGGCTCTGACCCCAGGCACATGTGGAGTGGAGCAATCACAGACTACAAAGGGAGAGGCTACAGTGAGACCCAGTCCTCTGTCATGCTACCAGACGAGCTGAATGCAGTCTACGCTCGCTTTGAGAGGGACTCTTTGAGAGGGACTTGAGAGGAAATCGCTGCCTTCCACCCTGGACCCTATGCAGTTTGCATACCGGTAAACAGGTCTACAGACGATGCCATCACCCTGACTATGCACACCGCTCTCCCCCATCTGGACAAAGGAATACATATGTGAGGATGCTGTTCATTGACTACAGCTCAGCATTAAACACCATCATCCCTTCCAGACTGGTCTCCAAGCTTGTGGACCTGTGACTAAGCACCTCCCTAAGCAAGCAAGTGGATCTTCCACTTGCTGACGGGGAGACCACAGGTGGTGAGATCGGTGACCGCACCTCATCCACACTGATCACCAACACAGGCACCCCCCAGGGCTACACGCACAGTTCCAACGTCCTCGTTAAGTTTGCTGACGACACAACCATTGTGGGCCTTATCTCTGACAGTGACGAGTCAGCCTACAGAGAGGAGGTTGATACCCTGACATCATGGTGTCAGGACAATAACCTCTCTCTCAATGTCAACAAGATAAGGAGATTTTTGTGGACTATAGGAGGTGGCAGGAGGAGGAGCATGCCGCTTCAGGTCAGCGGCAAGCAGGTCAGCTGTCAGGTTCCTAGGGGGTGAACATTAGCAATGATCTCACCTGGTCTGCTCACAGGGTAGTTAAAGCTGCCCGGAAACGCCTGTTCTTCCTGAGGAGACTGACGAAGTTTGGCATGGACTCATCCTCACTAACTTTTACTTTTAGATGCACAATAGAGCATACTGACTGGTTGCATCACAGTGTGGTATGGGAGCTGCACAGACAGGGACCGCAAGGCCCTACATAGTGTGGTCAGGTCTGCTGAGTTCATTATCAGCAGGAAGCTCCCAGCCCTACAGGACACCTACCACACACGATGCCTCAGGAAAACTTGCAGGATTCTATGAGACTGTTACCACCACCCATCCTTCAGTCTTTTTACCCCTTTGCCTTCTGGCGGGCAATACCGAAGCATTCGATCTTGCACACGTAGACTGGAGAATACTTTCTTTTCAAGGGCCATCAGGCTTCTGAATGGACACTGATACACTCTCACCACTTTTTCACTAGCCACTTTACACACTGTCACTTTCAGCTACTGGTTGCATAAAATCAGCATTATTGCACTAATTGTTACCCCACTTGTCTTTGGGTTAGTATAGGTTTATACGGTTAGTATAGGTTAATATGTGTATTATTACAGGTTTAGTATACTGTATTGTATATTATTTTGTATATTTAGGAGTTGTTATTAAAATTTAATTTATGTTCAGAGTACTTATATGTTATGCCAGGTTGCTTTGCGTTGTCGTGTCCAAATAATTTCAGTGCCCAGTCTGACCTTGTGTTGTTCTGTGCATCTGACAATAAAAGACTTGAATTGGAAATCAGCTAACAATCAGATTAAATGGTAGAACAGTGGTGAAAACCGATCGTTCTGTGGACACAAAACAACTTAAAATACATGAAATGGTATTACATTTTAAAACCAGCACATACAACTCATATTCACCTCTTGTTTGTGTTGTAGAAAAAACATCACAATGTTGTAATTATGAAGATGGGTAATGATTATGGATTTACTGAAACTTCTAATACATTTTTAGTATGCGCTATATTATTGGAAACCAGATGCAAAGCTGTTGACTGATTATTGTTATCCCTAAACAATGGTAGAAGAAATAAAGCCCAACATATGATGGTTTTGATAATTATGAGATGAGGGGGAGACAATATGTCTGTGCTTTGATAAAGAACCAGGATGCCCAGATATAACTTATGAGACATATTTGTGGCCTTACGCCCAGGAGCCTAGTGCAGCTGGCTGTTCAAGGTCAGAGTGGGCCTAAATTGGGAGATTTGTCTATGAAGGAAAGTAGCCTACCTGTAATTTGATTCCCTAAGACAAGGGACCCACTGGGTAAGAATGCCTAATGTATATGTAATCAACAAATATTGTACCCTATTAACATACAATGGGGAGAAGACTATAACAGTTAAATGTCAGGAGAAAACTTCAGTCTGATCCCAGGATCACGCTCACGTTCTATTGGGAACCTTTCTTACATGAGAACCAATAAAACACTTCGCATCTCCCCGTCTGAGTTCCAGTGCTGTTATGCTGTAAACTTTGAGAATTGATTGAAGACGTACAGAACATTTTATACATCATTTGTCAGGGACACATAAAAAGGCTCTCTCTTGATAGTGACTTAGGACTCCAGCCAATTCTAGTACAAGGACAAGTAACTTTAAATGCAAAAACATTGTTTATTATCAAAATAGTAAGATAATCAATACATTATGACTGACTATGATTATGGGCCTCTGTTACGCCCCCTCAAATAGCTCGGGAGAGGAGGAGCACGCAACTGCCCAAGGCCACACAGTGATGAACGAAACGAGGCCAAAATGCCGTGAACACGGGTTTTAATAAAATACTAAGCAAACATACACATAAACAACAATGGGGAGGGAGGACAACAGGCAAAGGGTTAGGAGTAGGGCAGTGCCAGCGGTCTGTCAAATCAAAGAAATAATACAAAAGGACCCTGAGCTTCCCTACCCCTCTACTCCTGCCTGACACTTACTGAACTACCACTAACCTCACTGCTACAATACACAGGGTGACAGCCACTAGCTTCTAACCTAATGTGTATAACAGAGGGTTTCCTACGGGTGTATGTAAACCCCAGGGTATCTTACCTAGCCCTACTCCACAGATGTCTAGGACAAGGACCAGGGTTACAAACACAGTGGGTTAACGAATACAAACTAAACACCTAACAGAGCGGTTCTCATATGGTTGTCAACCACAGCTCTTACCAACCTCTCCTCTCCCCCCTTCAACACAAACACAAACTGACACATATACACACACAATGATCTCCCCTGATTGGCTAACGAGGAGCCTTGATGGACACGCCCACGTCATCAGCAACGCACGAGAGGTATCAGATAGTTCTCTCTCTATAGTCAGGTGGCTTAGCAAAAAAATGGGGACACGGCGGACAAAAGCACCAAATTTTTTCCACATGCTCTCCATCACTATACCTTTCAATTTAGAGGGGGTTCCACTTAATCAAGATGGTGGAAGGCGGCCATCTTGGATTTCCAAGATTTTCGCATGTAAAACCTATAAATGTCAATAAATCAGCTTCCAAGTCACTTAGAAGGTCAATCTTGGTGTCAAAAATTACATTTCCTGGGTCAATGAATGCAGTAAAGATGTTAGGAATATCAGTAAGTGATGTTTTACCAACAGTAGATCAAGATGGTGGAAGGCGGCCATCTTGGATTGACAAAACTTCTGCTATAAATGCTAATAAATCAATCTTCCAAGCCACTGTGAAGGTCAATCTTGGTGTCAAAATATACATTTTCTTTGTCAATGAATGCAATAAAGGTATTGAGAATATCATTAGATAATTATTTATGCCAAAAATATATTAATATATTAATTCTGGACACAGAATATAAAGGTAAACTGAACTTTAATGTTACACAAACAGGGGAAACAGTGGTGCACAAAAAATAACAAACCCCTTCCCTAAAAGAATTTCCCTTTGTGATAAAAAATCATCGTGCATCGTCCTGTATCGTGCTCAGCCTTTGTCCAACAGCATGCAGGGGAGAGAGAGAAGCGGAACCAGTACATCAGTCCCCCCCTGGAATTTCATTTACCTTCCCCCCCCCCAAAACCAACCCTCCTTTCTTATTAGTTTGCTAGTGTATTTAGTTGGTGTAACATTTGCAACTGCAAAGGCCTGTGCAATTCCACTGTGCTTTTTTGCATGAGCACCTTGCCGTACAGTCCTTTATACAACTGCATTTGATTAGTTCACTGCAGGCTTTTGAAGCGATTGGCAAGGTGCTCCACACAGGAAGCCAGGCCTGGCTGTCTACATCCAGTGTCCATCCCCATCCTTCAGGGCTGGGTATTGGCTGCTGGGTTTTTTCGGATGTTGACCAGATCCCAGACTGGTAAGTGACTCTTTTCACGTGTTGGATCAGTGCTCCTTGGGTTGGTGGAATATGTTCCATTGCCTTGGTCTTCTGGCAGAACAACTCTCTTCTTGCACCATTCACTGATTCCAATTCACTCGTCTTGTCATAAAGAACAACAGTGAAGCGCTCCAGACATCGGAAGTGTTGGGCATCTATGGTCACAGCAGTGTGCGGATTTGCTGCTATGTAGTTGAAGGCCTGTGTGACCTCTGGGTAGGAGTTCCAAGCAATCCATGCTGACTTCTTCCCCTTCCCACAGAATGCTGAGGTTGTGTCACAGCCTGTGTAGCAGTGGAAGACTGGAAGAGCGGTTGACTTGTCCTTTCCCAGAGCGTGGCTGATGGTATTTACATGCAGATAGGTGTAGTTCTTGCCAGTGCCAAAAGCAATCCAGATGTTTGCAGCTGGATACTGGGTGAGCAGGGCATGGAACTTGCCAATGAGGATCACAACAACATCTGTATCCACAGTGCGCACCAAGCAGGTAGAAGAGCCATGCTCCAGGGCATCAAGTAGGTGGATCAGTATCCTAGTATCGGCCTCTTCATGGTTGCATGGCAGCATGGAGTGGCTGGTGTCTGTGCCGACCACTCTGGTTCCAGAGGTAATGAAGACCAGCTTCCCCTCTGGCCACACAGTGGACTCAATCTTCCCTGAGATAAAGGTGAAGAGTTCCTCCTTGTTCTTAGGGTCACGCAGGAAATCCGGCCAATTCCCCGGCAGCTTGTTCTGACCAGACACCTTCCGTCGTATCCCTTTGCCTCGCTTCTCCCTGGTTGACTCTTTTAGACTGCTGGGGAAGTAAGTATCCCAGACGACGTCAACTCTTTTAGAGGTCCACAAGTGTTTCATGATGTGGGGAATAAAGACACAGCTGGCATATTCTTCAAACGTGGTGATGTTGGTAGGGGACAGGAAGTGGACCACAGCAGCTCCGTCAAGTACTTTGACATCAAAAGTAGCAGGAGGTTCCGGTTGTGTCTTCTGTGCAAGGACGTTTAGCAGATCTGACTTCTTTCCCAGCCGTAGTTTCCCTCTATCAGATAGAGAAGGAGGGTATGGATGGTTTTCGTGCTCAAAGAAGGTGCTCAGGTCCCCCTCTCTGTGTTGAGTGGCTATGTACAATCGTGAGAAGAGTGCCACATCATCCTTCAACATTGAGATCTGCCCTGCCTGCTTGCTCTTGGTCTTGGGTGTTGGGCATCTGAAGAGCGGCAGCGAGTTATGTTTGATGGGCTCATGGATGGAGTGTGTGCGGTCCACTATCACTGTCTTATTGTAGTTGTTGTACTGATCCCTGCCCACTGATTCCACAGTGCGGACAGTGTTGACCACAGACCCGTCAATCACATTCCGTGTGTCCAGCGTAAGTAGCTCTGGGGTGTTGTCTAGGAACGGATTGCTCATCCCACTGATGGTGGTCACCAGAGTGAGGGCTTGGCCTTTGAATATCTTCTGTGTGGACAGTCCTTCTTCGTGATGTTGTTGTTTCTTGACTTCTTCTGACATATACTCTTGCTCAAACTCTTTTAGGAGTCGTGCTTGTTCAGGCCCTGCGATCATCCACTTCTTGAAGGCAGAGGGATTTTCTGTGAGTCCCACTGCACCCCCGGAACCCTTCACCAGATCGTTGTTCTGCTCATGAGCCTGATCTATCGGCATGCTAGAGAATCTGTTTGTGGTCTTGTTAACGACCCAATGGCCATGTTCTTGATATTCCCTGTGAATGGATGAGGGCAAGCTTTCCATGTCGCGAATGTGGACAGGGATCCATCGTGCGTAGTTCTGGTGATCAAGGGCAAAGAACCATGGAACAAGAGCCTTGAGTGTCTCCACATAGAGTGGAAAATCCTGTTCTCTGTGGGCCCGCACAAATATCAGACCCAGAAGTTCCATGTTGAGGATGGTATCCCAGTACTGGAATGTTGGACTCTTTCTGATCATGTCTTGTCTCCAGGCTTCTTTGGTCTTCTCATCATGTGGTCCCTCAGGCATCATGTACAAGAAGGCATTGTGCTGCAACTTTGCCAGTGCCAGGGCGCTCACTTGATGGGCATGTCTTGTCCTGGTGAGGTGGGATGCTTTGAGGAAGGAGTCGGCTGTGCCAGTGGATGCAATGCCCGCCTCAGTCAGTGCTGTGGTCCATCCAGAAGCTTCCAAATAGTCACCAAATGTCTTCCACATTGCCATTTCGATATGGAGGCCACCAAACATGACTACACATTTGTCTTCACCATGTGTTTGAGGCCAGTTCCACTGAACATATTTGGCCAGTGCGTACAGTGGTGCGTCCACAGCCATTACTGGGATCTGTCCTGGATTCAGGAACTGTGTGGCTTCACGCTGTACATCCATCCCATGCTTGATCATGGAAGCCGTAGCAGCCTTCTCGTAGAACAGTGGCAAGAGCTGAGTGAGAGCAGGCTGCAGGTCATCTGATACATCATGTAGAGATGCGTGGTAGGCTGACCAGGCCACAATGTCTCCCTGGTCTAGCTCCTCCTTTTCGATCACCTTCAGTGAATGCTCAATCCAGCATTCCTCTTTCACATGTGCTCCACTAAGGTGTCCCTCGATTGTTTTTGTCGGATTGGGTGTCTTGGGAACAGCCACATTAGCCTTCTTGAGTGCAACTGCCGGCACATTGGTGAAGTTGTCAGGTAAGCGATGATTCCTTTTTGTTTCTGGCGAAGGCATGCCTATTCCATCCTGGCAGTGTCCCACATTAGACATGGAGGGGAACTGAAAAAGACTGATGCCTGTGCCATGGAAGGAACCTTTGGCTGTGGTGCTTGATGGGTTATGATCAATGTTGTCGAGAGCACTAACAGTGAAGAGGCCTTTGCGTAGCTGAGCAGGACACACAACACCGTTCTTCTCAATGTTCTCACAGACAGCTGTAGCCAGCTGATTCTCCACTTCCACCACCCGATCATAGCTGACACCGAGGCCCAAATCAAAGAGCTGTGTTATCACTTTCTTTGACCTGGTCTGCGTGTGCATACTTAGTCCGATGTAAAGTGGCAAGGGTGGTTCGTACTCCAGTGAATGTCGTGATTTGGAGGTTGAAGCCTTCTTCTTACAGTTAAACAAGATGGTCTGTGAGATAGTGAGGCAGGCCTGGGAGTCAGTAGTGCTCTGATCCTTCAGGTCTGCACCGACCAGCATCATTGTGACCAGGGTCTTGAGACTGGTGGGAACAGAGTTCTGCTGGCATTCCGAGGGGAACGAGGCATTGAACCTGAATCCAGCAGAGTTGAATATATCACGGCGCACAAGTTTGGCAGCCTTGGCTAGAATCAGTGCATCCTCCACATGGTCAGAGTTCAATGTCTGCTTCAACATTTCCTGCATTCCTGGTTCAAAAACAAGTACCACATTCTTTCCATCTCTTTGCTCCTGAGCATAGGGAAAGTACTTCAGGACTTGTTCCTTGAAGCGGACCTTGTTGATTTCCTTTGTGATACCAAGCTTGAGCAGGCGGTTTTCATACAGTTCACGCAGGGATGAGAACTTGAAGTGGAATTGACCACCTTCCACAGAATTTTCCACATGGCTGACAAGCTCTACAAAGGCTTTGGATTTGATTTGTCTCTCTTGTTTCTTACAGTCTGAGGAGTTTTGGCGTTGTCTTGTTAGCGATCGATGTCGATTTCGAAATCCAGTCAAGCAAGTCAGGTGATATTTTGCCTCTAAAGCAATGACGTCACCACCCGCAAGTCTGCTTGATAGTTCTGTATCACCCAGTTCTGTGGCCTTAACCTTGAGATTCTCATCTGCATCAAGACTCTCGTAGTTGTGAAGTCGTCCATCAGACTTTCCACAAAACAAACATGCGCTCTTGTCCAGAGGCTCACGCCGCTGTCGTTTCTCAGCTGCAGCACAGGTTTCAGAAAAACTAGCTCTCGCCCTCTTCCGTGCTCTTTCCAGTTTGTCTGCACAGAATTTAAAGTGACAAGACTTATGCCACTGTGCACGATGCCTGGCGAACTGCTCCACATTACTGGCCTCATCAAAAGGAAGTGGTACTGGCAGTTGATTCACCTCCCTGAAATAATTCACATTGTCCAGGAAGGATTTGTATGGCTCAGAATTCTCTTCAAATCCATCCGCATTTAAAGGGCATCGGAGTGGTTCATGAGTAGACTTTTGGCATACAATACACAATGTCCAATCCATCATGTGCACCAGATCATTAGTTCAAGTATGGCCCTGTCTTGTATCGTATAGTATCAGCTTGTCTATGACAGTTCCTCTGATCCTGCAATATGACCAGAAAAATACTATTAGGCTTATTTTACCAGTAAAAAACACATGGCAATGACTGACCTTGAAGAAATAGCCGTACTACAAAATGCATACTATAAGTATGAGTATTCGGATTCAGCCCTGGATTGGGCTTTGCGAGGTTTGTTTACAGGCGTTGCTATGGTTACCGGTCTTGCGTGTTCCAACGGTTTATTATGTTTCTAATAAATCGCTGTCTAATCAATACTTCATTCACTGCCTCTTCCGTGGTCATGGCAATATTATGAATAGACTGCATGGGTTCTCCGACGTCTCTCACTCTTGGCCTGCCCATAACAGGTTCGAATATTAAGGGCTGCCTAATATTCGTTCGAATTTTGATTTTTTTTTATATTCGAATCACGAAGTTCGAAGTCAAAGCCCTACTGTACGTATAATCTCCCTCTGTCTATTCCCCATCAATTCACAAGGACAAGAGAAAATGTATTTTGTACTTACATTTAATACCCCTGGAATTCACTGGAAGTTGATTGAAGATGGTATAGTTAGTAGTGTTGTTATAACCAGTCAACTGAACCAACGATCTTTTCACCAAACTGACAAAACCAAACTGTCAAAAATCCATCAACATTCCGTGCATGAGCTACTGTCCATTCTATTGGCTCCATTCTATTTTGAAGACTTGTGCTGGCTGCACAAGTGTAATTTAAGGCTCTCACAAATAATAGTATGGGTATATTATACATTTTCTGAATCATCAGAGTGCCTTGAGTATTGAAGTTGTTGAGTTTTGTGTCCCTGATGTTCCTTCATGCCCCAAGGATAAAAGAAAGCTTGCAGTTTAGGCGGAAATTGTGATAAAATGTGTGTTATTTCTAGTTTAAAGTCGTCATGTGACCTCTGCATTTGTCAGACAGATTCAGTCCTGGGCTTAAATGAAAGCCTAAAAGGTCCCCTTTCCAATGATACCAAGCACCATATTATAGAATATTGACAATATCCCTATCATGAGCCTAAACCAGATATACACCAGTTCTCAAAAACTGAATTTATCTTAGGGGGTTAATAACCTCATGAGCTGAAAAAAAGTGATTTCGCTACCACCCCTGCACTGCTATCGTGATTTTTCTAGTACTAGGGGTGTATACCTTGCCAAAAAACAATGATAGCATTTGTCCCCCCGATGATACTGATCAACCCCCCTGGCTCATGGACTAATTGTAACTAAGATAATTGTCAACTAATTTGACTAATTGTGTAAATAGCATGCAAAAAAAATGATCTACTGTTGGTAAAACATCACTTACTGATATTCCTAACATCTTTACTGCATTCATTGACCCAGCAAATGTACATTTTGACACCAAGATTGACCTTCTAAGTGACTTGGAAGCTGATATATTGACATTTATAGGTTTTACATGCGAAAATCTTGGAAATCCAAGATGGCCGCCTTCCACCATCTTGATTAAGTGGAACCCCCTCTAAATTGAAAGGTATGGTGATGGAGAACCTGTATAAAAAATTTGGTGCTTTTGTCCGCCGTGTCCCCATTTTTCTCAAATCTGGTCCTAAGCCGCCTGACTACTAGGAGGAGAGAGACCATAACAGCCTCTGCACGACAAAACATCTATAAATGTTTTGCTGGTTATAAAACCAGCAAATATACATTTTACAACACTGAAAACATTACTAGAATGTAATGCATACAAAACGAAATTAAACAAACATGACATGACAATCTTGTGCTCAATCTATATTTACACACCACACAATTGTCTATGGTAATTTCGGAGTCAAATTCAGGTCTGCATACAGCCCAACACTAGCTAGCTGAAATAGCCACGATCATGTAGGTTACTTTGATTTATTTATTTTCTCGCCGATTGATAGCTAGCTAGCCTACAGTTGCCAACTTTGGACCGGTTATAGCTAACTTAGGCTACCACATAATAGTATAGCTAACTTACCAGATAGGCTAATGTCAGACGCTTGGCGTAGCGGCGTCCATCATTGCAGACGCTTGGCGTAGCGGCGTCGGTGATTGCAGACGCTTGGCGTAGAGGCATCCATCATTGCAGACGCTTGGCGTAGCGGCGTCCGTGATTGTCAGGCGGGATACACGTCACACGCACTAATACAATGTTTACAAAGGTAACGTCGCCCCTACGTCGCGCGCTATCAAAGTTTCCTCAAGTACTACGTCGCCACGTCGCCGCCATCACCCCCATTGGGAACCAATGATAAAAAGGCTGAGACGACACGCACATTGTGGGCAAAGCTAGTATACATTGTATGTTGTTTGTGTGTGTGAGGGCACTTGTCACCCCCCATATGTGTTCTGCCCTGCTGCCACCCACCACCATCCCCGTCTCCCCCATGTTGACTGTCTGTACTCCCCGTGGGGGATTTAACTCGTTGCTCCCTACCTCATGTCATGCATGCTGCAGTGAAGGCCGGGAGCGCTATGGTGAAATCAATCACGTGAGTGTCTTGAATGAAATGCAATGCAATAAGAGTTCATTCAAAATTGTATTCAAAATAATACAAACTGAATTACGGATCGCTTGCACATTGAATTGCCATTTGAATAAAGAGTCTAAAAAACGTCCATATTCATCTTGCCAACCACTCAGCAGGCAGATAGCTCAATAACGGTGAGCTGATAGATTTTAGCCGATAATACACAACAATACTGTTTTCTGTAGCTGAAGGTCAACGCTGGTATGAAGCGTTCCCCAGCACCCCGCCAGCTCTATTCTGTCAGTAAAAACCGCGGTGGATACACTCATAGCCTTTTAAACTTTCGGATGCCTCTTCCTCATCTCTTTATTTCGCTTGTTTTCGAGAGTTTGTCTGGGGAGGGGCGATCATTTGGGGACAGAAAGCAAAGGGGGTATCTCGGTTCTTAGTTTTGCCTGTGGGTGCTATGAGAATTGAAGTTTTTTTTCTTCACACATTATGTGGAAGGGGCAGGACTGTTTGCGGGGAGTCAGGAGGGAGGCGCATTGGCCCAGAACTGCTCAAACTCACTCGAAGACAGACAGTGAGCATAAGTTAATGCAGCGTGCACTCGGATGCGAGTCGAAAACAAGAAAAACGCAACTTTTTTGTTGCAGCATAAACATTTCATACGAAACCAATTTTTTGAGGGCATTGCATAGGCTTTTTATTGATAAGTAATACAGCTTTCTGTTGAACTGCAACTTCGTTCTCAGTTTTTTCCAGCAGCCAGCAGGCGTTTTGTGTGCGGTCATGATGTCTGAAATATCGGTGAATGACCACCTGGAGGGGATATTATCAGATTTTGAAGGTACGTAAGATGACGAAATATTTGAATTAAATGCGCGCTACATCAAGAGAAGCTTCAGTTTGAATGTAATGTAATGTCTTGGATAACGTCATAGTAAGGAAATGTGCCATATCAGTATCGTCTAATAACGTGCTGCAGAATGTACTAAACACAGTACATTCACAAGCGACTGTAATGTTATTGACCCAGATCAGGGCGCAAAATTTCCTTCACTCTTGACTGTAGTACAAGGCCCCAAAAAACGACAACCTAACACGTTGATGTAGTAAAATAATTGTCCTTTCTACACTGTGCCAAAGCTATGCAATGGTCTATGGTGGAGGGATTTAGGGGAACTAGTGCATAATTCCCGTGATGCAGTCGGTGATTAAGATGTCAGTGAAACACACAAAAAAAGATTTTGTTGACAAGAATTTGCACACAAAACATTTTATTATAAAGTTAAAGTGAAAACAGATTTCTACAAAGTAATGTAGAAGGTCAATTAAAAATATATAGGGGAAAGTAGATGATTGCATACATATTCACCCCCTTCAGGTTAGTAGTAGATGCACCTTTGGCTGCAATCACAGAACTGAGTCTGTGTGGATATGTCTCAATCATGCTCGCACATTTGGACATCTGGATTTTTCTCCATTCTTCCTTGCAAAACAGCTCAAGGTCTTTCAGGTTGCTCGGGGATCGGGCGTGAAAAGCTATTTTCAAGTCCAGCCACAAATTCTCGATTGGACTGAGATCTGGGCTTTGACTTGGCTTTTGCTGAATGCTTGGGCTCGTTGTCTTGCTGGAAAATAAATCTTCTCCCAAGTCGTAGTTCTCTTGCAGACTGAGTCAGATTATCCTCCAGATGATATTGTTCTGCATTCATGTTCCCCTCTACCTTTACAAGCCTTCCAGGGCCTGCTGCTGAGAAGCATCCCCAGAGCATGATTCTGCCACCACCATGCTTCACGGTGGAGATGGTGTGTTTGGGGTGATGTGCAGTGTTTGCCAAACATAGTGTCTAGTCTGATGGCCTAAAAGCTAAATCTTTGTCTCATCAGACAAAATAACCTTATTCCAATTGCCCTTGGAGTCTTCCACATGCCTTTGGGCGAATTTTAGGCGAGATTTCATATTAGCTTTTTTCAAAAGTGGCTTTCTCTTTGCCCCTCTCCCATACAGCTTTGACTGTTGAATAACCCTGGCAACAGTTGTTGTATGTACAGTCTCCCTTTTGAGCCACTGAAGACTGAGGCCTCCCTCACCAGTTTTATTCTTGCCTGGGTCACTCAGTTTGTGAGGACGGCCAGCTCTAGGCAGATTTAAACAAGTGGCATACTCCTTTCATTTCTTAATGATGGATTTAACTGAACTCCTGGGATGTCAAGTAAGTTGGAAATCATTTTTTAGCCATCTCCTGACTTATACTTTTCAATTATATTTTCTCTTGAGTTGCTTTGAGTGTTCTTTTGTCTTCATGTTGCAATTGTAGTAAGAATACAATCAGAATCAGAGGCTGGACCTCCCAGACACAGATGTTTTTATACACCAATCACTTGCACACAGCAACTGCACTCAGGTGATCTCCATTTCACTAATTGTGACACTGCTGGCATCAACTAGCTGGACCTCTGTTGAATTAGGTCAGTCACTTTAAAGGGGGTGAATATTTATGCAAACACTTATTTTACGCTATATATTTTTTATTAATTGAAATCTGTTTTCTCTTTGAAATGAAATAAGTTTTTTTTGCAAATACTATATATATTTTGTAAAAAGCCAAATTATATGGACCATTATTTCATGTATAAAAGTAACAAAAGGGGAAAACATCCAAGGGGGTGGATACCTTTTTATAGGCATTGTAAATGGTTTTCTTGTATTACATTTGCATTGCCATCATCAGTAGCAGCTAGTAGCTATGCGAGAGCAAGCACTTTTCTTCTCCAGAGTGACAAACCCTAAAATGTATTGGATTATTAAATGTAGAACCCCTTTTGTTTCTGGGCTACACGGAATAGGTGAGCACGTTAGACTATAAGTACGAAGGTTCGAGTGGTATTGTACTGCGACCTTGGCAACATCGGCAACACAAAAGCAGAGAGCATATAAATGCCGACATGAGATTCAAACTTCTTGGGAAAAACTGCGTAGACCAAAACATTTTTTTCTGTCTCCCCCCCACCCCAAATTTGTTACCAGCCGTCATTGCTATATTTCTTAGATCACAATTGAAATTCTCTTGAAGTAGTTGTTCAACCTCATCATCTATTCTAGTCAAATTGCCTGTAGCTGGGTTTGCTAGTTTTAGATTAGAAATACCTAATTTATAATAAAGTATCTAGTACTGGGGGCACCACCTCATAAGTTGTTTAAAGGGACTGAGGAAACCTTATTTAATAATGGCCTTCGTAATGATCAGTCTAATCTTAAGTAATGAAAGTTATGGGTCTTGAATTGAACAGTACAGTAGGGCTTAGCTTATACTATAATGAGAGTGAGATACACGATGGTTGGTAACTTTTAAATTCAGTATTTCAAATGTTAATGGAATGCTTATACTTGAAAATATAACAATACAACATTCATAAATGGTTTTGTTAGTATGATACAATTATTTGGATCTAAAATTGACTAACGTAACTCTACCTGAAGGGTAGTTATAATCAAACATGAATTCAAACATAATTTACAATAATAAGAAAAGGACACATTATAACACACAATCGTGTCGTCCTTGGGGAATGATGTTTATAAATCCATGAAAAGTTAGTTTTCCTCAGATTCCTTGGTCTGAATGTTGTGGGGACCCCATTCTGGGCCAGAAGCTTTGAAGCTTCACCTGAAGATAAGAAAAGGGCAAAACCCCTTTCTCTTTTCGAGGGTAGGAGAAGGGTGTGTAGTACCGTATTTTGTCTGTTGGCGCTGAGGTACATGCCAATGCTGTGGTAGCCTACTTTCATTCAAATTATTATGTAGGCTTAATTTGTTTGCAGTTTCCAACGTAATTAATAACTAGAATAGAATCAAAATGTAGTATTTTGGTTCTCTGTTAACACTAGAAGCGCCAACCCATTTTTTACTTATAGCACCGTTAGGGGTCAAATTGACCCATGAGTCTACAGACAGAGGCATTGTTACTGATGGGTAATGATCGTTAGATAGCACTTGTTGTACGGAGCAAAGGCAAGGTCTTAAAATGAACGTGCCTTTGTCAATCTGTCATTTATTTCCGTGTGGTTAGTCAGTGATTATTTCATTAGAGCGTTTGTTGTCGAGCCTTTCAATCATTCAGCGGCTGACAAGATTGCGCTGTCCCCAGTCAAAAGTATAAACAAACACACAGGGACATCATAAACATTCAATGATCTAATTAGATCCAGTTATACTGGCAACACATGTAATGTTCTTCATTTGTTGTCAGAACACGGTCCAATTATTGCAAAAATGAGAGCAACGTATATGTTAGCAAATTCTAGGCCATAGGGCTTACTTGATGTTAGCTCGTTGATGCTAGCTCGTTGATGCTTAGCCTATTCAATTTAACAACTTTTGGAATGACAAGACACAGTGGATAATATGTCGAAATAATATCAAACTAGTTGAGAATGTGTATTTTGGTTTTATGTAGGCTATTGTATTACTGTAACATTGGGACTCCAGTTTCAAGGGTAGATGGCGGGTTACGTAAGGGCAGTAGCACATGTAGAACAAAAGTTGCATTAAAAAAATCATGTAAGCAGCCTATCTACTACTACTAACCTGACAGACAGATAATTTCGTAATATAAGTTTCCAACCAGTTGAGTTGGCTCGGGCATCTGATCAGGATGCCTCCTGGACGCCTCCCTGGGGAGGTGTTCTGGGCACGTCCCACTGGGAAGAGGCCCCGGGGAAGACCCAGGAGGCCTTGGAGGGACTACGTCTCTCGGCTGGCCTGGGAACGCCTTGGGGTCCCCCAGGAGGAGCTGGTGGAAGTGGCCAGGGAGAGGGAAGTCTGGGCCTCCCTGCTTAGGTTGCTGCCCCCGTGACCCGATCCCCGGAAAAGCGGCAGATGACAGACGGACGGACGGTATAGCTTACTCAAATCCAGTTAGCCAACATTCCAAGCATTACATTCTGATAGGCCTATTTACCGCTCAAGAATAAATGTAATTTAGCTTACTGTACGCAGGGAAAAGCATAAGAGAGGTGTGGTTTTAGTAGCCGAGGTGGGGGCAGATTAGAGCAGTGGTAAATCAAATTGTCTGCATCTAAGGATGTGTTCACACTTGGCAGCTTAGTTTGGTTCGTAAAAATGTTGGGTCCGTACCAAGAGATCCAAGAGAAGCGAACTACAGGTGTGAACACGACAGTCATAAAGTCCACCAGCGATGAACATCCTAATTAGGTGTGTTGATATAAAGACACAAGCCACAGTCCAACTTATTGTTCAGAGAGCAAACATTTGAGAGCAGGGTAAATGGGAGGGCAAGCAGACATCGTAGCTTCTGGCTTCAAAGTTCCAAACATACACTTCTCTAATTTTTGCAAAACTTGGACCGTGCCCTGTCAATAAAAAAAGAACAATAACTGTTTTGCCAGGATATCTATCCCTTGAATGTTTGAGACTATTTGAATAGCTCCTTCTGTAGACCTACTGATCGCAAACTGTAGTTTGAGTATCCACTAATTCACCTTACATACATAGATTGTATATTTTCATTGGTGATTTTATTGGCTAATGATTCATTTGACCCATGTTTGAATACATGCAAAAATAATAATATTTGCTACGTTTATCTGCTTTACAAAACATAGCTTATTTGCAATCGAAAATTATTGTTGCCGCTCTAATAATGGGACATAATTGCACTTATACCATCATCTACACACAAATATATGTGAAACAGATGGACTTTGTATGATTAAATTCTTGCTATCATTTTGCACATAATTATATATAGGCTATATAGTATATGTATAAACTATACATATTAGGTATATTTATATACTATATATTAAACTTTGTATGAATAACAGAAGACCTTGCAACATCTGCTGATCGAAAAGAGAATCGCGGCCTTGGAATGCAGGATTTTCTTTTCTTCGAAACACGCACCTGGCAGCTATTTAAAAGTAAACAGGAATGAAATAGCTTAAATTATTTTTTCCCAGTGTGATTTTTTTAAACTTTGAAATACTGGGTGATAAAACACACATATCTAGGAAAAGTCAAGAAAGCAGGGTCATGGAATTTGATTGAGTGCAAGGATTTTTTTTTAAATCTCTTCACTGCTGACCCCTCTCTGCGCTTCTAGTGGTAAATTGTCTTACCACCACAAACATCTAAACATTTAGGTCATAACAGAAGTAATTACATGCACAATGGTTGAGCCAGTTGTCATAATTGTAGGCCTAATTCACCATACAGCGTTTGCATGTACATTTACAATGTGCACAGTTTTGACATCAGTAAACACATTAATTGGGTGTGTTTTGCCTTTGGCAAGGGCACAACCTTTGTTCTCTCTCATATATATTATTAGGATTCCTCCATTAGGAACCCTATTGCAATTGTGGGTATTATTAGGGTTCCTCCGGTAGGATGGAAACTATTGTTTTTGTTGGTATTCTTCTTATAATTTTTCTTCTCTTTGCGCCCCAATATCTCAAAAAGTCCCTGGTAACTTATTTTCTAATTTGGCATATTGATACTACATACAAGTGGGTACCCCCACACCAAATATGGTCCACATCGGACCATAGGGGGCGCCACGGGCCACGCCCTAAAGTCCGATTTTCAAAGTGATGGCATTTCCACTCCATTGCTCCAATTCTTCTGAAACTTGGTGTGCATGCCTCATTTTTCATGATCAACAAAAAAGCCTCAAGGACCCAGAAAGTCCGCCATGATGGATTTTCTTGTACAGTGATCATTTTGGAAAACCTTAAAAATTCCTCTTCTCTTGAACCAAAGGTCTAATTGACTTGAACTTTTTTAAAGATATGTATCATTGACGTATTTAAAAGCAGGCATTGCCATTCAAAATGGCAAAATGTAAAATTGACATAATACACTGGGATTAACTAGAAGACTTGAAATAGTCATTTCTGTAATAATAAAAAAAGATATATACCTCTGACAGGATTAGGACCCACCACCCTTCGCACATCAGTATTGCGTCTTACCCTACTAAGCCATTCAAGGACTCACACATGACTCACACATTTGAATGTTCAGTTTTTGTATCAGAGAAGAAGACATTTTCCGATGGCAAGTATTGTCAGATTTGGTTTAAATTCAAACAGCTGTAATTTAGTCCTATTTATATATGGGACATAAAAACGGGACAACGGGATGTAAGTAATGTCACATTAAAGAATGTATTTAAACTCAAGCTTGTGTGGTGCATCGCTGGCTTCAGTGCGTCGCTGGCTTCAGTGCCACAGCCTAAACTTTATGTCAAAAGAAACTCATTCTCAATCTCAATCTCATTTCTGGCACTTTCAAACAATCCCCTCACTCAGTGAAGTTTTGCTAGCCACTGCAACTAGCTTGCTCGTAGCAAACTTCTTTTGAATTAGACATTTCTCCCTAAATAGATGTAAATCTTATTTATGTATTGGGGGGCATATTTTCAGTTAGCAGATGGTACTGTTTGAATCGTGATTCCATCTGAAATACTGCCGGTGACAACGTTGTTACGTTAGCAACGACGCATGGATACAACGTGCATAGATGTGCTGTTGCATAGCGATTATCGTATTGTGCCGTGGTGTACTAGCAGCATCATACATGTACATTTAAGCAAACCAAGACTTGCATGTACAGTAGAGCCCGACCGTTAAAGGATTTCTAAGGCCGATACCGATACAAATATTTGGTGATTAAAAAATCCGATATTCCGATATCGGCCGATATAAAAAATAAACTAAGTGATTTCCCTAACATTAGTTATTTGTAGTTCACATTTAGTCACTTTTAGCAGTACAGAGTCAGTCCCAGAGGCAAGTAGGGTTAAGTGCCTTGCCAACGTCATTTGACACGGCCGGGAATCGAACCAGCAACCCTCTGATTCATAGCCCGATTCCCTAACTGCTTAGCCATCTGACTCCTGTTATTATTTCCTCACTAAAATAATATGATAATACAGTTTCTTATAAATACAATGTATAAAAATACAAACTTAAGATATGAAACTCAAATTCCTTTGAACAAAAACATAATTATAAAAAAAATTTATAAAAAAAAACGTTTATATTCATTTATCGGCCATTATAAATAGCGATACCGATAGATCGGAAAATGCCTAATATCGTCCGATAATATCGGCCCGCCGTTATATCGGTCGGGCTCTAATATACAGTAAGTAAGGCGTGGCACACCCAAAATAATGATTGGTGCAGTAACTCAATTTCGACATAGTATCTCATAATTTCGATTTCAATATCTCATAATTTCGATTTAGTATCTCATTATGACTTAGTATCTCATAATTATGACTTAAATTTTTCTTATTTTTAACTGGCGGAAATGGGCTTCCATAGACATAAGAGGTTGCATTGGCTAAAGTTGTTTGGATGCACGTTGTTTTATAACAAGGAGGCAAAGTTGTGCATTACAATGCAGACATGACAAATGATTGACACCAATTTGGCGCATTTACAAGAGCAATTAACTGAATAAATGCCAGGTATAGCCTTTCGGAGACAGTTGCCGTCTTTCCGTGCGCCCACCTGCTTCGTTGACCAACTAGCCGGCAAGTCACTTGTGCTAGCAGCACTAGCAGCTAAAGTTACCTCAGCACCTGCACCTTCGGAGCACTCGGCCTCAACTAAACGTTGTTTTTCGGGGGAATCACTGGCTGGGAGAGGATCCTCTGTTCTGGTAGTGAGTGGGCCCACTGTGCTAGCTGCAACAGCATTGTCATTCGGTGTCTCTTCTTCATCTCTGAGTGCCACCTTTTTGGATGTGAACCCACAGTGTGTGAATGATATACTCTGCTTTCGCTTGCTAGCCATTGACTTCTCAACGTTTTTGTTTGGCGCACATGGCCAACCATACGTACACAGGACTGGCTGGCTCCGATTGGCAAAATGTTTTGTGAATAAATGTTTTGAATTCTGAATACTGGACATGGTGAGATTAAAAACATTTGTGACCATTAGTGACTATATTTATTTATTTTGAAAAAAATGAGACCCCCTTCAAATTTTGCTTTTGAGGCTTTCAGGGGGGGTTAATCGGGGGGAGTTGAGCCCTCCTGGCCCCCCCCCGTATTTCGCACACTGCTTTTAACCCTTTTAATTGTATGAAAATAAATAAGATACTCTTTTCATCACTTTTTTCAACAGTAAGAAAATATCGCAATGCATAACAATGACAGATATACTTTAAATACTTCTTCTCACCTTTTTGTTTTTAAAGCAGATACCTCTTTTAAACATTTTGTAAAACCTTCATTATTCAAGCCATCAAAACTAAATAGTTTCAACTGTGTTCAGCAAACACACAAATTTTCTTCAGGAAATGTACTTTTCTAGTTAATGTTTCATGTTTCTTTTCGCACCCCTAAGGATCCATCAATATTTGGACTACATAGACAACGTCGCGGTCAAAGGTTCCGTATTGGTAGCGATTGAGTTGCTTGTATTTGTATTTACGTTCCGTTGCATGGTTTAAGTGTAAATTACTTTTTTGTGGCGAAAACTGATGCTAACTGTGGCTAACTTGCTAGCCACAGTCACTGATGTGACGTTTAACGTATATGACATTAGCCTCTGTTGCCCGTGCAACACATACTACAGCAGATACATCTGTTTTTAATCGTTAAAATAAACATTCCTCACAAATACATTGTCGTTGTAGGATTTATTATGACATTAGATTACAAGTAATCGATTTGTTGGTGAAATTATCATTACCTGTGGTTTCAAACCAGTGTAGCTGACTGCAACGCTGAAGCCTACACGAGAGACACTATTAGCTAACAAAAACATTTCCACAGCTCAAACGGCAACGGAACATGTTCGGCACTCCCCTTAGCTAAGATACTTAGTCTTTCAATAGGTGAAACTATCTGACTACTGACCTGAACTTCATTGCCACAGCCTAAACTTTGTCAATCTGTCATGAAAAAAAAATCAGCCTAAACTGTCCACTTTATATTTTCGTTCTGTTAGCTAGTCAGCAAACCTCTTTGAAAGCAGCTGATTATTGGTTGTAAAAGCGAATTTGCTTCTAAATAATGAAACATAATGTCCCCATTTTCCTTACTACGAACTCCGGTGCGTTAAGCGCTTGGTTTTATTTAATTGGGTGTGCCCCACGAAGTCGCTTGTCTTTTTATTTACCTTGCTAACTTGCTAGCCCGTACTAACGTCACAAAACACACGTGACTACCTCTAGCAGAACATTAGTGTAGCAGCTTGTTAACTTCTGGGAGATAGCTAGGCTATAGCTTTAACGCTACTGCAAGGCAGCTGCAGAAACGCCACAAGCAAAGAGGCCAGGGTGATAACTATTTACTCATTTTACTTTGTGATATGAAACACAATTGTGAAGTGTAATGTACAATATAAGCTGATATTATTGAGGAACTACATTTACTTTCGGAAACCGTAGTCTACTATTTCACTGAAGCATTAGCATGATGACATTAGCCTATGTTGCCCGGGCCACACATACTACAGCGGTCTATGATGCATCTGTTTTCAATCGTTAATATAAACATTACTCACAAATATATTTATGTTGCACGATTTATTATGACATTAGATTACAAGTAAACGATTTGTTGGTGAAATAATCATTACCTGTGATTTCAAACCAGTACTGCAACGCTGTAGCCTACGCGAGACACTGTGTAGCTAACAAAAACATCCACAGCTGTTTACAGTAGGAAGTCAAACGGCGACAGAACATGTTCGGCACTCCCTTAAATCAAAAGTATTTCAATAGGTGAAACTGTCTGACTACTAACCCGAACTTCATTGACACAGCCTAAACTTCAATCTGTTCATGAAAGCAATATTTAATTTCAGCCTAAACCGTACAACGGAACGTTCAACCAACGATCGCCACCAAGACGAACACTGTAGTATAGCTACAATTTACCGGGGCAGCTTCTCCACAAAGGGCTATATCGCATTTTGCGTTGTTACTGACAATGATCGCTATTGAGCTTTTTATGCATGAGCGATTTTCCACTAAATAAATGTCAAGCTTATTTACGTTTTTGGGGGCATGTCATAAGTTAGCAGACATAGAGCTACTGTTCGAATCGCGATTCCATCTGAAGTATTTCCAGTGATAACGTTGTTACAGTAGCTTCTTTCCAAGGGTGTTCTTAATGAATTATTATGCAATAGACTGTGAGTAGGCTAAATGCTTGAAAATATCACTAGAAGGGGAAAAACTTAAAGGGACGGACAAGCAGGCACACCCTCAGAATTTCCCCAGAAATTGTATGCTCTCTAGTTGCAAATGCCTTTGTTAATCGCATTAGATTAACATTCACTGAAGTTATCATACAGCCTCCTAGTTCACGCACTAGTGAAGTGTATGGGGCGAGGGATGACCAGAGGGACAATTACAGTGAAGGTGCTGGGAGTTTCCATGATGCCCCTGGAGGCACAAGAAAGATGGGGATTGTTTAAAAACAAAACAAAATGGTGATCCGAACAACGTCAGTGTTGAGTAATTTCAGGTTTAAATGTTTACTTTTAGAACTACTCTAAAATTGGATAAAAGGTAGTATACGTTTTTGTGAGTAAACAATTGTGGATTACTTGGATACCCAGTGTGCCCATTAAGTAGCCATTGTCAATGTTAATCTACATTTGTGTGTGTGTCAATGTTTAATTGTGGAACCAAAAAAAGCCATTTGACTATTTCATGATTTTAACAGTTTTGAAATTAGTTAGTTGTTTTATAACTCAAGATATTACAACTATCAATCCATAACTCAAGAAAGAATATGAAAAAGAGGCCTTCTTTTCTTCCCATAGTGATCTGTCATGACTAGAGACCCTGCAGGGACAGTAGAACAATAGCTGCCCCTCACTCTCCCTCTTTGTCTTTCTCTATTTCTCCCTCTTTCTCTCTGCATCCCAGTGTTTAGACAGGTGTTGATCTGTGGCACTAAACAAATTATCCGTGGCTCTAGCTACATAAACAGCGGTCATTATTGCATTTGTGTGCCTGAAAGGAGTTTTTTTCCCCACCTCAAAAACGTCACTTCAGTGTTGCAACATATTTTTTGGGTCTGATAGGGCAGTTTACAATTTTGTCAAATCTAGTTGCTGGAATCCTAATTTCTCGCACATTCCTCCTGTATGAGGGGAAAAACAGTGTTGGACCACAATTTTTTTTTGATCAAGTGATAAAGGGCTTTGTCAGTGCCACTTTCAACATTTTTAGACTTCAGGATTATAAGCATTGAAAACTAAACATTATAGTTTAAAGTATTTGCCTATCAGGTGTGTTGTGCTGTGCTCCAAGAGGAGGTCGCCTCTACAACAACAACCTGAGAGGGCCTCGTTGAAGCAGTGGCAGGCTGCCTGCAGGTCTCCTACTCAGAAGTATAAAATGGGGAGGGGTAGGCGGAGATAGGTTGGCCGCAGGTCTCTCCACTGGAAGGCCGAGGTAGGGGGAACGGGAGAACCTATCAAATAGTGCACATTGTACAGTAATGTAGGTAGTCAAATCTGACACTGTATGAAATTATACCAAATAAACCAATATTCATTCCTAATACTGTGAATATAGGCTGACAGTTGCACACACGGATTGTTTCTTTTTTTCTGGTTTGTGCAAAATCGTTAAGAATAACCAGTCTGCACCAGGGGCTTAGATAGACGTTAACTTATTTGTGGTTTAGCTCACACCTAACATCGGGCCTTGACTAGGTTTTTTTAAATCTGGGGTAGGGATGTCAACAGAGAATGTGAGCGTGCACAGAAAATGTGCATGAATTGAGCACAAAATACAGTTTTTTGGGGGCGGGTGCTGGCGGGTTGTTTGCCCGGGGAGCCATACAAGCCAGAACCGTCTCTGCTTTGAAGTAACTTAATCCAGAGATTGTAAATGAGCCTCTTTTGCTTTTTAAAATCTGACAGATGTTAGCCTTTTCCATGGACAGCATGAATGAAAAGAGACAGGCAACTGTTCTGGTATAAAACACAACTATGTGTCTTCCAAACCAGCACAAACACTCCTTACTCAACTCCACATGGGTCAGTGCCAACTATTTGCATAGGTAGCTGCTCTCATGTGACAGCCTCTTAATTCCAACTGCTCACAGGGGAGTGATTCCCGCTGCTGACAGCTATGGCTCTTGGCCGACCGTCTGAGTGGGGGATGGGGGGGGGGAGAGTGTTCTGAAATGATCCGAGTTCCTGGTAAATCAGATTTATGAAAACTCTGGGCTAACAGGACATGTGACTTGGGCATATGGTATAGTAGGGCCACAACAGATAGTTTAGCATAGTGAATTATATGGTCCTTGGGTTGATGAGTGTGTGTGCATTTGTTTTGATGTGCTCATGTGATATGATTAGTGAAGTATGCAAAGGGCAATCGGCAGTGACAAATCTGAGATGAAAGTCTGTTAGTAATATTTTGACAATAAATACGTTTTTTGTCTAGACATGATGAATCTAGGTTCATACTTGCTCTGTATATTGTCCTTGAATTAAATCAGAATGAAATGAAAACATAGTGAGACCAGTTGTGGTTATTTGAATGTGAGTAATGTGTGATCCAGTGTTGTCAGGGGTTGGGGGCATTGATGAGGTGACGTCCCAGTTTGACGGATTCGAGCATGGGCAGAGGTTAAGGGGGGAAGGGGTCTGCCTGTCACTTCCTGGTACCGCCATCAAAAAAAGGACTCAGCCCCCAAATTGATCAGAGAGAGTCTTATGACTCTCTGACCAGTCACACACACTCACACATACAATACAATAGTCCTTGACTCTTTGGTCATGCCTCACATTCCAGTGGGTGTTACGGCATTACACAGTTGCTGTAAAGATAGATGCTAGACTCTCAACTGTAGACTCATCCTAACAGTTGTGTATTGGGTAGGAAGAAACTGTGATTTACTGTTGCTTCCTATCTTCTTTTGTCCCAACATTAGCATAACAACAGTGCTTATCTCGTAGTGATACAACAGTCACAATAGACCCTTGCCAAACCGCAATTCAGAGCATTTATTTAAATATTATAGTATAATAATGTAATTATAATTATCAAATGGTTGGGCCACTCGGAATTCCACTTCCAGATGTACCTTGGCAAGTGGAGGTGATTGTAACAGGTAGATTGAGGTGTAGACTATGTTTGTGTGTGTCCACTCCCACACATAAACTAGCATTTTCCTGTTAAGAAGTGTGTCTAGATCTGTATATTGTGTGAATGTGTAGGGGCACGTGGGTGCTCGCCTTTATTGGAATGGTCAGAGACTTTCTGCGTGGAATGTGGAGGAAGAGAAGCGAGGAGGTACCTGACAGGCCCGGGCGTGTCTCTACTTGCATAGATGTCCACAGGCCAGTGCTGCCTTTGGAAGGCCTGGTCCTCCAGCATAACCAGTGACTGATATTTTCCTGTAACTCTCCATATTCAAATCTCATCAAACTTTATTTATATTCCTTCAAAGCTATGTTCTACACATTTCCATTTTAGAATTGTATAGAGTCAATTGGTATTTCAACTTTAAGGAACAGCAATAGTATTCCGGGGTGAAATTGACCCGGTGCATGTTTAACCACCCAGAAGTTGTAAAAAATGTATTTGTAACCATCATTATTATGTTCAGATCAATTACTATCAATTTAATAAATATTTAGTGTAATAACGTTTTTTTTACCGCTTACAGATCTTTTTTTTATGCTCTGAAAAGTATTCCAAATATTTATGTATTGATTTTACTTTGAAACATAATGTGGGGGTTAAGTTATGGAAAAGTTTTTTTCAGAAAAGATCTTATTTTTGCACTTGTTTTTATTTATATTCTTTGAAATAGTGTCAGTAATAACTTTCATGTAGAGTAAAAAGAGTTGTTTTAGTGACATTTGGGGATAGAGTTCACAATAATGTCATTAGAATACATATATTTTCAAGGACAAGATGGCTTGAGACTACTTTTTCTCTAAATCGGCTACTCTGAAGGCCTTTATACCTAGAGAGCTAATTTATCAACATCTTTAAGGTTAAATACAAGGATACATTTACCTCTAGACTCTGGACTCACAATTAGAGCTCTTCCCCTGTCTGGCCCCCCAGTGGTGGAATCAACTCCCCACCTCCATCAGAGACACTGACTGTCTCCCCACCTTCAAGAATAGGCTCAAGACACACTTGTTCCGGGAATACAACGGTACCTAGGAAAGATCTGCTGGACATGATGTTAGTTTCTTCCAGGATCACAAGGACTTAGAGAGCTGCTGCTCTTGTCGGTTAGCTGTAACTGATTAAAATTATTGTACTCGCTGTGAGGTAGTTTACCGTTGTTTGCTCTTCCACAGGTGCACTTTTAGATTCATGTTGTCCAATTGCAACTTGTTCTTCATGCTCTTATGATTTTTTCCCTTTGGCACTTATTTTTGTTTTTTTTCTAGAGCTGAAACGATTCATCGATTGATTCGATTACAAAAAAGGATCGATGAATTTTTCTTGCCTCGAGTCGTCGTTTATTTAATTTTTCAGAAACTGCACAAATCGAGACTCAAGACATGAAGACATGTCATACAGTAGCTGACCGTCACGAACAGCCAAACCGGGGCTGGGGTAGCTTGCTACTGTAGCTAACGCTAAATGTTTGTTGCAGATGGCGTTAATCCAAGGAACAAACGCTTCGTAACTGGAACGTTTTTACTTTTAATTGACGATATTGAACACATGTTAAGTAACTTGTCTTTACTCTAAATATCTTCTCCGTTTTCAATTTGAAGCAGTATCTAGCTTATTGTAGGAAATCTCCCATTCCATTCTCTCGCTAGCTTCGCTTCGGCTAAAGTCAGATGGATGACGATGCATGCATTATTCACGCCTACGGTTTTAATACCGACTGTACAAATACCACTTTGATACACTTGCTAGAAATGATCCGCGGGTAAATGTAGCATGATCTTATACCCACAATACTGTAGCTTTTTGCAGCAGCAGCTTTTAAATCTGAGTTCGAGTAGCTTTTGTAGTCGCAAAACAAAGTCACGTAATGTGACGAGATTCAATTAAAAAGTATAACAAACTCACCAGGGACAACGGCAACATCGGCAACCTTGCACCATGGATTATGATTTGTATGTCATCTTTAAATTCAGTGTCTGAACAGGACTGGGTGTGAAGGCACACATGATTAGTTTCTCCTCCACCTCGAACGTGAAACCTAGATTCTAGGTTATAAATGTTGCCAAAGACCAACGGTTGCTACGTTACAAGTAACCAATCCGATTGGCCAACGCTCTTCACTGTTCCACTGTCCTTCCACAAGTACTTTCCAGTTTTGAAAAGAGTTCCAGCAACTACATTTCTGCAAGTTTTTCCTTTTTCTCAACTTATTTAGCATTTTTAGGTGAGTTCATTTTACAAGGATTGAAAACAAATTCAAAAACAGGATTCATCTCCCATCTTTGTCGAAACAAATTGGTTGTTCATTATTAATTGACATGTGTTATTTTCTCATGTTTATTTATAATTACTTTTCAATTGAGCAATGTATGTTTTATCCGATTACTCGATTAATCGATGGAATAATCGGTAGAATAATCGATTACTAAAATTTTCGATAGCTGCAGCCCTAGTTTTTTCACAATGTATGATTCATGTTTGACTACTTGCAATGTTGGGGATATCTCGTTGTTATGATCAGTGACCTATGCACTTTTGTAAAGCTCTCTCTTGGAAGTCGCTTTGGATAAAAGCGTCTGCTAAATGAATAAATGTAAATGTAATGTAAATGTAGTTAGTGTTTCTCTGTGTGTATGTGCTTGTGTGTGAGGAGTGTGTTAGAATGGGGGTTTGAGGAGAGTGTGCACAAACCAGATGCTCTGGGGCTCCACTCTCATTCTGGCTGCTCCAAATGCCCTCCCTGACTGCCTTGGGGGCAAGCTGAGTTGGGGTCTCAGTGACTGACACACACACAGTCCTTAACTATTTGTTACCCTCATGACCTACAGAAGAGTGTGTGTGTGTAGTGGGGCATGTTTGGGTGTGTCTGTTTTATTTTGGCTGGGGCGGTACTTCCTCGTGTGCCAAAGATTCCTCTTTCATAGTAGCGCCTAGGCTAAGTCATGGCAGACTAATCCCTGTGTGTTTCTATCAGGTAGTAAGTGCATATACCTGCTGCCAGCACACTGAACAGAATCCTGTCTCCAAAGGAAGACAGATACGCACACACACACACACTCACACCTACTCTTTGGTTAAAATACATACTGTAAAGACACACACAATCAAAACTATTCCATTGAAAGAAGTATCGACAGACACACAAACACACGTACACACACACCTACTCATTGAAAGACAGACACACTACGCTGGAGAACATTACATGTCACAAATTGACTTCTTCAAGCAGTCAGAATGAATCTGCTTTTTTTTACTGAAAAGAATTGGGAATTTCATCCCAACCACCACCGACTCTACCAACCAACCAGGGGTCTCTTATATACCGGAGGCCTGTTCCATAAAGCGAGTTTACCGAATAAACCAGCCTTATGTCAGTTAGTCGGACTAATTTCAAGTTAAAGCCAGCTCAACGAAGTTTGGCAACTTATGCTTTGAAACTAGTCTGGTCCGGAGCAGGCTAACTTTCAGGCTTAGCCTGTGTTGTTGCTTAACCAGACGTTCTTGTAACACTGACCCAACGGGAAAGCGATGATTTACCACGGACATTGGATTCTCATTTTTTAATTCTCATCAGTTCAAAATGTAGGCTACGATAGAAAATCTACTTAAACACATAGGCTACAACATTTATCCTAATGCATTAAACACTTGATTTCGGAATGATACAAACCTACATAGCCCACGTTAAACGTATGGCTATATGGTAGTTTGTGATTTCCAATGTTTAGGCATCAGGCATATAGGCCTATATCTCAATCTAAATTATACCAGTAAAATTATCATAGCTACATAACTGTTATCAGTAGCCTACAATTGCAAAACAAACCTCAATCAATACATCTATCCTTAATTTTTCAGACACAAAAAAAAACATTTTAAAAGGTTAGGCTACTGGATAATGTATTCATTAATAGTAGGCTATTTATAAATTAGTCATTTTATTTTGATGGATGAGGGAGCTGCTTAAAGGGAACGTTCTTTCTGGAAGACGTGGCCGTGTGCATTGCTTTTTGCCGTGGTGAATCGACATATCCATGTTTTACCTCTCGGGCTGCTTATGAATAGGGTATACACGCAATTAGCTTGACTACTTAAATCTGACTTGAATTAGTAGGATTGTGTGAGCTGAAATTGGTCTTTATGGAACTGCTTTAGCCCTGCTTGACTTGAGTTAATTCAAGTCAGGTTTGGGAGCAGCCTTTATGGAACAGGCCTCAGATCCAGTGCTTTCCTTGCAACCTTGGCGTGTCTTTCAGGCTTGCTGCCAAACCTGCAGTATCTCATGGGGCTAACTTTGGGGCCGACTTTGATAGGTTGATAACACAGAGATGATCTCCCATGGTGAATGCTGGCAAGAAAAACACAGTTTAATGACTTTAATGTTGTTTTCGCATTAGAGAAAATTGAAGGGGGAGGGGAGGAGATGTGACCCCCTAAAGTGGAGTATGTCAACAGGGTGAACTCCAGGAAAAGTGCTATCCTCACCCGAAGGGGGGCAGCCTGTTTCCCACAAACTGAACAACAAATTAGGAAAGAGACAAAAAAGCTACTTACTCCACCAAAACAGCGGACACACACACGGTCTGACATCCAAAAAACCTAATTGTTCTCACAACTAAAACTAGAACAAGCACTACCTTTACACACATACTCCTTCCCAAATCGATGAATGCTGTGTGTGTGCATGTGTGTCAGTATGTATGTGTAGTTTCTCAGAGTCTCCTGCTTTGATCAGATCCAGCAGCATCTTATTTTAAAATGTGACGAGAAGTGGACAGTGTAGTTGCTGAAAATGTGCTTTTTTTATTAAATGAGTAAATTTGCTCCGACTTTTCAATAACCTAGCTAGCATCGCAGTGCAGTGCAGACACTAGTTGCTGCATTTTATCATAATCCTATAAAAATGAGTGAAATGACAAACACAAATGTTACGAGCTATTGAGCCTATATTTAATACAAATGTAATACACAAGCACTATACGGCAAAAGTTTATAAAATGTTGCGCTAATAATGCCAGTGTTGTCATACTGCTGCAAGTCCAGAATATTGCGCAATAGCCAAGAAAACACGTTCTTCGGATTGATAAAAAGCCTTTAAACAGGCTCTGCTTTGTGTTTGGTGCTGCCGCGCTAGCGTTGCTGGAAAAGATGAGACGTATACAGTGACGTAATGACGTGGCTCTGTGGTGGCTCTCTAGTCCGTGGAAAAGCAAACTGTTTCTTAGAAGGCTTGCACATTTTACCAGCTCCAAACTGGCTCCAGCACCAGCTCCGAACTAGCTCCCGGTTCACTTTGGTGGAAAAGGGGTATGTGAAACCTTGAGGTAGTGGAGCCATATTACACTCACACATACACACACTAACAGAGAGCCAAGCAGAGACGGGGCGCTCAACTACCACCATAATTATTTCCCCTGTGTTTGACAGGGTGCCAGCAATTACCTGATACCAGCTCCTCTTTACCTCCAACTAGTCTAGGGCAGGTTCACACACGCATCCCAGACTGGCAAAGTCCTGCCCTCCCTTTCTGACTCCTGAAGCCCTACAACCCATAACCAGTGGCCTCTGCTTTCCAAGCAAATGCAGTAAGTGACTTGTCGTTCGTGTTATCTCATGATAGTGATAATTACACATCAAAACAGTGGACCAGTAAGGCTATGGAGGACCTGCTATGGAGGACTTTACTGACTGGGATATGTTCACGACTGCTACCAATAGTCTGGATTAACTCACAGAGACTGTGACGTCGTACATCAGCTTCTGTGAGGACGGCTGTATTCCAACACGCACCAGGGTGAACTTCAACAACGACAAGCACTGGTTCTCTGCAAAACTCAGAAAGTTGAGGTTGGTGAAGGAGCAAGCGTTTAGGAGTGGGGATAGAGACAGATTCAAGGAGTCGAAGAACAGGTTTAGCAAGGCGTGAAAGAGGCTAAACTGCTGTACTCAGAGAGACTAAAGCACCAATTCTCTGCTAACGTCTCTGCTTCTGTCTGGAGAGGGCTCAGGCAGATTACCAACTACAAGCCCAGAGCCCCCCCACACCGTTAACAACTCCCTGGCCAAAGACCTGAACGAGTTCTACTGCAGATTATAAAGACAATTGGACTGTCCTGAACTGCACCTTTCCACCCAAGAGACCACCACAGTGACAACTCTCTCCATTCAGGAGACAGAGGCAGAACCCCCGCAAAGCAGCTGGGCCATACTCTGTCTCTCCAACCACCCTCAAGCACTGCGCTGACCAGCTGTCTCTGCTGTTCACCACCATATTCAACACCTCCTTGGAGACATACCAGGTGCCAGCCTGTCTGAAGTCCTCCACCATTATCCCTGTGCCAAAAAAGCCAAGGCCAACAGGACATGATGACTACAGACCTTTCGCCCTGACCTCTGTGATAATGAAGTCTTTTGAGCGCCTGGTGCTGGCACACCTCAAAGCCATCACAGACCCCCTCCTGGACCCCCTGCAGTTTGCCTACAGAGCCTTCATGATGGTGCCTTCAACACCATCATCCCCGCCCTGCTTCAGGATAAGCTCTCCCAGCTGAACGTGCCCGACTCCACCTGCAGGTGGATCACAGACTTCTTGTCGGACAGGAAGCAGTACGTTGACGCAGTTAAAATGGCCCTCCACTGTGGACGACGCAGTTAACATGGCCCTCCACTTCACCCTACAGCACCTGGACTCCCCAGCATCCTATACCGGGATCTTGTTTGTGGTCTTCAGCTCTGCCTTCAACACCATCATCCCCGCCCTGCTTCAGGACAAGCTCTCCCAGCTGAACGTGCCCGACTCCACCTGCAGGTGGATCACAGACTTCTTGTCGGACAGGAAGCAGTACGTTAAGCTGGGAACACACGTCTCTGACTCCCGGTCCATCAGCACCGGATCTCCTGAGGGCTGCGTCCTTTCCCCTCTGCTTTTCTCCCTGTAACACCAACAGCTGCGCCTCCAGTCATCCATCCGTCAAATTCTTAAAGTTTGCGGACAACACCACCCTTATTGAGCTCATCTCTGACGGGAACGAGTCTAATTACGGGTAGGAAGCTGACAATCTGGTGACCTGGTGCAGCCAGAACAACTTGGAGCTCAATGCTCTTAAGACAGTGGAGATGGTTGTGGACTTTAGGAAGAATACAGCCCCACTCACCCTGTGCGACTCCCCAGTCAACACTGTGGAGTCCTTCTGCCTACTGGGCACTATCCTCTCCCAGGACCTCAAGTGGGAACTAAATATCAGCTCCCTCACCAAGAAAGCACAACAGAGGATGTACTTCCTACGGCAGCTGAATAAATTCAACCTGCCAAAGACAATGATGGTGCACTTCTACACAGCCATCATTGAGTTCATCCTCACCTTCTACATCACCATTTGGTATGCTGCTGCCACTGCCAAGGACAAGAGCAGACTGCAGCGTATCATCCACACTGCTGAGAATGTGATTGGCTGCAATCTGCCTACCCTCGAGGACCTGCACACCTTGAGGACCCTGAGGCGAGCGAGGAAGATTGTGGCAGACTCCTCCCAGCCTGGACACACTGTTCCAGCTACTCCCTTCCGGCAGAAGGCTGCGGGGGGGTCAGGGCAGAGGTGGGAGTTAAGATTAGGTAAGAAACAGGAGGGGTTGAGGTAAGGGTAAGGAGAGGGGGTCAGTAAAGAAGAGAACTAGACTCAAGGGTTAGGGTTAGGTAAAAGTAGGGAGAACAGGGCAGAAGGAAAATACAGGAGAGGAGATAGGAGACCAAGGGAGGAGAAATGACATAATTCCCCGCATGACACCTAATGACAACATTCATGAACATTCATAAACATCTTGTCATGTCATGGTTATGACAGTGCTATGACAGTGTCATGACACTGTCATCAACGCAACTTCAAATAAAGTGTTACCGTAAATTCTGTGTTAGTGTAAATTTACATTGTGAATAAAACCAAATTCAGATTCTGATAAAGGCTAAACTATTCTGCTCATGCACACGGCTGCGTAGCCATATAAAATTGATTCAACAGGATATTATAGCTAGCTAGTCAGTTTGGATTTTCATAGCTGCGGATCTTCATCTATGATGAAATCTAAGCCATCACTAAAATAACTACAAATAAGCCATAAACTAGAATAAACTAGAGAGCGTACAATTTCTGGGGAAATTGTAGGGTGTGCCTGTTTATTTGCAGAGGGGTCCGTTTTTTTATTACATTTTTACAACTGATATTACTTTATATTTTATAAAAAATAAAAATATAAAATATAAAAATGACATAGATTTTTAAAGCATATTTTTTTGCTGCCTACAACTCAAAATACTAAGAGTGAAGTGTAGAATGAAATAGTTGTCTTCTCATTTCCCCTGCAAGAGGGAATGGTGAGCAGCCTCATAGTTGAATCAAAACAAATACATTTGGCAGACGGTGTAAAAATTGAACAGATATTTTCAGGCATTTAGCCTACTCATATTGCATTCATTCATTAATAAAGAACCCCCTTTGTAAATTATTCTAATAACGACGTTATCGGCAGTAGCTAACAGTAGCCTACAATCTTCGGAAAACTGAAAATATGGTCCCCAAAAACGTAAATAAGCTTGACATTTATCTAGTGGATAATCGCTCATTCATAAAAAGCTCACTGGTAGCGATCATTGTCAGTAACAACGCAAAATGCGATGTAGACCTGTGAGGAGGAGCTGCCCCGGTAAACTACTGTAGCTACAGTGTTCGTCTTGGTGGTAGCGATTGCGTTGGTAGAATTCGATGTGACGTTCCGTTATACTGTTTAGGATGAAATTAATAATTTTCACGAACAGATTGACAAATTTAGGCTGTGGCAATGAAGTTCAGGTTAGTAGTCAGATAGTTTGACCTATTGAAAGACTTTTGATTAAGGGGAGTGCTTCTGTCGCTGTTTGACTTCCTAAACAGCTGTTGAGAGTTGTTGTTAGCTAGCTAAGCTAGCTACTGTACTCACTAGTGTCGAGGGTATAGGCTACAGCGTTGCAGTGAGTGAGCTACCCTGGTTTGAAAACACAGGTAATGATAATTTCACCAACAAATAAATCAGAGAGCGAAAATGTGTGAGGAATGTTTGTTTTAATGATTGAAAATAGATGCATCATAGACAGCTGTAGTATGTGTTGCCCGGGCAACATAGGCTAATGTCATGATGCTAATGCTTCAGTGAAATAGTAGACTACTGTTTCCGAAAGTAAATGTAGTTCCTCAATAATATCAGCTTATATTGTACATTACACTTCACAATTGTGTTTCATATCATATTTGAAATTTATTGTTTGGAGGATAACCCCTTGAGATGCAGCATCTCGTTTTCGAGGGGGTCCTCAAGACACAAGACAAAGACATGCACATTCAAACTCGCTCAAGTTCCCCCACTCCCAGACCTCACTGACCCCACCGACTCCCTATTGAATACATACCGTATTATTGAGAGGCATATATACACATATACATACATACCAGTGTTAATTTTGGCAGCTATTTTTGATTTAGTCTTAGTCTTTAGACGAAAATGCATATTAGTTTCAGTTACATTTAGTCATTTTAATCCTTCTTAGTTTTAGTCTAGTTTTCGTCGACGAAAACTAGACTAAAATTTAATTACAGATCTCCTAGTTGTTACAATGTAGTTGTGCCACTAGGTGACACTCTAATGATATGTTGTATGTAGCCTAATGTATGCTGGGAACGCTAAAGTAAGAGCGAGCACGAGGAGTTCGTATGTAAACTGTAAAATATGTCTAAATGAGAAGCCTGCATTAAAGCTGCATCTGGCTCACTCAAGCTAGAGTTGTTGCATCTGATCATAAAACACTACTATATGCCTACCGCTGAATTCCAATCAATTAAATGTAAATACTCTTTTCACGACAATGCTTAATTAAAAGTTTTATCATTAAAATATAAGAGAATATAAAGTCTAGATTGTGAAGATTTAAATGATGTGATAGCTAGGGATGTCACGAGAACCGATACTTACGATACCTTTCGATGCTAAAATAACAAAACACCGTCGATACCCATTTTTTTGAAGCACCGTAAGCGCCGATGCCAGATGTTAGCATTGGTGCTGCGCCTCTTCTGGAACTGATGGGGGCAGTATTCAGGAGTGTTCCAGTCGACGTTTACATTCAGAAAACCAAGATAGCAACTGCAGCTGCAGCGATAACCCCACCTCGACTTGTTGACAATAATTAATCCGCAGAAGCCATTATGCAAAATATGCTACCGTGGTCTTCAGACCAAGGGAGGTAATACTTCCAATTTAGCTAAGCACCTGAAATGAATCCGTTATCCGGATTTGTTTAAATAATTCGAGGTGAGTTCTGATTCAGTTCCAGAAGAGGCGCAGCACCGATGCTAACATCTGGCATACTAAATGAATGTTCGTTGTGGTCGAACAACGAACGGCGAAATTCAATACATCCAAAGAATGCATCGTTTCTGTTTTTTTAATCTGTCATACTGAAATACACGTTACATGATGTTTGAGATGGTGGGCAAGTGTGTTACAATGGCTTATGTTATGTACATCGTTTAGGTTAGCTATGCTGTAGTTTTACCTTGGTTAGAACGTAAAATCATGTTCATCTTGTTGGCTGGATGGCTTAATTGCACTTTATTATGATGTACTATGCTCTATTGCACATGTTTTGTATGTCTTAAGACATTTAGCTATTTTTCAATTATTTTAATAAAGAAGTTTAAGTACAGTAGCCTACATGAAATCTTAGAAAATCCTTATTTTTTTTTACCGTGGTATCGAAATTGGCATAGAGAATCGTGTTATTTTACTGGTATTGGCACCGACTACTGAATTTTTGGTATCGTGACACCCCTAGTGATAGCACAATACAACTCAGTGTTTCCCACACATAGACTAATTTGTGGCGGTCCGCCACAGAATCAACACCGGCCGCCACATATTGCGTTTCGTTAGATTTTTTTTTACGATATCTAAAATACGCAGCGTATTCGTTCAGCTGCATTTCCTTTCCCTGCTCTCCCTCCGTCTCTGTCATTCACGTGTCTCTCAAATACACACAGTCACAACATCACACTTTAGCAACGACTCTAATCGCTATGCGATATCAGCGACCCTTCAGCATTAGTATCGTAGCTAAGTCTAGGAAAGTTGAGGTTACTTTTCGCTAGGTACCTACGAACATGTCTTAATCTGCTAGACAAGTGGCTTCCCCATCGTTCTTTTGGTGAGCTGTCTCACGAGCCCTACTTACCCGGCGTCAAGGAGCCGACCAGCTAATTAGTTATTTAGCACTAGCGTTGCTATACCTGCACATATGCAAAAATTGTTTACAATAGTTTCAGGCTTCAACCAGTGCTGCTCAAGCTTAAATACAGGGTCAAGAGATAGATTCGTTAGGCATTGAAGAAAGAGTAGGAGAGGACGACAGCATCCAACATAGCTAATACATATATATTTAGTTTTTTTTAATTAAATGTATATTTAATATACCCCGCCGCAAATTGCTTTCGAATCTGTGGGAAACACTGCAACTTTTATGCGTTCCTGGCTTTAGAGCTAAATCAAACACATGTCCTCCTTAAGAATAGCTGTGCAATCTGATAAACAACCGATTTAGACACAGCTAAATTTTACAGTGGAAAGTGGTGCCAAAAAAATGATAATAACAATTGCCCAAATAGACGAGGATATGTAAACCATAACGTATTTTTTTTTAATTAATGCATTTAGGCTTACTAGCTAGCTATTGATAGCTAGTTTAAGTTAGCTATGCTACCTCATGTTTAGCTATCTAAAAATGTTGTCAATCATTTGCCAAGGCTAACGGGAGGCTTCAATCGATAATTTTTAGCTAGCTATCCAAGTTGACATCCTATACAATCGACTGCCCCTTTTGAAATGGACATAACGTTAGCAAATATATGCTTATAACTAGTTAATATTCGCTAGCTATTATTGAGAGTTACTAGCGAACTTACCGTGGCATGAACTGCAGGATGGTGGGCTTTAAGATGTCTTATGAGGTTTGTCGTGTTTTTCCCACTGATTTTAAAACCGCATGATTTATCTCCAGTTATTACGGTGCATTGAGTTTTGTTTTCCGTCACCATATATTTGAAGTCACTGGTTCAACATTGCATGATGGCTCAAGGATAAGGTCAAGCGTCTGGACGGAAAAAAAGAATGGATATTTGGACACACTTCAAATATATGGTGACGGAAAACAAAACTCAATGAACCGTAATAACTGGAGATAAATCATGCGGTTTTAAAATCAGTGGGAAAAACACGACGAACCTCAAAAGACGTCTGAAAGCCCACCATCCTGCAGTTCATGCCATTGTCAGTGACTTGGGCTTCACTTGCTAGACTGGGCATGTCAGGGAGGGCGTGGACTATGGATACAGGACCCGGCAACATTCAACCAATGATGTTAGGTGCATGCAAATTTAGAAAAAAAATAATATTGTGACCGTCAAAAAACCAAAATTTTCGTCTCGTCTACGAAAGTTAAAATAGATTTAGTCATAGTTTATATTTTCAAAGATCCATTTTCATCACGTCTTAGTCTCGTCTTAGTCATGGGAAAAAGGTCGTTAACGAAACTTTTCGTCATAGTTTTCGTCTAGGAAATTAACACTGATACATACACATATACATACATATATACATCCATATATATGCACACATATACACAAACCTTGACCCATACACACGTACAGTATTTATTCATAAAGAAAAAATGAAGAAAAAAAATCTGAAAAGTCCAGTCAAACATGAGCAAAACATTTACAGCAACAATTTGCTTGTAAGTGATTATAAAGGGATATTTTAAAGGAGTGCAAAGAAGTGATAGATCTTAGAGACCCTGGTAGGCTATTCCAGTCTGAAGGGGCTTTAAATTTAAAGGTACGCCTGCCACTCTCTTTTGAGATATTTGGTACAGTAAAGAAGGGGTATTCGGTGTGTCTCAGTCTGTAGATAAGTCTATATGGAATTAAATATTCTTTCAGGTAAGGAGGATAGTCAGAGTAGATACATTTGAATATAATCTGGTACCAGTGAAACTGTCTTCTGGCTTTTGGTGATAATAAATTCAGTGTGTTATACATAATACAATGGTGAGTAGTGAACGGACATCTCAACACAAATCTGCACATAATATTGAAAACAACATTTAGTGCTTTTAGATTGGATTCTGATGTGTTTTGATAGACAACATCTACATAATCTAATATAGGAAATATTAGCTGTGTCACAATTCTTAACCTAATCAGTTGAGTGAAACAGTTAATAGAACGATACAATATTCGTAAATTACAATTTATTTTATTGACTACTGAATGAATGTGACGCCTAAAGGAGAGTTGTGAGTCAAGTACAAGGCCCAAATATTTGAGTTCATCAACTAGCGGAGTATCATCTAAGAATTTAAGTTAGAGATTGTTGTCTTGATTCAATGTAGCTGATCTGGTGGGAAACAGCATACTATATGATTTTTTCTTATTGAGTAGTAGGTGGTTGGAATGGAACCAAAGTTGGATGGCATTGAAGTTAGATTGCAGTGTGGATTGAATCCTAGAAATCGACGCGTTAGATGCGTAGATCACCGTGTCATCTGCATATTTGAGGAAGATCATGAAGATCTAAGTCAAATGAGTAAATAGTTATCACCCTGGCCTCTTTGCTTGTGGCGTTTCTGCAGCTGCCTTGCAGTAGCGTTAAAGCTATAGTTAGCCTAGCTATCTCCCAGAAGTTAACAAGCTGCTAAACTAATGTTCTGCTAGAGGTAGTCACGCGTGTTTCGTGACGTTAGTAGCATCAGTGACTGTGGCTAGAAAGTTAGCCACGTAAATAAAAATACAAGCAACTCAATGGCTACTAACTTTTGACATTACGTTTTCTAAGTAATCCAAATATTGACGGATGCTTAGGGGGGGCGGCACAATACCATCCTTGCTGTGCAACAGTCTTTATGCACGTCGTATCTAATGCGTCGTTGCTAACGTGTGCCGACGCTGTGCCGTAGGCTAGTGACTACCCTTTGCCGACAAAAGACACTTATTGCCACAAAAACGTTGTACGGTCCTAAACTGTGCAATGGAACGTAAATAAAAGTAAGAGCAACTCAATCGAGACCAAGACAAAACAACACCAAAGTTTTCTATGTAGTCCAAATATTGACCGAGCCTTAGGGGGGCAAAAATATTAACTAGAAACGGCTGTTCCTGCGAAACAGCAGTGAGAATGCTGAAAACCTGAATGGGGATAGCTGACCATGCTAAAAAAGCTGAACATTTTGAAAATGTAGTCGAAAGTTATAAGCTGAAGCTTCAAAGCGCCCGAAATGTATTTTTGAAAGGGGCTGGAGCTGGACGAAGGCATAAAACTACAGAAAAGATAAGAAAAATGCTAAACAAAAAGGGGAAAAATTTAGAAAGATGAGCTGCAGGAAAATTTAGCAGAAAACCAGTTGCTGAAGTGTGGGTTGAACGAATTTGAAGGTAAAAGGACAACACTGGAATGACTTGAACTTGCTGGAAAAAAGGCAGAATTGATTAAACGGCTGAAAACCTTCTTTAGGTTTAAAGAAGGAGATGGGAGATGAATTCTGTTCATATTTTGAATTTGTTTTCAATCCTTGTAAAATGAAGTCACCTAAAGATGCTAAATAAGTTGAGAAAAGGGAAAAATTAGCAGAAATGTAGTAGCTGGATCTCATCAGTGCTGGAAGTACTTGTGGACGGACGTAAAGCTGAATTAGCATTGAAAAACAAACTACTGTAAAACATGTAAAAAAAGAACAGTGCTGAACAATACAGTGAAAAGAAGTTCAACTGTTAAACAAATCTATATTTAAAGAAGCCAATATGACCATTGGTATGTACTCTGATATTAGAAGGAAAGGAATAAATGAAACCGTGGACCATATCAACTCTAACATGGCCTGTATCTTGTATTGAAATTGCTCGACAATTAGCTCGTCTAATGTATGGTGGACTGAGAAAACATTTGTTAGTCAAAGCAGATGTCGTGGGAGAATTCCTACTGTGTTAGATTTACTGCTTCAAATTGAAAACAGAGAAGATATTTAGAGTAAAGACAAGTTACTTAACATCTGTGTTCAATATCTTCAATTAAAAGTTAAAACGTTCCAGTTACAAAGCGTTTGTTCCTAGGATTAACGCCAGATGCACTACCCTAAGAACACTTTCAACAGCCCGGTTTGGCTGTTCGTGAAGGTCAGCTATGACAGTCTTGAGCCTCGATTTTTGCAGTTTCTGGGAAACTTGCTCAAATAAACGATCTAGATAGATTATGTACACTTTAAGCTCAATGTACATAGGCCTACCTTGTTTGGCCAAGTTGGTCGATTGTGGAAGTCCAACCGTTTTTAGTTATGGAGAGCCATCGCGCTAGCTCGATTTTAAGAGACAATAACCGAAATGTTGCTAGACCCACACCTCAAACAAGTTAACCTAGGCGTAAACCTATATGTCCAATCCCAAAAATACGGATATTTTCCGAGACCCAAGACTCTGCCGAAACTATAGATATCCTGTATGTGCGGTCAGAAATACAACTCGTTTGGCAGTTTCAAAAACGTTCATGGTGCGTGTCTGTTTGATTACCACGGTGACGGCGCAGCTGTGCTTGCTAACGAGTTGAGAGAAAATCAAACATTTACCTAGCATCCATACCTCAAACAAGTTGACCTAGACGCAAAACTATACTTCCAATCAAAAAAAAAGATTTCCGAGACCCAAGACTCTGCCAAAACCAGAGATGTCCTTTATTTGTCTGTGCAGTCAGAAATACGACTCTACCGGCAGTTTAAAAAAACGTCTACTTTCAAATGTCTCTGACGAATTTTAGCCACCTCTCCATTGAAGTTAGTGAGAGAATTTGAAAGGCTGCTTTCGCTTCAAGGCTCAAAGCTGAAAATCTGAAACTGTGAGCTCTTAAGTAGTTACATTGGCTGAAAGAGGACAAGTTTTCCTCCATTTTAAGGTATATCTTGTTTCTGTAAGTTAAACTAAATGAACGTTAGAGGAATTCGTTTGACAATTTAGTTGAATATCAGAAAGGAGCAAAATGTTGCTCCTTCTTGAGTTGCGAATGAGCAGCCAGCAGAGTGGCACACTCTACTGGCTACTCTGCTGGCTGCTCATTCGAAAACTCAAGAAGGAGCAACATTTTAAATGTATTCAGTGTTTCCCACAGATTCAAAAGCAATTTGCGGCGTATATTAAATATATATTTTTAAAATATAAATCATATATAAATATAAAATTACTTTTTTTAAATTAAATATATATGTATTAGCAATGTTGGATGCTGTCGTCCTCTCCTACTCTTTCTTCAATGCCTAACGAATCTATCTCTTGACCCTGTATTTATGCTTGAGCAGCACTGGTTGAAGCCTGAAAATGTTGTAAACAATTTTTGCATATGCAGGTTTACAACAGGTCTCTAGGTCTCTGCTATTAGCCATAAACTGCAAATGTATGAGAGACAAATTACTCAAATTGTGCTGTAATAATAAACAGTAACAACTTTTTAATCGATGGTCTTTGGTACAAGCTTTGTTAAAATGTACATGATGGTGTGCACTAGTAATCTTCCCTCATATCTAATGGCAATTAGAAAGACGCATCAATTAAATAATTTGATTGCTGCGTTGTTTCAAAAGCTTTATATTACATTTCGATGCACTGCAGCAGTTGTTTTGCACACAGCCATGCCCATACATTCGGTTATAATCTTGTATCTACTAATATATTGAAAACAATAAAACATACTAAGTAGCTAGTTTATCTCTTATTACACACGTTGTGTTGCACGAGATACGACCAGACAAAAATAAACTTTGATGGGTCTTTTAAATTCAGCGCCTTCAGCCAGGGACGCAGGTCCTCAAGAAGGATGCAAGGTGCAAAGTATGTCAGTCCACTTGGACCTCTTCTTTCGATGGTCAAAACAATGATAATACAGGGTCTGATTCCGTTTTCTCCAGCTGTTATGGCAGGCACGAACTGCACAGTTGACGCTGGGCATCTTTATTAGCCTTAAATTAGTACCAGAGCCTGTTTAAGACATTCTCTTTTAGTACCGTTATAAAGCGGAAAGTATCTAAACCGGACATGAGAATACGCGGATGGCCGCGCCCATAGTGACTTCCGGAATAAGGTGAATAGGCCTTAGTGGTCCCCTAATACTGTTTCTTAAGTCTCTTTCCCGAAATTCAGCCTTGGTGTAGAATTACAGCCACTACGAGCAGTCCCACAATGAGCTGTTTCTGTTAAATTGTTTAAATGCTAATGAGGAGGAGAGAGAGGTGGCACCATGCGTTAATGTTTACAGTGGATGTATCACAATGGCTCGTAGCCCCTTTGCCGTAAGATGCCTCGATTTTGCCCATTCTCATCTGATCACTCTGGTTTGCAGAGGTGCACACTCAGTCATTTCAATGAGGGGAAAGGCGGATATTGCACGCGCCATAACACCAACAGCAGACTGGTTATCCAAATAACAAAGAAGTGTACAACACTTGCGTTACAGCGTGTGTATTCACACATATACTTGATGCTATCTACCTTTACATTAGCGACAGTAACTTAGCTGTTAGCTGCAGAGCTAAGGGTGACCAGATGTCCTCTTTTACCTGGACATATCCTCTTTTCGAGACTTGCGTCCGGCAGGGATATCAAAATTGTCCGTGATTTTGCACCGTCGGATATTTGGGTTTCTCTGGGTCTTTCACTAATTATTACGCCCTTACAAGTTTTGGAAGGTTCCACCTTCTTGCGCGAGCTCTGAGTGTAGAAAGAACTGTCATCTTGATAGTGCGGCATGCAATACAGCCACATTCTAAGGGTAGCAGTAAGCTAGGTAACCATATATAGTAAATCAACATACAAAACTTTGGGAAGTTGTGTTGGCGCATTTCCAGAGAGAGAAAAAAATCGGAAAAAAACTGGTTCTTTAGAGGCTCGGATGAAGGAACTGTAAAAATACTTTTGGTTTCATTTGTACATCCAAACACTGAGCAACTGTTATGCTTTGTTCGTTTGCAAGCTTGATGTCTCTCGAGGAGATATGACACTTGCACGGACGTAGCTCAGTTTCTTATGGACGGGCCAGATTCTCTGGGCGGGCAAAGCAGAGAGAGGGGAGGTAACCTTCCCTTGTGACGTCACAATAGGGGGATTTTCAAAACCGATTGTTGAGCTTTCATTTTCTCAAAGGCGGAGTAGAATACCCAGGGCTTGGTTTACACCTATCGAAATTCCTAGCCACTGGGAGACCAAAGGCAGGCTAGGGAAACTCATATTAATGTTAAATAACCTCCTAAAGTGAGGTTTTCATGTCATGGGACCTTTAAAACAATATGGCACTAGCAGTGTTGGGGGAAGTTACTCAAAGTAATATATTAGTTATTACTGTTCAGTAAAAGTAGTGTGATTAAGTCATTGTATAATTCACACTCTGCTTTTACTATTATTTTAAGTAGCGAGTTGTGGAAACGGGTCGCCATTTTTCGCTAGCTTCCAGCTTCGTTTCTCTGTGGACACTTGCGATAGTGCAACACTGGGCACTAGCTAAATTAGCTAAGCAGAGCTAGAGCTAGCATTGTCAGGAGTATCGTCTTCGCTGCTTGGCCACCACATATAGCTGCAAGCAGCAATGGGGTGGCCAAGCAGGTCAGATGACCCATAAGAAACTTTCGACATCCTCAGAAGAGGGTTGTAAGTACACGCAGCAAGTTTTGTGTGAATCCATCAAAGATGTGCTGAGATACGACACAACATTCTGTTTGGCGGCTCTGCTTCCGTTTTCGATTGACTGTTCCGAACAAACGGTTTCGAAAATCTAAAATCATCTTGATAGAGTAAGGTGAGGTTTGATAGTGTAAACAGATGACCAGTGACATGACAGGCTTGTTGGCTTTGGCTGGATTTGAACCTCTTATGTTGCCCTTGCCAGGACACCAACTTATCGTGGCTATTCTAAGTGCTGGACATTACTGTGTTCTGTAACTGTATAAAAAAAGTTTCACCTGTGGCAAGCTTTGTCAGATTTGACCCAATTATAAACAGCTGTAATTCAGTCATATTTTCACAGATCAAGGTGATTGTGGTCTGAAGATTATTTGATTACATGCTCGTGATGACAATTCCAAAGTTTCGTCTCCATACGGTTAACAGTCCCAGAGTCAATGCCTCACGTCCGCTTTGGCGTGCTCTTTGTTGAAATCTGGACGCGTTATTCGTGAACGGTGACTTATCAATACAATTCTAAAGATTTTTTGGCGGCATGGTCTGAAGATGATCTGTTACGATTTTCATGAAAATCGGAGCAACGGCCTAGAAGGATGTCGAAAAAGTTGGCTTTTCTTAAAATACAAATGACGGAAAAACCTTCTGGACGACAACAAAGTCACAGTAGAATTGTCTGCATCTAAGGAATCCAATGATATCTCACTTAACCCTTGTGTTATCTTCGGGTCATTGTGACCCTTCAGTCATTGTGACCCCCCCACGTGTTGTGACAACTGTACCTCATACACAATTAAAGTGAAGCATTTTCTTTTAACCGTTGTATCACGGCTCAAGTATAGAGGTGGACCCAGATGCAGACAGCAGAGGCAGGTAGTTCAGTAGCAGATGTTTATTTTTCCAAATCGACAGGCTTACTCAGGTGATGGACAGGCAAGGTTCGGTACACAGTGGAGTGAAGGCACAGACAGACGGCAGGCAGAGTCAGGTCCTTGGTAGGCAGGGTTCGGTACACGGTGGAGACTTGATAAGGCACAGACAGACGGCAGGCAGGGTCAGGTACTTGGCAGGCAGGGTTCGGTGCACGGGTAATCAGGATACTGGAACTGGTACTGGTACTGGTACTGGAGACAGACGTAAACCGGCGGGAACGACTTGGGAAACACACAAGACGAACTGGCACAGGACAAACATAACCCCACTGACTAAATACCCCACTAACGAGCAGACGAGACACACCTGGAGGGGGCGAGGCCAAACAAAACAAGTGAACACACACAGATGTGACAGAACCCCCCCCCCTAGCGGGCGCCACCTGGCGCCCTACCGGGAGCCGCACCCGGCTGACCGGGATGGCGACGGCGAAAATCCGCAATAAGAGTAGGATCGAGGATGTCACGGGCCGGGACCCAACTCCTCTCCTCAGGACCGTAACCCTCCCAGTCAACCAGGTACTGGAATCCCCGACCCCGAGGACGGACCCCCAGGAGGCGCCGCACCGTGAAAGCAGGAAGGCCATCGACCAGACGAGGGAGAGGGGCAGGCCTAGAAACAGGAGACAAAGAACAATAAGAAACAGGACGGACACGTGAAACATGAAAGGTGGGGTGAACCCTAAGGGTGGATGGAAGGCGGAGGCGGACTGCCGAGGGCCCGACGACCCGGGTGATGGGGAAAGGGCCGATGAAACGGGGAGACAACTTCCGTGACTCAACACGTAGGGGCAGGTCCCGGGTGGAGAGCCAAACCCTCTGCCCAGTGTGGTAGCGGGGAGCAGGTCTCCGGCGACGATCAGCCTGACGTCGGTACCTGGCTGAGGTCCGGAGGAGTGACCGACGGGCCGTACGCCAGGCTCGGCGACAGCGACGGACATACTGCTGGGCCGACGGAACAGCAACCTCGGCCTCCTGGTCTGGGAAGAGAGGGGGCTGGTAGCCCAGGGAGCACTCAAATGGGGACAAGCCAGTGGCAGTACTAGGAAGGGTGTTGCGGGCATACTCCACCCACACCAGGTTGCGGCTCCAGGTACTGGGGTTAGAGGAGACAAGGCAGCGGAGAACGGTTTCCAGGTCTTGGTTCGCCCGTTCTGACTGACCATTGGACTCTGGGTGATAGCCCGATGACAGGCTAGCGGTGGCTCCGATGAGGGTACAGAAGGCCCGCCAGAACTGGGAGGAGAACTGAGGCCCTCGATCAGACACTATGTCAACCGGGAGACCGTGCAACCGAAAAACATGCTGTACCATGATCTCTGCAGTCTCTTTGGCGGAGGGGAGCTTGGGCAGCGCAATGAAATGGGCAGCTTTGGAGAAGCGGTCCACCACTGTGAGGATGACTGTGTTGCCGTCAGAGGGAGGAAGGCCGGTGACGAAGTCCAGGGAAACATGGGACCAAGGGCGATGAGGTATGGGAAGTGGCTGAAGAAGACCAGAGGGCGCCTGCCGTGGTGTCTTGTTCTGATTGCACACAACACAGGCAGCTACGAAGGCCGGGATGTCTGCTCCCATAGTGGGCCACCAGAACCGGCGACGAATGAAAGCCAGGGTACGGCGGGAACCAGGATGACAGGACAAGTTTGAAGAATGACCCCACTGCAGGACCTTGGAGCGTAGAGGGTCTGAGACAAACAGGCAACCCGCCGGACCACCTCCTGGGTCAGGGTGTTGGCGCAGAGCCTGCCGCACAGCCTCTTCCACACCCCACGTGATGGTACTGACACGACATGAGACTGGTAGGATGGTGTCAGGATCCGAGGCCAAGGGGTCAGCACTGTAGATCCGAGAGAGAGTATCCGGCTTCAGGTTCTTGGAACCGGGGCGATATGCCAGCGTGAAGTGGAACCGGGAGAACAGAAGAGCCCATCGCGCCTGGCGGGAGTTCAGGCGTTTGGCTGAATGCAGGTACTCCAGGTTCTTGTGGTCCGTCCATACAAGAAATGGCTGTTCGGCCCCCTCCAACCAGTGCCTCCATTCCTCCAGGGCCACTTTGACTGCTAGCAGCTCTCTGTTTCCAATATCATAGTTCCTCTCCGAAGGGCTGAGACGACGTGACAGGAAAGCACAAGGGTGCAACTTCTGGTCCTGTGGAGAGCGTTGGGAGAGAACGGCCCCAACCCCTACATCCGAGGCGTCTACCTCCACGACAAACTGCAGAGACGGATCAGGGTGAGTCAGGATAGGGGCTGAGGTGAACCGCTGCTTCAGCCCAACAAAGGCACGATCAGCACAGGGAGTCCAGGCAAAGCGGACCTTGGTGGAGGTCAGAGCCGTGAGGGGGGCAGCAACAGAGCTGTATCCACGGATGAATTTGCGGTAGAAGTTGGCGAACCCCAAGAAACGTTGCAGCTCGACCCTGGATGTTGGTGGCGGTCAATCCACCACTGCACAGACCTTCTTGGGGTCCATCCGGATGTTGCCTGCCTCGATGATGTAACCCAGAAAGGGGATGGTGGAACGATGGAATTCGCACTTCTCGGCCTTCACGAACAGTTGGTTCTCAAGGAGGCGCTGGAGAACCTGGCGGACATGGGAAACATGGTTGCTAGCAGAGTCCGAGAAAATCAGGATGTCATCCAAATAAACAAAAACGAAGCGGTTCAACATGTCCCGGAGCACATCGTTCACCAAAGCCTGGAACACCGCAGGGGCATTGGTGAGACCAAACGGCATGACCAGGTATTCGTAGTGACCGCTGGCCGTGTTGAACGCAGTCTTCCACTCGTCCCCTTCCTTAATGCGCACCAGGTGGTAGGCGTTACGTAGATCCAGTTTGGAGAAGACAACAGCCCCCTGGAGGAGCTCGAAGGCAGAGGAGACCAGAGGGAGTGGATATCGATTCTTCACCGTAATATCGTTCAGGCCCCTATAATCCACACATGGTCGAAGGGTCCCCTCCTTCTTCTCCACAAAGAAGAATCCGGCACCCGCCGGAGAGGAAGAGGGGCGGATGAGACCTGCAGCAAGGGAAGTGGTGATGTAGGACTCCATAGCTTTGGTCTCAGGGGAAGACAGGGAATAGAGGCGGCCTCTAGGTGGCGAAGTTCCAGGACGCAGGGTGATAGCACAGTCGTAGGGACGGTGAGGTGGAAGAGAAGAGGCCCGAGATTTGCTGAACACTTCCTGTAAATCCATATATTCCTTCGGAACATCAGAGAGTTCAGAAATAGCCTGCAGACTACAGTTCCCGTCAGCAGGGGCAGGCTGCGCAGACCTCAGGCACTTGGCATGACACAGAGGGCTCCAACCAGTGATAGAACCGGTGGGCCAGTCAATAGTCGGATTATGACGTCGAAGCCATGACAAGCCAAGAACAACAGGCACATCAGGAGAAAACACCGGGAGTAATTGGAGGTACTCACAGTGGTTGCCAGAGACCCGTAGCTGCACCGGAACAGTGATCTGGGTGATGCGGCTGATGGAGCGCCCATCCAGTGCCCTGGCTACCACAGGTGTAGAGAGAGGGTGTGTGGGAATCCCCAGAAGCCCGACCAGATCCCGGTGGATAAAACTTTCGTCAGCCCCTGAGTCAATGATCACCTTGACGGAACGGGATTGGGACTTCCAGGATAACAGGGCGTGAAGAGGCGCACGGACAGAGGGAACCCAGGGTGTCTGAACGTGACCCACCAATATACCCCGGCCTACTGGTGGGCCTGTCCTTTTAACGGACAGGTAGAAATGAAATGTCCAGGTTCGCCACAGTACAGACAGCTGCGGCTGGCAATCCGGCGTTGTCTCTCTGCCGGCGTTAGTGAAGCCCTCCCGAGTTGCATAGGCTCCGTTTGCGACGGTTCTGCTGACCTCTGTAGCTCTCGGGGGAATTCCTGGTAACCAAGGCGACTTCTAGGTTGCTGGTTCAGTGCCGTATAGGAAGGCGGCTGTTTACCAGAATGGAGATCCTTTCTCTCCCGGTCCCGTTCCCGCAGACGGCTGTCAATTCGGACAGCAAGGGAAATAAGGGATTCAAGAGAGTCGGGGAGCTCCCGCGCTGCAAGCTCGTCCTTTATTCCGTCGGATAATCCGTGGTGAAAGGCATCGAATAGGGAACTGTAATTCCATGAGCTTTCTGCGGCTAGAGTACGAAAGTCAATGGCATAGTCCGCTACCCCACGAGAGCCCTGGCGAAGCCGGAGGAGCGTCCTAGCTGCTTCTCTGCCTGACACAGGGGAATCAAAAACCTGTCTCATTTCAGCAGTGAAATCCTCATAGCAGTGGCAGATGTGGGATTGTTGCTCCCATATCGCAGTAGCCCATGCCCTCGCCTTACCCGACATCAACGTGACAAGATACGCTATCCTGGCGCGTTCTGTCGGAAACGTGGATGGCTGGAGCTCGAAGATGAGGGAGCACTGCGAGAGGAACGAGCGACAAGTCCCAGGATCACCGTCGTAACGCTCCGGAGGGGGTAAGCGGGGTTCTCTGGAGGCCGGGGCAGTCGGGTTGGCAGGGGGGCTCGGATCATCAGGAGGAGAAACGGGGTTTGGTCCAGCAGTCAAATCCTGGACTTGTTCTATTAGGCGGTTGAGCACCTGGTCGTGACGCTCAGACATGGCCTGAACCCCTCCCATTATCTCCTGGAGGAGTTGTTCCTGTCTTCCGATGGCGGCTCCCTGGAGATGAACAGCCTGGCGTAGCTGCTCTGTGTCCGCTGGGTCCGTCATGGCCAGTTCGTACTATCACGGCTCAAGTACAGAGGTGGACCCAGATGCAGACAGCAGAGGCAGGTAGTTCAGTAGCAGATGTTTATTTTTCCAAATCGACAGGCTTACTCAGGTGATGGACAGGCAAGGTTCGGTACACAGTGGAGTGAAGGCACAGACAGACGGCAGGCAGAGTCAGGTCCTTGGTAGGCAGGGTTCGGTACACGGTGGAGACTTGATAAGGCACAGACAGACGGCAGGCAGGGTCAGGTACTTGGCAGGCAGGGTTCGGTGCACGGGTAATCAGGATACTGGAACTGGTACTGGTACTGGTACTGGAGACAGACGTAAACCGGCGGGAACGACTTGGGAAACACACAAGACGAACTGGCACAGGACAAACATAACCCCACTGACTAAATACCCCACTAACGAGCAGACGAGACACACCTGGAGGGGGCGAGGCCAAACAAAACAAGTGAACACACACAGATGTGACACGTTGGCCTGTCTCACACCCCCCACAGCGCAAATGTTAAAAGAAAATGCTTTTTATTTGTTTTTGTATAGGTTAAAATTGTCGCAGCAGGATGATGGGTCGTTGTGAACCTTCGGGTCATTGTGACCTCATAAGGCAGCACAAGGGTTAAGAAAAACAGTCTTAAGGTTCAAAAGTTAGGGGCGTAAACACACCTTCAACTTTGTCCCCTTGGTGGCGCTATAGTGCTTCAGTGGTCGAAACTTGGTTACAATAATCAGGAGACCGTTCCAAATCAGTATGCCAAATTTCTAAACTTTGCACCAATCGGTTCTATGGGCTGCCATACACTCAGATAATACAATCATTTCAGAGGGGATCGATCATTCCGAGCAGTGGCCCCTAGGTTGTGGAATGCCTTGCCTCCCTTCCTATGGTGTGCAACTTCTGTCGAAGCTTTTAAAAAGCAACTTAAGACTTTGCTATTCAAGCAGGCTTTTAGTTAGTTGAGGGGTTTTTATGGTCATGTTTCTATTTCTATTTTAATGTTCTGTATTCTTTTATTTGTAGTGTTATATTGCATTTTGTTGTGAAGCACTTAGTGCTTTTATCTGTGAGAGGTGCTATACAAATAAACTTTACTTACTTACAAAAACGAACAATTCCAATAGGTGCCACCCTAATAATACAACTAACAAAAACATAATACAACTAACAAAAACAATAGGTGCGGACCCCTAATAATAAAACGAACAAAAACAATAGGTGCCACAGCAGCTTTGCCCCTAATAATACTAACAAAAACAATAGGTGCTTCGCTGCTTGGCCCCTAATAAGAATACGTGGATACATAAGAATACATAAGAATGCTTAGACTCCCATTCATTCTGCACTCGACCGCAATCATTCCCAGTGGAACTCTGGTGGAACTACAACAAAATTCGGTACAATGGGGCTTAATGAGGAGTGGCAAGGCTTTCCTTTAAACATGCTTTGGTAACGGAGAGCTGAAATTTGGAAGCGAAATGAAACAGGAGCTAAAAACCAGGGGGTGAGGGTGGGGGCTTGGTCAGACCACAATTTCCAGAAAGGATGTGTGTGTGTCTCGACAAGCTCACGTGTGTGTCAAGGGGCAGGATGAGTCTGCGCGCGCTGTGGAGCAATTCAATTTAATTCAATCATATTTTGAAATATCAAGGTGAAATTGCGTATGGTACTTCAGAATTATGTCATATTATATTATAATATAATAAAAGCGCTATATATATTATTTTTTTTATTAATCAACCATACATATTTCGGAAACGATGAACTAAGTCTTGTTTGACTCTCAGCGGGAACATTTCTTAACGTATAAAAACCGTATAAAAATATAGGCTAATAATACAGAGCAGCCACTAGTGTTTACGATAACCCTGATCTTAACGATGACAGACATCTCACATAATGTAGTTGTAAGTCATTTATTAACAATAAAGTTTATTGTTTTTGTTGTTTTAATTAAAGGTTAGGCCTGCAACCAAGAATATGGATTTGTTTTACATTGGAATAAATGGGAAAACACTTCGTTGCATTTGACTCCCCTCCCCCTCCTAGGAATAGCCTCCCTAGCACCCTGCTAGGCCATTGGCTAGCTTAACATAATAATTTGCTATCCACCTAGTAGTGACCACTATTTACCCAACTTGTATCCTAGTTATCCTGCCCGACCATAATGTATGTAGGCTATAGCTTGGCTTGAAATGTATATCTATCACAATAGCCGTAGGTTACCTGTCTGAGGCCAGAGATACTGATCCCAGCTGACCTGCTGCATTGCTGCTAGCAGGGGGGACGTCCGTGGCGGGGTCGTCCGTGGCGGACTTCGTGGGCTGGCGACTAGATGGTCTAGTTAAAAAAGTATCTAATTTCGGGAGCTTTGCCGCCTTCCCATCTTGTTGTTTTTTTTCTTGCCTTTTCCTGCTTCCACTCTTATGTTTAAAAGGCATTGCTAGCCTACACGTTTAGTAGTGCTGAGCCTGCCCTGTGCTCAATGAACTGCGAATTGGTGTAACTATATTTTATCGTTACATGATCAAATAGAGACTTGACATTGGACAACAACATACATATTACCCAGCAGTCATCATTGCTAATCACAAAAATACCAAAGAAAATAAGAACTTATTCATTTGAGCTGTTGAGACGAAGAACCATATAAGTCCATATTTTCAAATTTTGAATAATAACATTTTTTTACATTTGTCTCTGAATATTATATTATAACTAATTTTTTTACTTGAAGATAGACAACAAAAGCTTCACAATTCTAATGAGATAAGATGTTTTAGTATCAATCTTAAAAATTAAAAGTTAGAGTAATTTACATTTCTGAAATGTGGAAGAACAGTATATGTCCAGTTAATGTGGAATAACAGTATAAGTCCAATTCATCATATCACTTTAAACCACTGGATATTTGATTCCTTTATCTTAGTTTTAATACAGTAATAGAACCGTAAAGAAAATATTAAGCATTTCTTTCTTTCAATTTCTTGCCAACGTAAATCACAGAAGAAAAACACGGACAATACAGTACGAACAATGAACAATACATAGGCCTACTTATAGCACAGAAAATAAACATCAGTACAAACAATAAACCATACATACTTACAATAAACAATACATACAAACAATAAACAACAGTAATAACGGTTAACAATACATACTTACAATGCAGACATACAGTCGTATGCAAAAGTTTGGGCACCCCTGATAATCTCCATTACTTTCATCTATAAAATGTTGGGCGTTTGGATGAGGAACGTCTTTGTCATATATATACACATACGTCATGGACAGTGATATTTTAGCCGTGAAATAAGGTTTATTTGATAAACAGAAAATATGCCATACGCATCATAAGAGAATTAGACACTTGCATAAATTTGGGCACCCCAACAGAAAAATCACATTAATATTTAGTAGAGCCTCCTTTTGCAAAAATAACAGCTTCTAGACGCTTTTTATATCCTCTGATGAGTGTCTGGATTCTGGATTGAGGTAATTTGGACCATTCTTCCTTACAATACATCTCCAGTTGAGTAAGGTTTGATGGGTGCCTAGCGTGGACAGCCCGCTTCAAGTCACCCCATAGATTTTCAATTATATTCAAGTCTGGGGACTGGGATGGCCATTCCAAAACATTGTAGTTGTTCCTCTGCATAAATGCCTTAGTGGATTTGGAGCAATGTTTTGGGTCGTTGTCCTGCTGGAACACCCAACTGCGCCGTAACTTCAGCTTTGTTACAGATTCTTGAACATTATTGTCCAGAATTTGCTGGTACTGAGTTGAATCCATACGACCTTCAACTTTAACTAGATTCCCAGTTCCTGCACTAGCCACACAGCCCCACAGCATGACGGACCCCCCACCAAATTTTACTGTGGGCAGCAAGTGTTTTTCTAGGAATGCTGTGTTCTTTTGCCTCCATGCGTAACGCCTCTTGTTGTGACCGAATAACTCCATCTTTGTCTCATCAGTCCACAGTACTTTGTTCCAAAATGAGCCTGGCTTGTTCAAATGTAGTTTGGCAAACCTCAAGCGAGCCTTTTTGTGGCGCGTGTGCAGAAAAGGCTTCTTCCGCATCACTCTCCCATACAGCTGTTCTCTGTGCAATGTGCGCTGAATGGTCGAGCAATGCACAGTGACACCATCTGCAGCAAGATGACCTTGCAGCTCTTTGGAGGTGATCTGAGGGTTGTCCTTGACCATTCTGACCATTCTTCGCCTTTGCCTCTTTGTTATTTTTCCTGGCCTGCCACTTCTGGCCTTAACAAGAACTGTGCCTGTTGCCTTCCATTTCCTAATGACATTCCTCACAGTGGAAACTGATAGCTGAAACCTCCGGGATAACTTTTTGTAGCCTTCCCCTAAACCATACTGCTGAACAATCTTTGTTTTTAGATCATTTGATAGCTGTTTTGATGCCCCCATTTTGCCACTGTTCAGAGGAGAATCAAAGAGAAGCAAAACTTGCAATTGGCTAACTTAAATACCCTTTCTAATGATTGAATGCACCTTTTTATGTAATTGAAGGCTTAACGAGTTAATCAGACTAACTATGTGTTGCAGTTAATCAGCATTTAGTAGGCAGAGGTATTCAAATCAAATAAATGATAAGGGTGCCCAAACTTTTGCACAGCCTTTTTTTCACATTTGATTTAATTTCACACAACTAAATACTGCTACAACACCAAATATCTTTGTCTGGAAAACACCCCAGCACTCAGTGTTAACTAGAAAAGTAATATTACAATATTATATTGATCTTTTTTGGTGAAGACAGGAAATTATCATGCAGCCTCAGAGGGGTGCCTAAACTTTTGCATACGACTGTACATCATCATCATTCCATGCTATGGTTCCATACTACTTTACCATACGTCTTCCTTTTTTTTTCCTTTTAACTTTTATAATAATAAATAATCAACCCATTCATTCATTTACTAAATAAATACCTATATAATCCTAATATACAACATAAAATAAGCTACAACTACTATTATGATTAATTTTACACAATATACCCCACCTTACCCTGCACATGACCTACACATACCAGGCTACTCTTCACATTCTAATGCCCCATAAAATGCTTGGGCCACCGCTGGCATGTAGGCTAGCATTTTCATAAGGTCACGGTGCTTCTCCTTCTTGACGGGCAGAGGGTCCTCGTAAGCACGAGCATACGTGGTGGAGAACAAGGGAGCTGGAGGTGGTTGATTCTTCCTCCGTTTGGTGATCAGCCAGGTCTTCCATCCCTCGTAGAGGCTGTGGCTCCCTTTTGTGTGGACACACCATGGATCAGCAGCTGAAATCATGATTCAACAAGAAATTCAATAAAGATTCTTCTTTCACGCACATATCCCCAACACTGAAAACCAACTCTTTAGTTTTTACCTGTCACTTTCAACCACATCATGGATGTGATTAGGAGGCCAGGTGGACGCTTCAATGTTGCATCAGGGAGCTGCCTGAAGTCCGCACATTTCATCTCGAAGACGTTAAATGGATGCTGCTGCCTGGCTCCACGGATCATCTCGGCAACATCGCTGGGGGTGTGGAGTGTGGACACCTTACGCCTCTTGTCCAGCGTGGCAAAGGAACGGTCACAGGGAAGGAAAGAGTGACCAGACACCATGAACTTCTGCTCTATCTGACTGAAGTACCCTCTAGATACGAGCAGGGCCATGAGGTTTAGGACTCGCCAGTTGTTGTTCTGCCCACAGCATCGGTCACTGTACATGATGAGCTTCCGTTCCTTTGCCTGGACTAGGGGAGCGAAAGATTTTTCTGCCCACTTTAAAAGGCAGCTTGCCACCTCGATGGAACCTCTGTGAGCGATGCCCTCATGCCAGAGGCACATTGTAGGAGGATCGTCAGTGCCCATCTCCTGGATACAGAGGTTGTAGTTGGCCAGCTGCCGTTGATAGTACACGTTCGAATGTGTCAGGTTTGGCGTGAACACTACCCCCCTGCATGTCGATACATATGACATGGCAGTCATCATTGGCTTTGGCCCACTCTGTGTCAGCCTGCAACTGGGTGTACGCTTTTTCAGCTTTCCGGTGGTGAAGCTCACTCTCGGCTGCGATCTTCAACCTTTCTCCATCTGTTGTAGCAGCTGTTAATTTGGAGAACAGGGCGTCACATTTTGCACAAGTGTCACTTCTTGGCTGCCCAAAACTGAGGTTCTGCTGCTTGAAGAGGTCCCTATAGAGCCATAACTTTGCCGTGGATGTCGGATTGTTTTCCTTGTACAGGCGGAACATGCGGAGCAGGTTTAAATCAGGGCTCAGGTACTCCCTGTCCACATCTCCCTTCATCCGTGAGTAGTGGTTCGGTTGGCGTGGGAAGCTCAGGATATGCTCTTTTATCCCCTCTCTCACTGCAGGATGAATTCTATGAGGCCTAAAAAAACACACAACTCATGAACAAGGGAAATATAATAAACTATGCACATATTTTGCACAATTGCATTGTTTCTGTGACAACAATGTATAATTCTAAACTTTCCTCTAAACTATAGGATTTTGTTATTCACATACATATATTCTTTTTACCTGTTCTTATGCTTTCCTCTGAAGTCCTCTAATGGAGACCTGACTTTGGCTGCCTGCTCTGTTCCCTGCTCTGTTCCCTCAGACTGACTGCCTAACTTTTCTTGAATAACCTTTTCAAAGATAAGTAACTTTAAATAAATATGTTATGGACAATGTATCTAATTAAAATCATGCATGTGATAAAAAGTTAACAAACGGAAAACGCTAGACTTTATAAAACTTGCCTGTAGGCGACTGTTGGTCAGTTGAAAGACTGACATAAATGTGAGCTTACAAACAGTAAGTCTTTGGCCTCCTTGTTGCACATGGTACTTGAAGGTGTACTTCCTCTTCGTTATCTCAGTGCCAGGCCCACGTGGTCGTCTGCGGCTCACCTTGTGCTAGAAGTAAAGCCATGTGTATGCCTTTAAGGGCACCAAAGAGCTGTGGTCTGTAATGCACTTGGTGGCCTACTTGTTGCCTATCATCCTTCATCCATCCTCACAAAATGTTTACAGTGATCAGGCACATGTGCAGTCTTAGTGAATTGAAGGCATACAGTAGTATTCAATTCACTGGTTATTTCATGGGCCTACATTGTAATGCATTGCATACTGTTGACATGATATGGTGATGAATTGCTTAAGTTAGTATACCTGCTCCAAACCAGAGAGAATGATAGCCTGCTGCCTCTCATAAGAGACAGCATAAAACTCTGTGAAGAGCTGAAGTTTTATGTGGTCTGCTAGGCTTGAACACTGCCTGGGACATGTCTCCTTGCACACCTTGCCCTTAACAGAAACAAACTTGATTAGCTACAGTAAACAGTCTGGTGGACATAAGTACATAAGTAACGTTAGACGCCCAGTAATATGCCCCTGGCTGTAACCAGCTACGTTACAAAGTAACTGGCTAGCCAACTACAGTATAGGTTCAAGGTTAACGTTAGGGACATCAAACGCAGCTAAAATGTTTTGATTAAATTATGGTGGTTATAAGGAGTAGCCTACAGCATTCATTTCGACCCATTCATAACTTGATCCGTTAAACAGAGTGAGCTATATGAACTGTAGTAAGACGTCCCTCTGACTGTAACCGCTTACAGTACTGTACTGTACTGTAGCGTAGCGTAGAGCTAGATACTTTGTAAACGGTTATTTCACTCACCTCTTTCGGTGGACCTTTTCCTCGTTTTTGCTCTCCTCTCCGGTTCACATATGGTTTCCCAGCATCCCTCAAAGATTTCCTTGCTCTGTCCTTCCATTCATTCATGTGAACTCTCCTTTTTTTGCCGAGGTTTTGCCTGTTAATGTCCGCAGCGGATATGAAAGTAACCGGCGTCTCCATTTTTCGTTAGTGGACTTAAACGGTTTTTCCGCGTGAGACTATTTTAAAGTTTAAAATACGGAGTTTTGGTCGCGCGAACACAACCCCAAAGTGATTGTGTATACAAAGTGGCACACATACATTCAAGTCATGTGGTTATCTCAATTTTCGTTTTTTTGGACTTATACTGTTGTTCGTTGGCACAGCTCATTTAATTGAATAGTTTTTTGATAGTTTCTATAATATATGTAGGATAACCATATGATTTTGGTATAAATTGCTACTTTTCCCCAAAAAATAATAACAACCATGACTGAGATAAGTTTGCCTTTTAGGTGTATAAATAACATTGACACTGTAGTACATTTAGTAACAACGCGTAGTTGAACTTAAGCATAGATAGAGTTCAGCGTTAAAACGAGGGCGGGCCCGTCGAGCGACGGTACTTGCAGGGGGGGACCCGCGACGAGTGACGCATGTACATTTTTGGGCCGGCTACGGGCCCCTGCACCCCGCGGGCCCCGGTGCAGCTGCACCGGCTGCACCGCCTATAGCTACGCCCCTGTCCCCATTCATTTCTATGAAAAGTGCTCAGTGGTGCAGTGAGGCAAGCGGAGTTAATAGTTAATAGATTAAAAACGACCGGAAGAGGCGGAAGCCAAATCGAAAATGCAATACCACCTACATCCACCGGGGCTGTTGCCTCAAGCCAAGGGGCGAGGGATGGGGGCTTGATTTGGACAGTACAGCAAAATCTATCATGGCGGACCTTATGGGTCCTTTTTTGTTCCCCATGAGAAATAACCCAGCTAACAAAATGACGTCCCCGAAAGTTATTAGGACGTCGCAAGGGAATGTCTTTTTGTAGGGTTCCCTAAAGGTCCCCGGGACGTCGCAGACAAACGTCCCCTGGACGTCCATATAACGTCGTCATAACATTTAGGGAACGTTCAGGGAACGTTTTTCTCCGACGTCATGGCGACGTTCCATTGCGACGTCCTGGGCCCGCGAAGAGCATAAAAAATCAACTTCAAGTATAATAGGCTGCTGCTGAGTATTGTGTATTGTAACTTATTATGTGCATGCTTATAGAAGACAAAACACGATTTACAGTATAAACAAACACTTTATTTAAATGCATTTTAAAATCCTGAATACATTTTCTTATATTTTAATTGTGTCAACCCCTCCTCCTCCCCCTACTCCTATTCCTCATCCTCTCCCTCCTTGTCCTCCACCAGTTCGTCCGGAATCAACACCTGTAACATGAATTAGCTACAGTTAGACAGCAGAGCAAATGCAAATAACATTAAGTGGAAGTGTATTTTATCCATATAATGCTCCTGGTGTTATGTTTATGACCGTAACAAGTGAAACGGAAAGCTTCCCTGACTTTCAGTACCCAGATATCTAATCAACTTCATCTAACTCATCTTGAACATGTCCGACGTAGCAACAGTAACTAAGAGATCATGTGTGTCTGAGTTCGTAACCAGGACAACAATTACGCTAAGTGGCAATGACAGACAACTGTCATTCTGATAGCTAGCGTTACTTTTCTTGCAAAACGTCTTGGTTCCTTGTTGTACTGGCTAGGTACTGTAGCTCTAACTGTCAAATTGTAGCTTGCTACTCTAGAGCTACTTGTCTAGAGCTGTAGCCTTCACCTGTCCAATTTTCTGTATACTTAAAGGGACGAAACCACTACAGGGCTGCCAACTTTTAAAAAAACCTTGGCGTGAGATTGGGATAATACGCCTCAAAACCTTGTCTAGTTCCTAGATTCAGGTTAAGCCCCGATTTTTCGACAAGGTTTTGAGGCGCGGTGAAATCCGAACCTCACATGAATGAGAGTGCGCGTAGCGCGCAAGCGCAATTTTTTGCATTAATGTTAGGGCAAAATAGTTTTGGGAGCTTTCTGGGAGCTCTTTTTGTAGGCTAATATAAACATTTCGTTGGACTCATATCGTAATATTCTCCGGAAATTAGAACGATACGACGTATCAATTAACTAGTGCTAAGCCGACTTAGAAAACCAGTGCCAACTAAAATTGGCTAGAAATTAATATACATTCATTTTCGATAAGGTTATTTCACGTTGGATAAACATACAAATACATTCTGTAGATAGTAGAGCTAAAGTTTGTATTAAAACAACAACATATTCTGTCCTTCGGGTGGCCCACCTTCACAGAAGTGCGCTAAATTACTCTAAACTAGCCAACTACACAAAAAACACTACTAAAAACACAATAACAAAGAACTGTACTATCAACACTTAAACTTAAGTTGAAGATATATTTACACAAATTGATTATCAAACGGTATTATAGCTATAAATTAAGGATGCGGGATCAAAAGGTTTTGCTGTCTCAACATTAGGTGCGTTCGACATGACCTGTCTTCATGCAGCGCTGCAGCCGGCTGCAGGCGGCTGACTTGAGACGGCGCCGAGGCTAGGTCACTGTGACGTAGCCATCAAAGTACCGTGAGATCGATTCGAGAACTGCCGGCTGTGTAGCCGAGCGCATTTTCTCAAGAGCAACTGCACGGGTTCAAATGACGACAAAGCTATTTCATGATTGGCCAGACTCACACACTTTGACGCGTGTTTTGTAATTATTCTGACACCTTCAGTTTCGCCAATGCTCAAATCCGGACCAAACAATTTGATTGAATAAAATATTTGTTGAAGAAAGGGTTTTGGGCCACCTCTTCTACTAACGGAAAGACTAAGTTTAATTATAAATAAAGTAACGTAAGCAAACAGCGCTTGATCGGCCATGACTGACATCAACGCAGCAAACCACGAGAAGCTGGAATGTCCGACTTCACAGAGCCGTTTTAAACTCCTCCCCGACTGCAAGCGGCTATTATCGCCGGTCGTTTCATGCAGCCGCAGTCCATGTCGAACGCACTTATGGTCTTCACGCACAACAGGGTCACGTCACGAGCGGTGACGTCCGCGAGAGATGTGCTGTAATAGGCTAGTATGGAACATTTCTGAAGCTGGTGCTTAGATAGGCTGGATCCAGCTTAGATTTTGTTTCAGTGATGGTAAATCCCAAAATTATTTAATACTATAATATATTACTTAGCTCAAATGCAAGTTATTGGTACCATACATAAACAATTGATTTAATACTGTACATTTTCCACAGTGACAGTATAGCTTAGGGATGGGAAGATTCACCGATTCACATCGGTGCATCGGCATAAAAGCTCACGATGGCCCGGATCAAAATAGTGTGCACCGGATACGATGTGGGATGCAGTGTTAATTTCGTTGACGAAAACTATGACACTATTTTTCGTTAACGACCTTTTTCCCATGACTAAGACGAGACTAAGACGTGACGAAAATGGATCTTTGAAAATATAAACTATGACTAAATCGATTTTAACTTTCGTTAACGAGACGAGACGAAAATGTTGGTTTTTGACAGTCACAATATTTGTTTTTTCTAAATTTGCATGCACCCAACATCCTTGGGTAAATGTTGCCGGGTCCTGTATCCATACTCCACGCCCTCCCTGACATGCCCAGTCTAGCAAATGAAGCCCTAGTGACTGGTTCAACATTGCATGATGGCTTATAAGCATATATTTGGGTTAGCATATATTTGCTAACGTTAAGTCCATTTCAAAAGGGGCAGTCGAGTGTATAGGATGTCAACTTGGATAGCTAGCTAATAATTATCGATTGAAGCCTCCTGTTAGCCTTGGCAAATGATTGACAACGTTTTTAGATAGCTAACCATGAGGTAGCATAGCTAACTTAAACTAGCTGTCGATAGCTAGCTAGTAAGCCTAAATGCATTAATCAAGAACAAATACGTTATTGTGTGATTGGTTTACATATCCTTGTCTATTTGGGCAATTGTATTATCATTGGCACCACTTTCCACTGTCAAATATAGCCGTGTAGCTAAATCGGTTGTTTATCAGATTGCACAGCTATTCTTAAAGAGGTATGTATTTGATTTAGCTGTAAAGCCAGGAATGCATAGAAGTTGTATTGTGCTATCACATCATTTAAATATTCACAATCTAGACTTTACATTCTCTTATATTTTAATGATAAAACTGTTAATTAAGCATTGTCGTAAAAAGATTATTTACATATAATTGATTGGAATTCAGCGATAGGCATATAGTAGTGTTTTATGATCAGATGCAACAACTCTAGCTTGAGTGAGCCAGATGCAGCTTTAATGCAGGCTTCTCATTTAGACATATTTTACAGTTTACATACGAACTCCTCGTGCTCGCTCTTACTCTAGCGTTCCCAGCATACATTAGGCTACATACAACATATCATTAGAGTGCAACCTAGTGGCACAACTACATTGTAACAACTAGGAGATCTGTATAGACCACTTTCAAACCTACGTCACACGACTGTCAAGCTGGCTCAACTGCGCATGTGGGTTGCAAAAGACGAACTTCTCCCGGGTATAATACACTTGGAGTGTCGATCAGGTCATCATATATCTCTGTTCATTGGATTACAGGGCTTGACACTAACTGTTTGAGGCACTTGTCCTTCGGACGAGTACATTTACATTTCACTTGTCAATGCACAAAAGTCACTTGACCCCCATAGCTTTAAATAGCCTGACCAAGTGATCGGGCAAAACTAGCCTGGCTAACGGAGGTCGCTTTCTCAGGAAAATGAGTAATGAAACAGGCTAGGTTAAAGAAATCCAATATGCTTCAGCAGGCTTGTATCTACGTTAGGCAGTCCTCTCTGATGTTTCTGGAGTGAAATACAACATTGTGCACACTGTCAGTGAGCGACGAGTCTGACTGAGGCTAATGGGGACGCAGTCTCACACTCAAATTGCCAGTTTAAACAAATCACAAAAATAATCGGACCAGCTTGCTAAAAGCAGAATTCCCATATCTCTTGAAAGCTGCCCTGCTCCAATTTTTAGATGTTGAATTGACTGTAAAACTGTAAAATTATGAACTTTGTGACATGACGCGAAGACGTGGCTGCCGCTCCACTATGCGGTCTGTACCGGGCGACATTCTCACTCAAATGTGAAGACTTTCGTGACCCAAATCAAAATTCTGATCCGACAGATCAATGGGGAATCGCTTTTTCTCTCTCTAAGGCTGTCCTCCTCTGACTTTTTGGTGTTTTAAATCTAACTATTTGTATGATCTGTGTGGTCCTTTTGCCATTGTAAATGCTATCCTTTCCCGGTTTTCTGAAACCTAGCTGCGCGCGCATCCTGAATGTTGGTAAACATGAAAGTGGTCTAGAGATGTGACTAAAACTAGACTAAAACTAATTACATTTTAGTCTAGTTTTCGTTGACTAAAACTAGACTAAAATGTTCTGAGTTTTCGTCGACGACGAAAACTAGACTAAAACTAAAACTAGACTAAGACTAGACTAAAACTAAGAAGGATTAAAATGACTAAATGTGACTAAAACTAAAATGTATTTTCGTCTAAAGAATAAGACTAAATCAAAAATAGCTGCCAAAATTAACACTGGTGGGATGAAATCGCGATGCATCGTTTTTAATATCTTTGCATCGGTCTAATCCGATGTATTGATATAGAATTATGTATATGCGAACACCTTTAGTATTTTGAAATTTGACCAATTATTTGTGACCTATAATTTTATATTTAGATAGTTTCTTAAGCGCGCTCTCATCTCCACTGCTGTCAGTGGCCGATTCACGTGAAGTCTCACGGCCAAGTTTCGCGCATGTTGGAGGCTTGTTCAGGCAAGTGTTATCATGGCGGAAGAAGAGTTACACGTTCCTACGAATTGCAATAAATCCAAGGTTTGGCAACTGTCAAAGATATTTATCTATCAAGCATTGCACAGTCAGTCGGTGAACAAGTTAAGAATGCTTTATTGCTTGCGGCCACAAGGAGACAAAAACATCACACGCCATTGTGCTAGAAATTTGTCTGACTAGCAACAGTTGTTGCTAGTCATTTTAAACACCAGCGCTCAGGACTGTAATTAGCTAATACAAAGTATTTAAATGTTCCATGGCTCTTCTTCATTGGCTCCTCTGCATAGACCTTGCGCGCGTGTGTGCGTGCGTGAAGAGTGTGTGCATGTGTGCTCTTTGACCCCTGTAAGCCTTCACCACTTCTTTTATGGCCTCTCCAGAAAGATAATGGTCAAGCCCAGGTCCCCTTGTTTATGTAAGCCTAGTGTTACCCAGAGTTCAGATTTGGGGCTAGGCCTATCTTTGCACACAAGGAATACTTGAACACAGAATCATTCTTATACAGGATAAATATGTTACATCTTCAATTTTCCCTACAGCAACACTTCGGATTTTACAAGAAAGATGGGCAATTTTACAAGACCCATGCGATTGGCAAGATATATCGTGCTGCTATAAAGTACACAGGCAGCACGGCAGCACGGCTAATTTAGGTGTTCACCTGAAGAGGTGACTTTATATGGTATTTGTGTGGAGACGTCTGCCTCCCCTTCGGATTCAGCTATGGCTACAGTCAGTGGCTGGCTCCACCGGTACCCCTAGCAAGAATAGGAAGCTATTCTCCGACAAAACAAATCCCTGTTGTGTACGACAAAGTAAGACGAGAGATAGCTGAGTCATTGAGAACAATCTTAAAGTAGGATGTATGAGTTCAATTTAGTGTGTAGTGCTATAAAGTGTTTACAGCAGCTTTTGACTGCCAGCAATAGTTTACCCATTTTTACATTCAGAGAACACATACAAAAGGAAAGAAGGACTGGTTTAAGGAAAGGTCCAGGCCTGATGTTATTTTATCTTTTGTCAGAGACTGTTTAATATGTGAAATAAAACGTTCACTTGTTTAGTTAATTGATGGTTTGCAGTCTGACAAATAAATAAATCATAGCATAAATGTAAATCATTATGTACCATATTAAATTGCATAACATCATATTCCCTTTGCATCGCATCTCATTGAATTGCATCGTGTCGAATCGCACTGCATCGCATTAGGGGTGAATCGTATCGTATCGCATTAGTAGTTGCTTTTATGTATCTTTAATGTATCGGATCGTTGGCAGTGCATCGAGATGTGTATCGCATCGTCCTCAGTGATGGAGATGCACATCCCTAGTATAGCTTGAGCAAGTCACATCACAGAATGACACACAAACGAAAATATCCGTTTGGAATTTAGGTGGTTCTATGACCAACGAATGACGTTCCTGGAACCCCCAAATGTTTTTTAACATAATGTCATATCATAATCAACCATGAAAGTTTACAAATAATTGACAAAATTGCGACCTTTTAGGAATGTCCTAAGGATAACGTCACGGTATAACCTATAAGGGACCAAATAGGAACGTCACCGAACGTCCCTTTGTTAGCTGGGAAGGCATTTATACCAATTTTCAGGCATTTTGGAGAAATGGGGCGCAGGAGAAATTACGTAGACTTTGGGCGTGGCTTATACAGCACCTATAGGCGTAAGTGGGCCGCTAGCTGTCTGGGAGTAGTAAGTGACCTGTTGTATCATTGTGCCAAAAAAAAATCTTTTGAGATATTGAGCCATTTCACAGAGAAATATAATAATAAGATTACTAACAAAAACAATACGTTCCCTCCTACTGGAGGAAGCCATAATAATAGGAATACTAACAACACATTAGGTTCCCTCCTACCAGAGGAACCCTAATAATTCACACAAAATATATAACCCAGTTGCAGGCCTGAATTGATGCTTGGGGCGCTGGGATCCTAAACCAATAGTCACTTCACTTCTGTGAGTCAAAAAAAAATGATGGTACTTTACTCAGTATATACACATATGTTATTGTATTCATTATTTTATTAATTCATCTTAGTTTTCATTGGTTTGGCGTCCCAACTGCATTACCCTCTCAACTGGCCAACAGATTGGGAATAGGCTTATAAAAACAGGAAACAAATGCACAAGGGCAAAAAATCCCGTGAAATAATAAGCCATTGAAACATATGACGTCCTCCAAAACACATCTTTTTCTAATCTGGACTACAGAATAGGCCTTAAATCACATCTTAAATATCTTAAATAACAGGATAGACCTGCTTAGGCATTTGTTTTATAAAATATATATTAAAAGAAGGGTGCAGAGCTTAATTATGCTGCTGTTCATATGCTCAACAAGTAATGCACTGCTTATAACTAATGCAGTTTTGATAGACACTTTTACATTTGTGCACCTTTCAAAATAAAAGCGCACCATCGGATGTTCAGTAACTTTGGGTCGGGACCCACCAGTTGAGAAACACGGCTCTAGACTGAATACCTACCTCTAGACCCATAGATTTATCTCTAGTTACCTCAAGAGATAAGCTAATGCTGACATACAGTAGTCAAATTAAATAATTATAAGTAAATCTCATTAAGCAACTAATTACAGGCCATTCATTGATTGTGGATTTACTACTGAAATCGTACTACTGAGCTAAACCCAATGGTGCAGTCTTAAAAATGTAAATGAGTAAAAATGTTTGCCATGGCATCATAGATGTTTCTCTACATCCTTCCTGTTCCACTGATCCTTCTCTCCTTCCTCCCCCTCCCTGTAGCCCTGAAGCGATCATTCGACATTGAGGATGTGGACGACGTCCCCGCCTTCTCTCCCACCTCCCCCACCCCCTCCCCTATCTCCCCGTCCACCCATCTCCTCAATAAGAGCAACGAGGGGCGGGGCCTCCTGACCCCCTCCCACCACATTAGTGTCTCATCACCATCCTACCGACATCGCATCAGCCTGGGCTCCTCCCCCAGCCTTGCCCAGAGCCCTGTCCTGAAGAGCCGCATGGTGTCCAGCTTCTCCTTCAACCACGGCACTGACAACCGACCCGCTGTTGCTGTCAGCAACAACATTGATGGAGGAGGAGGTGGAAACGGCGGCATCGCCCGTGCAGCTTCCTTCCAGAGCCGGTTCAACCCAAATGGGTTCTCATCCTCTTTCATGTCCGGGCCTGGGAGCGACAATGACAGCCTTCACAGCTCCTCGTCCAGCTTGGACTACTCTGTCCAGGGAGGGGGAGGTGGAGCCCCTCTCTCCCCTCTTCACAAGCTTGGGGGTGGTGGCTACCGCCACTATTCCAGCCCCTTGCCACTTGGGGAGTATGGCAGGCCTCAATACCCCCAGCAGCCCCAGAGTCTGGGTGGAGGGGGAGGGAAGGTGGCTCTAGGGAGTCAAGCCCTGAATAAGTTCTTCTCCCACAGGAACGTGTTCCACTCCGACCTTGAAGGGCCCTTGGTGCTGGGGGCTCCGGAGCCTCATGGGGTCAGCCACGGATCCATGCCAAGCCTGGACCTCCAGATGGTGGATGCAGGCGGCAGGGTGGCAGAGGTGTGCAGAGTTGGGAGCAGCAGTATTGGGGGTGGAGGAAGGATGTCGCCTGGGACAAAATATGCCAACGCTGGCTGGAATTGGAGTGGGACGGGCTCTGACCACATGCGTCAGCACAACCCCAGCCTCTTCGGGAAGGATGGTTATTACTCTACCCCGGCTGGCCACAACCAGTTACATATCCAAGCCCAGGCCTCAGCCAAGCCCAAGGAGACCCAGCGCCTGAACAAGTTCCCCCTGGACCTGGACAACCTGGTGGGCACCAGCGGCAGCTCTATGGGTCCGACCCCTGCCAGCTCCCCCGTACAACCTCCTCGCAGCCTACCTGTCCCCCTCCAGTGCCCCGGTGGCCCTCCCTCCGGCCCCACAAGTCCCTCGGCCTCCCTCAGCAGCCTGGACAGTGCTGACACTACCCCTCTCCGCTCCTCCTCCCGCAGCCCCCCCCCTCCATCCTCTCCCCCTGGCTCGTTCCCTGTTCCAAAGGTGAGCCGCTCCCCGGTGCCCTTTTCTCCGGCCCAGACTCCTCGGACCCTCGACCTGTTCTCCCGGCCGCAGGTAGCCACTGCCAGACCTAGCCCCACCCCAGTGGAGATGGACGTGAACCAGACCAGTCAAGAGGTCAGGGAGAGCGTGGGCTCCATCCTACAGAGAATCGCTTCCTTTTCCAGTCCCGATGCTGCTCCCGCCACTGCGTTGCCGCAGCGCAGAATCCTAAGCAACGGGATAAAAAGGAAGGGGACAACATCGCCCATGTTGATGTACCAGGAATGTGTGCCCATCCCTATGCCCGCTTTGGTACCATTGCAGATACAGGGACCGAAGAGAGAGCAAGGTAAGAGGACAGTGTACATACTGAAATGACGATTGACAGTGAGAAGTCTCCTTCAGAAATGAAGAGATAGAGAAAAGATCAAAGAGAGAGTGGATCATTAGCCTGCGAGAAGAAAAGGGGGAATGTGCAAGCTGCTTATGTGTGCTTGCAGAAGTGCATCTGTGCATGTGTGTGACAATGTGTGTATTGGTTGTGGTCTGTGGGCTTATGTTCCTGTCAGGCCACTGTGCTTGTCCCTGTGTGTTTGTTTGTGCATATCAGTTGTGTGCGTACACCACAGATGATAGGAATTCCTGAATGTCTGTTGGTTGAAGTCTTCCCAAAGCATTCCTCTTCCTCCTTGGTGGCCATATTCTGAATTGGCATGATAGACAATAGGCCTTCTCTGACAAAGCAAACAAAAAACGGGATTACTTTCATACTGCAGATGTTATGTCTGTATGCGTTAGTGAAGGATGTTAGTCGAGTGGATTTGAAGGAGAAGAGAGATGTGTGTTTGTGTCAGTGTAGTGGAGATGAACATGGGCTGTAAACAAAGGTAAACAAAGGTATTTTGAGAACACAGGTACTGTAGAGGGCTCCTCTACTACAACACAAACACACTGAGGCTTTCTGCTGTGTGCCAATCGGCCCCTCCAAGTCAGAAAGCATAAATTACTAGTGACTGAAATTAAGTACTGAAAAAGAGAGAGATGTAGCCTACGAGCAAGAAGCCAGTAGAGAACATGAAAATCGTTGCATGACAGGATATAGCTATAGAACAGCTAAATGCGGAGACTAAACTGCAAAATGATACCCTGTGTGTGTGCATTTCTGTGCTCACATGTGCATGTTGTGTGTGTGGCTTTTTAGTTCACCAGAGCTTCATCAGAGCTGTGTGTCTGGGTTACAAAATATACTTTGTCTGTGACACAGTCTATGACTGTGTGTGTTTGTCTATGTGCATGTGTGTGTGTGTTTGAGAGAGAGACCATAATAAGTGTTATTTTATACAGGAGCATAGTCATTAAGATACCAGCTGTGTCAATGATCTAAAAAGCCACATTATCATGAATGAAAGGATTCTGGATGGCATTCTGTCTTTCTTTCCGTCCATCTGCCAGTCTAGCTGTCTGTAGGGCCTGTCTTTCTGCACTCTGCCTGTCTGCATCATAATCAGAATTTGGTTTTATTGCCATGTAAGTTTTCACAACACAGAATTTACTGCGGCAGGAAGATGCATACAATAAACATATACGGATCTTAATTAAAAAAAACTAGTTGAATGTATGAATAAAAATAAAAGTTTGTACTAAGGAGTTAAACATAACTAAAAGTTACAAAATATATAAAATAAAATAGGGCAGCCAAATGGGCAGCATAGTGCAAAGTAGGTGGTGGATAATAGATAAGTGTTATGTCAGTGTGAGTCCTTGGCCTTGTTGAAGAGGCCAGCAGCGGAAGGGAAGAAACTGTTCTTATGGCGTGAGGTTATGGTCCAGATGAACCGCAGCCTTCTGCCGGAGGGGAGTAACTGGAACAGAGTGTCCAGGGTGGGAGGAGTCGGCCACAATCTTCCTCGCTCGCCTCGGGGTCCTCGAGGTGTGCAGGTCCTCGAGGGTAGGCAGATTGCAGCCGATCACCATCTCAGCAGCACGGATGATACGCTGCAGTCTGCTCTTGGTGGTGGTGGAGGAGGTGAGGATGGACTCAATGATGGCTGTGTAGAAGTGCACCATCATTGTCTTTGGCAGGTTGAATTTCTTCAGCTACCGTAGGAAGTACATCCTCTGTTGTACTTTCTTAGTGAGGGAGCTGATGTTTTGTTTCCACTGGAGGTCCTGGGAGAGGATAGAGGATAGTTCCCAGGAAGCGGAAGGACTCCACAGTGTTGACTGGGGAGTCGCACAGGGTGATGGGGGTGAGTGGGGCTGTATTCTTCCTGAAGTCCACAAGCATCTCCACTGTCTTGAGAGCATTGAGCTCTAAGTTGTTCTGGCTACACCAGGGGCCTCATGTATAAAAGATTGCGCAGCTTTCATACCAGAAGATGGTGTATGGCCAAAACTTGCCGAAAAGTACCTACTCACAGAAATATTCACATGCATAAAACTGGTCGTACGCCAGGTCCTGCGCACCTTTCCTTTATTATTTACAATCAACGTGACATCGACCGCACGTGAACGAGCCACTGACCCCGCCTTGCCTCCTCCCATAAACTAATATGCAGATGGCCTATGAATGGGCTCCTGAGGTCATTTATTTTACTTAATCAAAATGAGGTGGAGGCGAGAAAATGTGTCCTGTTTGGCGGCCTGTCACAGGTATTACCTGTTGGAAAGAAAGTCGGCGGAGTAAACTGTCACTGACGCAGGTGCCCTTTCTTTTCTTTTTTTTACCTGTAGAACTTTGAGATTTAGCTAAATATAAAGTGCATTACAAATACAATTATTATTTTTAAAGGGCCGTAAATGCTGTGGGTTCGGAGAACCGGAACATGGCAGAAATTAAGAAGAAATGGTCCAATGTAAAACTCGAAATTAAGAAACGAGTGGTGGCGCATCGTAACTACATGGCAGCTAGCTTAGGGTGATTTTGTCGTTCGTTTGACACCCTCAAGTTTAACAAAAGTTATTATGTGGTGGCTAGTAATCGTAGTGGAAACTTTATTTGGTAATGTTTGGTGACTATCGGCACTTTTCAGTTTGAATTCACCATGTTACAGAGCCAGACAAGACTTTGCAGATGGTCCGCACATTCTCACGTCTCCTCAAAAGTTTCCGTGACGGCCCGCACATTCTCACGCACCGTGTGCGTGAAAAACAGTGTATGCAAGCTTTTTGTGCGTACGCAACGTTTATACATGAGGCCAGGTCACCAGGTTGTCGGCTTCCCACCTATAGTCAGACTCATCCTCACCTGAGATTCACGTAATGAGGGTGGTGTCGTCCACAAACTTCGTGCCTGCCTGTCTCCATTAAAAGCAGTCGTGCTGTATATTGTCTTTGCTGTCTCGATATACACCAATGCTGTATTCTAAAAGTTCATTACTACAAAGCCTGACAGACTTTTAGAAATAAAGGAACATGGAAATTCATGCTCATGTCTAGTCCACTGATAGCACTGTAGAGCACTGTGATTTCCTGTAAAGATCATATTGCTCCGAGTGTATGTGTGCGTTTGTGTTTGTATTAGTGAGTGTGTGAGAAAGACAGAAAGACAAAACCTCTTCAAAATAATTACATAATTAATTTGTTAATAATGTTACACAACTTTATTATATTAAATATTAATCAAAAATGATTCACACCTTCACAAAATCCACACGCCCAACCCAAAATCCACACATTTAACACCCTATACAAAATTCACACCCCATTCCACTTTCTTTACCTCTACAAAATCCACACGCCGTACCAAAAATCTACACATCTTACACCCTATAAGAGAGTTAGACATGGTCCTTATCCTCAACACGTGCCTTTTTCAGTCGCGGAAAATACTTTTCAATACTCATTTGAGAGTAAAAAAAATTACATAACATTATTTATAATACGTTTATTTGAATCCAGGGGCGTCCCTTTAGCCAACATGGCTGTAATCGCAAGTGTGGGATATTTTTGTGCAATTTTTGTGTAGATACATAGAAATGCATACAGACAGACAAAGACACAACAAAGAAAACATCGACTTTTTAATCACATATTGCAATTTAAAAGGTCAATAGCAAAAAAAAAGTTTAGTCCTGCATTTTGGCAGATTATATCCGCGACAAGATGGGATTAAACTGAACTCACTGAACAGGGGGTGACTATGGTCAGCAGGTATTGACTGGGCCTTCTTTCTGGCTCTGACTTCATACAGTTAGGAGAGGTCTTGTAGGTTTGTGCCTGCAATTTTACTGCACATTTTAACAATACCTTCTGACCTATTCCTGTGTTTCAGGGTTATTGACCCAAACCAGCAAATAAAAGAAAAGGTTAAAACAGACTCAATAAAACATTCTCATTAAATTGGTGTCAACATCTGAGCCTCCTAAAAAAGTTTAACGAAATAGTGAGACACAGTGGTACACCAGTTTCGCGATGGAAAGTGGTGTAGGGAGTTGAATAGCGAATGGATGTGAGGTGATCGCAGCAAAGTTGACATATTCTCCAAACAGTAAATATAAATTGACAGTATGTTTAACTACAAGACTAGCCAGCTACCAAGCCATGTCATTGTCCCCAAATCAATATCAAGATTTTCACAAACATCGACCATGGCTGTTTCTCAATTCGAAGAACGCTATAACGTACTTGCGTTTATGTTCTTGCCAAGCGTCCTTGCGAGAACGTTCTTGCAAGACCTCGAGGACGGAGAACGATTTTAGATATGTGTGTTCTTGGCCATTATCTTGCAATGACTTCTGGGAAATCAGATGTGTTCTCGCTGGCCAAGTCACCAACCAATGCATTCTCGATAAAATGGGCGGATCAACACTTCCGGGCATTTTTGCCGTTCTTGGTGACTTGCGTTCCTTGGATTTTAATGTTTAGTCAGCACTACCTGTTCCTTCAAAGTAAAAGTTTCCCCATTCCAACTCGATTAGCCTAATATAGGTTATCTATCAGTTACCTTTTATTCAAGTTTATAAATTTGCCAATTACTCTTTATTGACTTTGGAGTTCGCCCTTCCAACTTCAATGCATCTACTTTTTCATAATTGATGTAGGCCCTACTGATGTCAATAAATAAACTAATGCAAAGATGCTGTAGTCATGTTTTTCCATTTGTATTAGTAATATTATAAGATCACAGCAATTATAATTTTTATTGGCCTACTAGTGTGGTGGTTATGGTTATTTAGCTAATAGATTCAACACCCCCTTGAACTTCTTTCACATTATAAGATTAGAATAAACTTTGTCATTGAACAGTACAAGTACAGTAGGGCTGCAGCTATCGAATATTTTAGTAATCGATTATTCTACCGATTATTCCATCGATTAATCGAGTAATCGGATAAAACATACATTGCTCAATTGAAAAGTAATTATAAATAAACATGAGAAAATAACACATGTCAATTAATAATGAACAACCAATTTTTTTCGACAAAGATGGGAGATGAATCCTGTTTTTGAATTTGTTTTCAATCCTTGTAAAATGAACTCACCTAAAGATGCTAAATAAGTTGAGAAAAGGGAAAAACTTGCAGAAATGTAGTTGCTGGAACTCTTTTCAAAACTGGAAAGTACTTGTGGAAGGACAGTGGAACAGTGAAGAGCGTTGGCCAATCGATTGGTTACTTGTAACGTAGCAACCGTTGGTCTTTGGCAACATTTATAACCTAGAATCTAGGTTTCACGTTCGAGGTGGAGGAGAAACTAATCATGTGTGCCTTCACACCCAGTCCTGTTCAGACACTGAATTTAAAGATGACATACAAATCATAATCCATGGTGCAAGGTTGCCGATGTTGCCGTTGTCCCTGGTGAGTTTGTTATACTTTTTAATTGAATCTCGTCACATTACGTGACTTTGTTTTGCGACTACAAAAGCTACTCGAACTCAGATTTAAAAGCTGCTGCTGCAAAAAGCTACAGTATTGTGGGTATAAGATCATGCTACATTTACCCGCGGATCATTTCTAGCAAGTGTGTCAAAGTGGTATTTGTACAGTCGGTATTAAAACCGTAGGCGTGAATAATGCATGCATCGTCATCCATCTGACTTTAGCCGAAGCGAAGCTAGCGAGAGAATGGAATGGGAGATTTCCTACAATAAGCTAGATACTGCTTCAAATTGAAAACGGAGAAGATATTTAGAGTAAAGACAAGTTACTTAACATATGTGTTCAATATCGTCAATTAAAAGTAAAAACGTTCCAGTTACGAAGCGTTTGTTCCTTGGATTAACGCCATCTGCAACAAACATTTAGCGTTAGCTACAGTAGCAAGCTACCCCAGCCCCGGTTTGGCTGTTCGTGACGGTCAGCTACTGTATGACATGTCTTCATGTCTTGAGTCTCGATTTGTGCAGTTTCTGAAAAATTAAATAAACGATGACTCGAGGCAAGAAAAATTAATCGATCCTTTTTTGTAATCGAATTACTCGAATCAATCGATGAATCGTTTCAGCTCTAAAGTACAGTACAACAAAATGCAATTAGCATCGAACCAGAATTGCAAATAGTATTTACAAGTATATGTATATTACAAGTGAAATACACAGATGTGCAAATGGATATTCTAAGTGGCATTGTAGATGCTAAATGAAGGCGAGGGTTGCATGGGCAACCGGAATGCAGAGATAGCCGCTGTCGGGTCCCCGAGGTAGACAAGCGTATGTAACAACTGTAAAAATATATACATAATGGCCAACGTGCATTCGCTGAGCAACAAACTGGACGAACTTCAGCTACTGGTGTGGAAAAACAGAGACTTTCATTCATCTTCCGTTTTGTGCTTCACGGAGACATGGCTGAGTGAACTGATCCCGGACTCTGCTACTCTACAATCAGTAAAGCCTACCATGCGGTCCCCCGAGCAGCACTTGGACACTGAGCACGCCATGGTCCACCTGATTCCTGCATACAGGCAGAAGCTAAAGCGCTGTAAGCCTGCTGTGAGGACATCGAAACAGTGGACCAGTGAGGATATGGAGGATCTGCTGGTGTGCTTGGACTCTACTGACTGGGATATGTTCATGACCGCCTCCAATAGTCTGGATGAGCTCACGGAGGCTGTGACATCAGACAAACTCCTGAAGTTTGCGGACGGCACCACCCTTATTGGGCTCATCTCTGGTGGAGATGAGTCTGATTATAGGTGGGAAGCGGCCAACCTGGTGACCTGGTGCAGCTAGAACAACTTAGAGCTCAATGCTCTTAAGAAAGTGGAGATGGTTGTGGACTGGAAGAATACAGCCCCACTCACCCCCATCACCCTGTGGGAGTCCTTCCGCTTCCTGGGCACTATCCTCTCCCAGGACCTCAAGTGGGAACTGAACATTGGCTCCCTCACAAAGAAAGCACAACAGAGGATGTATTTCGTTCGGCAGCTTAAGAAATTCAACCTGCCAAAGACAATGATGGTGCACTTCTACACAGCCATCATTGAGTCCATCCTCACCTCCTTCATCACCATCTGGTACGCTGCTGCCACTGCCAAGGACAAGAGCAGGCTGCAGCGTATCATCCGCACTGCTGAGAAGGTGATCGACTGCAATCTGCCTACCCTCGAGGACCTGCACACCTCGAGGATCCCGAGGCGAGCGAGGAACATTGTGGCCGGTTTCTATAAGGTTCCTCTATGTTTATTGTATGCACCTTCCTGCCAAAGCAAATTCCTTGTCTGTGCAAACTTTCATGGCGAATAAATCCCTTTCTGATTCTGATTTTGAGGATAACTATTAACTCGGCTGAAATCTGCGCCTCATCCATTAATTGTATAGAGTGGGACAAGTTATCCCTTACTTCTCAGCGTGAGAAATGGTTGAAATATGTGAGAAATACAAGGCGTTGCGGGAGAAATGGTTGAAATGCATGAGTCTCACAGCGGATGCGTGACACTTGAGACCCACAAATCCCCAGTTGTTGGAAATTTGGAACCGGTTCTAAAATGGAACCGGTTCTTGATATTCAATAGCCTGGGTCCGCCCTCCTACGTACTTCCGCTCAATTTAAATTTTCCTTCAGTACTCTGTCTGGGTTTGCGGTATATCAGCCGGTTTTCTCTGCCAAATGTATGTGGGTCCAATCAGCGAACAGAGGGAGTGGCTAAGAACGATGACGTTGATGTTGTGCGCTAGTTTGAGTTGTACTTAAGTAATGGCAGCGGAGAAAGATGCGAGCGACGCCATTCGGTCCGTTGTGGCAACGCTGCCGAATATCCATAAGTTAAAGCCGGAGCAAGAGCAATCTTTATTGAGTTTTGTTGGTGGCCATGATGTGCTGGCCCTCCTCCCCACAGGGTTTGGCAAAAGTTTGATTTTTCCAGCTCGCTCTTGTAGGGGGTTAACATATGGTAGAAAGAACCAAAACGAATTCCCCTATGGTTTAAAGGAAGATGGGAAACTGAACAGTATTAGCATGAACCAAATAATGCCAATACAAATATAAACTAGAGAGCATACAATTTCTGGGGAAATTGTGAGGGTGTGCCTGCTTGTCCGTCCCTTTAAGTTTTTCCCTTCTAGTGATATTTTCAAGCATTTAGCCTACTCACAGTCTATTGCATGATAATTCATTAAGAACACCCTTGGAAAGAAGCTACTGTAACAACGTTATCACTGGAAATATTTCAGATGGAATCGCGATTCAAACAGTAGCTCTATGTCTGCTAACTTATGACATGCCCCCAAAAAACGAAAATAAGCTTGACATTTATTTAGTGGAAAATCGCTCATGCATAAAAAGCTCAATAGCGATCATTGTCAGTAACAACGCAAAATGCGATATTTTATTTAACCTTTATTTACCCAGGCAAGCAAATTAAGAACAAAATTCTTATTTTCAAGTGCAGCCTGAATAGCCGATATAGCCCTTTGTGGAGAAGCTGTCCCGGTAAATTGTATACTACAGTGTTCGTCTTGGTGGCGATCGTTGAACATTCCGTTGTACGGTTTAGGCTGAAATTAAATATTGCTTTCATGAACAGATTGAAGTTTAGGCTGTGTCAATGAAGTTCGGGTTAGTAGTCAGACAGTTTCACCTATTGAAATACTTTTGATTTAAGGGAGTGCCGAACATGTTCTGTCGCCGTTTGACTTCCTACTGTAAACAGCTGTGGATGTTTTTGTTAGCTACACAGTGTCTCGCGTAGGCTACAGCGTTGCAGTACTGGTTTGAAATCACAGGTAATGATTATTTCACCAACAAATCGTTTACTTGTAATCTAATGTCATAATAAATCGTACAACGAAAATGTATTTGTGAGTAATGTTTATTTTAACGATTGAAAACAGATGCATCATAGACCGCTGTAGTATGTGTTGCCCGGCCAACATAGGCTAATGTCATGATGCTAATGCTTCAGTGAAATAGTAGACTACCGTTTCCGAAAGTAGATGTAGTTCCTCAATAATATCAGCTTATATTGTACATTACACTTCACAATTGTGTTTCATATCACAAAGTAAAATGAGTAAATAGTTATCACCCTGGCCTCTTTGCTTGTGGCGTTTCTGCAGCTGCCTTGTAGTAGCGTTAAAGCTATAGTTAGCCTAGCTATCTCCCAGAAGTTAACAAGCTGCTAAACTAATGTTCTGCTAGAGGTAGTCACGCGTGTTTCGTGACGTTAGTAGCGTCAGTGACTGTGGCTAGCAAGTTAGCCAGGTAAATAAAAAGACAAGCAACTCAATGGCTACCAACTTTTGACATGACGTTTTCTAAGTAATCAAAATATTGACGGATGCTAGGGGGGTGGCACGACCATCCTTGGTATCGTGTGCAACAGTCTTCTATGCACGTTGTATCTAATGCGTCGTTGCTAACATGTGCCGACGCTGTGACGTAGGCTATTATAACTGAGTAGTCTACCCTTTGCCGACAAAATCAACTTTATGCCACAAAAACGTTGTATCCTTCTAAACTGTGCAATGGAACGTAAACAAAAGTAATGCCAACGCAATCGAGACCAAGACGAAACTTTTGACACTGTCGTTTTCTATGTAGTCCAAATATTGACCGAGCCTTAGGGGGGCAAAAAGAATAAATAAATATATATGTGAGATAACAAAGGATGTACCACGACTTCGTGGCACACCCAATTATAGTTATTTGACTCTATGGGTTAAATCAGAGCAAGAATGGTCAAAGTACCATCAAAAGTACGGTCAAATGAAATACGCATTTAATAACATTGCAAATGAATTAAATCAATTACAAGGCAAACATGTTACAAATGAAGGCTTTAAATCTGATGATGATCAATGAACATTGTAAATCAGAGAGAAAGCAAGAGTGAGCAGAGTAGGACAGTAGGACAAGCCAGAACTGAGAAGAAGGTCTCAGGAGAGGAAGAATCCAAAGAACAATGCATTACAATTCCCTTTATACACAAGAACAACCAATCAGACTACATCTTGAATGGGGAAACTCCAGAAACTTCCAGAAACTCCAGACTTTAGCATATGAGAGGTGCGGGCAGGTTTTAAACCCAGCCTTACACTCTGTTAGTGGTGAAGGAGTTGGCTAAGGCAAACGTTAGCGATTGGTTATGGCTGCTCTAGAGTGGCTCTGGGCAGATCCAATAGACCAATTTCATGTTTGTAAACATTCAGGATGCGCGCGCAGATAGGAAAAGAAAACCGGGAAAGGATACCGGGAAAGGATAGCATTTACAATGGCAAAAGGACCACGCGGATCATACAAATAGTTAGATTTAAAAGACCAAAAAGCCTAAGAGAGAGAAAAAGCGATTCCCCATTGATCTGTCGCATCAGTATTTTGATTTGGGTCACGAAAGTCTCGACATTTGAGTGAGAATGTCGCCTGGTACAGACCGCATAGTGGAGCGGCAGCCATGTCTTCGCGTCATGTCACAAAGTTCATAATTTTACAGTTTTATAGTCAATTCGACATCTAAAAATTCAAGCAGGGCAGCTTTCAAGAGATATGGGAATTCAGCTTTTAGCTAGCTGGTCCGATTATTTTTGTGATTTGTTTAAACTGGCAATTTGAGTGTGAGACTGCGTCCCCATTAGCCTCAATCAGACTCGTCGCTCACTGGCAGTGTGCACAATGTTGTATTTCACTCCAGAAACGTCAGAGAGGACTGCCTAACGTAGATACGAGCCTGCTGAAGATAGCCAGCATATTGGATTTCTTTAACCGAGCCTGTTTCATTACTAATTTTCCTGAGAAAGCGACCTCCGTTAGCCAGGCTAGTTTTGCCCGATCACTTGGTCAGGCTATTTAAAGCTATGGGGGTCAAGTGACTTTTGTGCATTGACAAGTGAAATGTACTCGTCCAAAGGACAAGTGCCTCAACAAGTTAATGTCAAGCCCTGTAATCCAGTGAACAGAGATATATGATGACCTGATCGACACTCCAAGTGTATTATACCCGGGAGAAGTTCGTCTTTTGCAACCCACATGCGCAGTTGAGCCAGCTTGACAGTCGTGTGACGTAGGGTTGAAATTGGTCTATAGTTTTGAACTTCAACGGAGTACCCGCTCGTGCTATTTTTGGTGTTTGTGTTTGTTAAAATTTTTGTTTTGATCTAGTCTTTGTGTCAGTCATTTTAGTTTGGACGAATCATAAGACGACTTATATGTGAGCTTTACGGCTGGTTGGATGTCAAAACATGCATGTGGCTGCCTGATAAAATAATGACATCGATTTGTTGGGTAATGCGTAGTATATTTAAGTCAAGAGTAGCAGCGTAATTGGGGCCTGGAAATCGTATATGCTACGTCAAAATCGTGTATGTTGGCAGCTCTGTGTTTATTGATGCTACTGCAGGGGTTTTTCTAGAAAAAATTCACAAGGGGGCGCCATGTGTGTTCTAATTCAGCTGACCCCATAGATAAAGATATACCCAGTAACTCTCGCGCCACGTGAGACTACGTATTTCACAACCAACGTGGCGTTGTCAAAGGCGAGGCGAGTCGGAACAACAAGAAGCATGGGAGTTGCGTGAAATAGGACATTTGTACAAGCCTGGTCTAGGGATGTCACGAGAACCGATACTTACGACACCTTTCGATGCTAAAATAACAAAAGACCGTCGATGCCCATTTTTTTGAAGCACCGTGAGCGCCAATGCCAGATGTTAGCATTGGTGCTGCGCCTCTTCTGGAACTGATGGGGGCAGTATTCAGGAGTGTTCCAGTCGACGTTTACATTCAGAAAAACCAAGATAGCAACTGCAGCTGCAGCGATCGCCCCACCTCGACTTGTTGACAATAATTAATCCGCAGATGCCATTATGCAAAATATGCTACCGTGGTCTTCAGACCAAGGGAGGTAATACTTCCAATTTAGCTAAGCACCTGAAATGAATCCGTTATCCGGATTTGTTTAAAGAATTCGAGGTGAGTTCTGATTCAGTTCCAAAAGAGGCGCAGCACCGATGCTAACATCTGGCATACTAAATCAATGTTCGTTGTGGTCGAACAACAAACGGCGAAATTCAGAATACATCCAAAGAATTAATCGTTTCAGTTTTTTTAATCTGTCATACTGAAATACACGTTACATGATGTTTGAGCTGGTGGGCACGTGTCTTACAATGGCTTATGTTATGTACATCGTTTAGGTTAGCTATGCTGTAGTTTTAGCGTAAGCCTATAGCCTACCTTGGTTAGAAGGTAAACTCATGTCCATCTTGTTAGCTGGATGGCTTAATTGCACTTTATTATGATGATGCTCTATTGCACATGTTTTGTATGTCTTAAGACATTTAGCTATTTTTCAAATATTTTAATAAAGAAGTTTAAGTACAGTACATGGAATCTTAGAAAATCCTTCATTTTTTTTACCGTGGTATCGAAATTGGCATCGAGAATTGTGTTATTTTACTGGTATTGGCACCGACTACTGAATTTTTGGTATCGTGACACCCCTAGCCTGGTCCTAACCAGACTCTCGTACATATTGCATTTGTACAGAGGGTCTGGCTCCGCTCCATTGACAAACGTTGACTTCCTTGTAGGCGGGTACTCTGTTGAAGTTTAAAACTATTGGATCTGCCCAGAGCCACTCTGATCTGCCATAACCAATAGCTAGCGTTCGCCTCAGCCAACTCCTGCACCACTACTGTAACGAAACTAGCTGCCGTAGCTGGAAAATCTAACTTTTCCCGAACCCCGTGGGGAGCAGGGCCACAACATCATTGCCACCAAGAAAACTCAGCAACACTTGTTCTTGCTCCGGCTTTAGTTTCTGGATATTCGGCAGTGTTGCCACAACGGACCGAATGGCTTCGCTCGCATCTTTCTCCGCCGCCATTACGGAACTACACAAACTAGCGCACGACATCAACGTTATCGTTCTCAGCCACTCCCTCTGTTCGCTGATTGGGCCAAATAGAAAATCTATATCCAAGATCTGAAATGCGTACCGAAGATCCAGGCCCAGTACAGAAGCGAAATCAAAATTGATCGGAAGTACGTAGGTGGGCAGAGCCAGGCTACATTTGTACCCCTTCTTACCGACATTTTGCAATGTTTTTCGTATTTGTGGAAATATTTCGCTGTTTACTACGAACAGGCATGCTATTTCCTGGCATTTTATGTATTTCCGGAAGAATCGATCGCTGAGGGAAGGCTTTATACTGGGGATTAAGCTAAAATCCGAATTTCGACAAGAGGGCGCTGGGCTGAAACAATGAGGCGCAGCGCCCTTATTCCCCCGATTAGATAAACCCCTGTACTGTGTGGATGTTGCCTTCTCAAGAATTTCACTGTCCTGATGACGCTATGCTATTTGGTGCATATGACAAATCAACCACTTTGACTTTGACCAAGAGGAGATGGCGACGGCAAGAGAGGACTCCTTTTTTGTTCTTACTAATTTTCATTCCATCTCTCCTCATCACACTTTGTTTCCCTTCATCTTTTTCTCCTAATCTCTTCACACCTTTAACGGTAACAGCCGTGCCCCCTTGTTGGTTTGGTTTTGCCCTTCCCTGGTGTTTAACCCGTGTCTGTCATTGTCATCTGTGTCTCGTTGAGTGGTTTCAGTGTATTTAGCTAGCTAATTTTGTGTCCAGTCTTAATACACTTTGCTAATTAAAACCCTTGTTTTTGGAACCCTGTCCATCTCTCCTGTGGTCCTACTCCTGCACTCATCCTTAACAACACCTACCTATTTTCCTACTCCTTTACCTCAGTCTTTTTCACTCCCCCTCCCCCTGCTCTCCCCCTCCCTCATCTGCCCTAACACATTTTCCTCCTCTGCACTGTTCTCCCTCGAACTATCATGTCCTCACATGTCAGACAGACAAAGCAGGCTCTCACCTTTCTCTTACCCCTGCTATGTTGCCTTTCAGTCTCTTCTTACCCCCCCCCCGTCTAGTTATTTATTTTTCTCTTACCCCGTCATTCCTTCTCTCTCACCCTACCTTCCTGTGTCTCTGCCAATACCTCTTTCTACAGGAGCAGTACACTCACCCTTCTCTCCCTTTATCCTCTATACTTAATCGTCTCCTTTTTGCACATCTATACATTCCATTAAATGTTCTACCACCCATCCCTGTCATCCAGAACAACACTTGATTCTGCCTTTAATGACAGTGATTTATGGAAATAAATTCCTCTCCGGCAGATGTTTTGTCCCACCTTCCCATTATCCCTCCGGCACAGAACGAGACAGAGACAAAAAGATAATCCGTCAATTGAGGTCTAGCTGGGGCTATGACCTAAGTTAGGCAGGGCTGCCAACTTTTCAAAAAACCTTGGCGTGAGATTTGGTAGCCCCAACCTAGTCAAAGTTTTGATGCGAGGTGAAATCTGAAATTCACATGAATGCAAGCGCAATATTTTGAGCTTTCTGAAGGCTAATATAAACATGTCTTTGGACTCGTATTGTAATATTTTCTGACCCAAATTTGTACCTGAAAGATTCAGGGATTTTGAGAAAACATATTTTTCCCACCCTTGCAGGAATCTAGATTTATGAAGTGACAGATCTTTCTTTTTTTTCTTTTTTTTAATAACTTACATTTTTATTGTTTTTTTTGCACATTTTACCAATATCAAACCACATATATGCAAAAATACATCGAGAATAAAGAATAGTCTCAAATAGAGCTGCATGTGCTTGGATTAACAATTCTTATACATTCATATCCATATATTTAGGTCAAAAAGACATTGAAAGGAAACAAAAGACAAATCAAAAGCCACAACAAAAGCAAAAACAGGAAAGTAGAAGGCAATAAAAATAATAAATAGAAATAACAGTGACATTTAAGCGTTCTTCCTTACTTGAAATGCAACGTCAAGATCTGATTTCGAGCTTCCTAATCTGTGGTGTCATTAATTTTTCTTTTATATTCTACCCATTTTTCCCATCTTGTATCAAACTTCCCCTCCTTGACCCTCAATATGTACGTGAATCTTTCCATGTCGTATATTTCTTCAACTACACCAAGCCATTGCTTCTTTGTTGGTGGATCTGCTTTGTACCACGCTCTTGTTATTGTTTTCTTGCTGGCTGCCAGCAGAGCTTTTATCAGATATAGGTCCCCACCCTCAACGTTTTCCTGAACCAGATTCCCCAGATACAGCACCAAGCCGGTGCATTTCATAACCAATTATCTCCTTCTTCTTTCATAACATCTTCCCAATATTGCTCTAACTTTTGGCACTTCCAAAATATATGTGTGTGGTTTGCCCCCTCCTGCCCACACAACCTCCAACATGCGTTCTGTTCCGGAGCATACTTCCCTTTCATATTTGGAGTTATGAAATATCTTATGATGTTCTTCCACCCGAACTCCCTCCATGACCTGGAAGCAGTTGTCGAGTGCTGTATCCTGCACACATTATACCATTCTTCCTCAGTTATCTCGATCCCAAGCTTTCTTTCCCACTTTTCCTTTACATACATAGTAGAGTTCCCCCTACTCTTCAGCAGACCTTGGTATAGGGCTGAGATCACCCTGCTCTTCTCCTCTGTGTATGCATCAGTCAGCACCTTAATTACTCCATTTTGTTCGGTGGCCTTATCCATTTTTATTTCCCTTATATAATAATCCCTTACTTGTAGATATCTAAAGTGGTCACCCCTCTCTAAATCAAACCTCTCTTTTAGATTTTGAAAACTTAGCATTTCCCCCTTTTTTACCATCGTGCATATTGCGGTGATGCCTCCTCTTTCCCATCTCCTGTAACCTTGATCTTTTCCGGGTTGAAATGTATTGTCATGTGTTAGCCATCTCAAAATCTTCGTCTCTTTTCCTAATTTGTATCTCTTGACTACTGTGTTCCAAATGTTTAAAGTAAACTTAGATATTGGGTCTAGCAAGGCTTCCCGTTTCTTAAATAGTTCATTATCTCCCACTAGCGCTTGAATTTGATATCCCTCCCCCCTCGCTTCAATATCTTTCCATTTGGCTACGTAGTTACTGGTACACCAACATGCAACGGCTCTGATCTGTGCTGCATAGTAATAATCCTTGAAACTGGGCACCGCCATTCCTCCTCTCTCCTTAGGTAACTGTAGTGTAGTGCCTAATCCTGGGTCTCTTGCCCACCCAGATGAACCTTGAGATCCACTTTTCCCACTCCATAAATTGACTTTGCGGTATAGGTATGGGTAAAGATTGGTAGAGATACAATAACCTTGGCAATATGTTCATCTTTACAATTTCGATCCTTGAGCTGAGGTCCAAGACCAGTCCTGACCACCTTGTTAAATCCCCCTTAATGCTCTGATTGAGCTGTGTGTAGTTTGGGTTATATAATTTGTCTATTCCTTTTGTAATATTCACTCCCAAATATTTAATCTTCTCACAGTCCCATCTCAATTTGTATTTCTCTTTGATCCCTATTGTTGGCTTGTAATTTAGAGCCAGAATCTGTGTCTTTGCCACATTAAGTCTATACCCTGAGTAGTGCCCGTATTCCTCCAGTAGATCCATAAGTATTGGAAAGCTCATGTCTGGTTGTCCTATGTATGCAATCACATCGTCCGGGAATAGGCCCAATTTGTGTTCTGATCCTCTCATTTCCACCCCTTTGATATTATGCTGCTGTCTAATTGCTTGAGCTAGTGGTTCGATGAAGATATCGAAAAGTGTTGGAGATAGGCAACACCCTTGTCTAGTCGACCTCTCTAGTTTAATCCGATCCGTCAGACTACCATTCACTTTCACTCTTGCTGTTGGCTCATCATACAGTGACCGTATGCATTTGATAGAGTCCCCATTAAAGCCAAATTTTCCTAAGACTTTATACAAGTAGGTCCATCCCACACAATCAAATGCCTTTTCTGCATCCAAACTCACTAAGACCACACTATTTCCCCTCCTCTGAACCTCCTCTACTATGTGAATGGTTTTCCTTATATTGTCCTGTGCCTGCCTTCCTTTTATAAAACCAGTCTGGTCTTCATCTATAATATCAGGCATGAACGACTCAAATCTTTTTGAAATAATTGAAGTATAGATCTTAAGCATTAAGCATGGATATCGGTCTGTGGCTACTACACATTTCTTTATCCTTGCCCTCTTTAGGTATTATAGAAATAATAGCCTCCTTCCAGGATGGGGGAGTCTTGCCCTCCTTCATTGAGTATCTAAATGATGCTAACAATAAGGGGTTTAGTTCCTGCCTAAATACTTTATAGAATTCCGATGGGAATCCATCACTACCTGGTGATTTACCATTCTTCATTGTACTAATTGCATTCCCAAACTCTTCCTCTGTGATATCTGAATTTAAGAAATGTATTCTGCCCTTCCCCTATCGACGGTAAGTCTAACCCCTCCAAAAATGTTTCGATACTCTCTTCATCTGCTGCTGCTGGTTGTGTGTATAGTGTCCTATAATATTCCTCAAATATTTCCTCTGGCTCTTTTAATAACTCATTAGTTTTGGGGTTCCTAATCTTATGAATAGTGCTTAGTGTTTGTTGTACCCTAATCCTTCTGGCCAATAATTTATTTGCTTTTGGCCCTCCTTCATAGTACGTCTGCTTTACAAACCTCACTTTTTTCTCCACAATCTTTCTTTTTTTACCTGGCTTTTTCAGTTCCTCCTGGCATCTTTTCCCAATCCATTTAATTGTTTTCGCATCAGCTTAATCTTGCTAACTCCACAACAATAAATTATTGTTTATGGTTGTCTCCGTGGCAACAACTTTGGTACACGCACTTCTGTTTGAGAAGAGCATGCGTGACAACTGAAAACGGCACTTTTTAATGCACGGTCTGATAATGCGCTTATTTAGATTAAAACCTAGTGTAGGCTATCCTATTAGTTTACTTATCAGTTACACAGTAACTTAACACATATTGTTTTATTCGGTGTGTGAAAGAGAAAGCAAGCGATCTGCTGGACCAATTTATGAGCAGGCATTGGTGTTGGCTTTTCAGCGTGAGATATACAAGGTGTGGCGTGAGAGCGTGTGAAATGGTTGAAATGCGTGTGTCTCACGGCCAATGCGTGAGAGTTGGTAGCCCTGGTTTAGGTCTGATTAGCAGGCAATGAGCAAAAGAGAATTAAATGATGACACAGCATTCAGTGTAGTTGTAAGTTCAGATCTTACACACTTCCAGTTGGCAAGAATTGCATAAAGAAAAAGAAATATACAAATTTTTGCAGATGAACACGTATGAAAAGTGTCACATCAATTGATTGCCAGAATGTTGGACAAGGGAATAAAGTAAATGTTTTACAGTACAGTATTCTCAAAATTCATAGATGAATAAACAATAACAGACTTCATAATAATTAAATGTATCTATGCATGTGCATTCACAGATTAGTTTAGGGGAGATTGATACCCACCTGGTGGTGCACCCGTCATCTTGTTTGTGTAGGGGGGTAAAATATGGTCGAAAGAACCAAAACGAATTCCCCTATGGTTTAAAGGAAGATGGGAAACTGAAGTGTATTAGCATGAACCAAATAATGCCAATACAAATATAAATGATAGTTATTTGACTCTATGGGTTAAATCAGAGCAAGAATGGTCAAAGTACGGTCAAAACGAATACACATTTAATAACATTGCAAATAAATGAAATCAATTACAAGGCAAACATGTTACAAATGAAGGCTTTAAATCTTACCTACTCTACCGTGATCATTGTAAAATCAGAGAGAAAGCAAGAAGTAGGACAGTAGTACAAGGGAGAACTGAGGAGAATATCTCAGGAGATGAAGAATCCAACGGACAATGCATTACAATTCCCTTTATACACAAGAACAACCAATCAGACCAGATCTTGAATGGGGTGTCAGGGCCATCAAGTTGAGACCGTCCAGAAACTCCAGACTTTAGCATATGAGAGGTGGGGGCAGGTTTGACACCCAGCCTGCAGTGTTCAATGTGTGATAACCTGCACCCATAAGGACAAAGGAACTTGATTGCAGACAGGTCAGCATTGAGATTCTAATGGTCATGGCTGTTTGCTCAGAGGATCACTTTTGGATCATGGCTAATGCTCAGAGGACCTTTGTATTGGCATGCAGACGTGCCCTTGGTTAGCATATTCCTGCTACTTAAGTTCTTGTCCTGTTACAGCAGAACACAATTGGAGCACAGCACTTGGTTAACAATGAAAATTGTAAAGTTTGGAGTGGCGTTTGGAGTGGTCTGGGGTCTGAGAGAGTCGGATTGGATACAAATGGAAATTAGTGAGACAGTGTCCTAAAACTCAAATGGAAGAAATAGGTGAACAGTCCTCCTTTTTGATAGATGATAAGTATACAATCATCTAACATAGATGTGCAATTAAAACAAAACAGTGTCCTTGGGTCCCAAAAAAATTAAACAGTAATAAAATACAAGTTATACCATCTACATTTACAGGTCAGGAACCATTGTGAGTTTAACTAAAAACCTAGAACATTTACCACCACTCAAACACAAAAAGGTACATCATCATCCACACAAACCAAGATGGAACCCATGGATGGACAAACCATATGCACTGTGCATATAGTACAAGAACAGGAGCAGCAACAACTTAACTGTCCACAACAAATCTTTGAACTACAACAAAGACTAAACACAGGTAATACAGTAGGAATGTAGCAATATCACAATTTGGACCTGAATTAAGTAAATGGAAAAGGTAGAATTGGAAGTCTCAAGTCACAGGTATTGTTGTCCTATGTATCCCCAGCGTTTGCTGCATGTAAAATAGAGGAGGCCTGCCCTTCCCCAGATCCCAACATTTTGACTCAGTGTGACCACTTCGTAGACAAGCACGACAAAATCTAACTTTGTTGTTAGCATAAAACAAGCGTGTGGGCGGAATAGGCATTCTGCCAAGATCCCAACATCGCATTTCGGTGTGTCCTTGTCTTTTACAGAAGTTACAATGTCTAGTAGGCCTAGTGGGCTGCTGGGGCTTGGGATTTACCTTTGTCGCCATTTTTATGACAGAAATGCGTGGCGGATCAGGGGCACGATGGTTCTTTGTACAACGCGGTTTGGGAATTAGCTAACCAATTCCACTGTCTGTATCTGAAAACTCAATAGAACTGCTTTTGTTAGCGGTGGGTTGCCGTGAGGCACAAAAAGGTGTCGCTGCTTTGAGGACAGAGTTGAGAAGACATTTGCCAATTAGATGTACAGTAATCTTCAATATTTGTTTCTTTTCTGCTTTCTTTTTATGGACTCCCACTGTTCGCCAATGTTCAATTATTTCAGCTAGCGTAAAATCAGTTTTAAGACCGTTCTTGTCTTTCTTGCTCAAATCAGATAACGTTCGGTTAACGCTAACTTTTTCCCATAGGTTAAGTAAATTGTTAACTTCAGTTGCCCATTCCATTTTTGTTCATTTAATGCAGGAACTAATATCAGAAACTAGTAATAGTTTTTTACCAACAGAACCAGGCGTAATACAATTAATGTAGGCTACATTTTTAAATGCTTACTTACCGCACCATGGTTTGCAACGCCGGTTTACCAAACTGTAACTGAATTGTTCGAAACATATCACGTCGGGGTCACCAAAACTGTAGGGGGGGTAAAATATGGTCGAAAGAACCAAAACGAATTCCCTTATGGTTTAAAGGAAGATGGGAAACTGAAGTGTATTAGCATGAACCAAATAATGCCAATACAAATATAAATGATAGTTATTTGACTCAATGGGTTAAATCAGAGCAAGAATGGTCAAAGTACGGTCAAAAGGAATACGCATTTAAAAACATTGCAAATGAATGAAATCAATTACAAGGCAAACATGTTACAAATGAAGGCTTTAAATCTTACCTACTCTACCGTGATCATTGTAAAATCAGAGAGAAAGCAAGAGTGAGCAAGGAGTAGGACAGTAGTACAAGGGAGAACTGAGGAGAATATCTCAGGAGATGAAGAATCCAACGGACAATGCATTACAATTCCCTTTATACACAAGAACAACCAATCAGACCAGATCTTGAATGGGGTGTCAGGGCCATCAAGTTGAGACCGTCCAGAAACTCCAGACTTTAGCATATGAGAGGTGGGGGCAGGTTTGACACCCAGCCTTACATTTGTTTGTGTTTGTGTCTCATTGTCTGAGATTTGCGCTGTTTCCTGTTGGCCTCAGCAGCTGTTGCCCGAAATGTGTTTCCTCTAAAGATTAGATTTGTAGGGCAGTTTTAGGAAGGCTGTGTTAGAAGGGCTGTGTTGGAAAGTAAGTGTTGCGAGGGGTGTGTTAGGGTACGTTCTCCTTCTCTCACTACAACGGACCCATCTGTGAATAGCCTCCCTCTCTCCGTGCACGCTCTATACAATGCATGGAAAAAACTGCTTTTTCCCTTTGAGAAGACAACCAGAGAATCAAATCCAGACTTTACGAACGGTTAGTAGACCTATCATAATTATCTGCAGAAATGTGTGAAACTGATTCATTCAAGATAAATATTCATACATATATGCTTTATTTCTCATGAGGAACAAAAAAGCCTCAAGAACCTATAACGGCTGCCATATTAGATTTTTTTTTCAAAAAATATTTTGTCCAAAACTACACAAATCCTCTCATGAACCGTAGCTCTGAATTGATTCTGAGCCCTACATGTCTAGGATACATGTATTTCTATAATTTCCAAAGGAATATATGACATAATTGCAAAATTATTTACATTTACTTATATACATCTCCTAAAATGATTAAAGGAAATCTAATTTATCGCTAACGCTAAAATAATGCATTACACATCTGCTGGTCAAAAACTGATACTCTGATTCATTCACAAATTCAATGGAAGACTCTTGACAATGTTTAGTACGCAAATCTGAGAAATAGTTGAATGTAAGATGAAAAGTAGATTTATTGTGAATATATGAAATATTCATGCTTGGCTAATTGGTTGGGCTTTTTCCAATGAACTGCTTCCCTTGCTCTACAGCGCTCATGCTCCAAATTTTCACTGATACATGCAGGCCCCTGACACACGCAAGCTTGGGGTAACGCACACACATCCCAAGCCTTCTGGCAAGGCTGCCCTGACCAAGCCCCCACTCCACAGACAGTTGGTAACAGAGCTGCAGACCATAATTTAAACATAGTCATGCATTAAGACTAGAGTTAAACATTTCAGTTTAGGCAGAGGTAGCCTTTTAAACCTCTAAATTTAAAGACATTCTGAGTTGATTGGAACTATCTATTTTATACATTTATAGTTGTGTATATATAGTATGTTTTTTGACATTTGACATTTAACAGAAATTTAATTCATTTACCAATTTATTTTACTCAAACAACCATAACACAGTACATATGGTGTACAAAACTTCATTCAGATTTAGTATGATTGCTGGCTTGGATGTTATCTTTACAGCTAGATATCATAGCGTCAGCACCCTTGGGTACACAGCATGCAGTGTGGCATGCCAAAAAAGGGAAAGAGTTGTGGAAAATAGTATCAGTTAGAAAAGCGGGGCGGAGGATTTCAGTTGTTGTGTTTGTTCAGTTAAATGTGTGTAATGTTATTGTTTGTTAGTGTAAATAATCCTATCTAACATTACTAATTTGCCGATAATCCAGCAAAGTGCTGTCCCATACCTATTCATAGCATTTTGAGCCCTTGCAGCCTTTTGCACTCAATCACTTACCATGTGACGTAATGCAAGTCTGTGAGGGTTTAGGGAGAACATTAGGATTGGGCCGCTAGAGAGTCCCATAAATGTAATATTTTCGTCTTAAATAATTGATTAAAAAATTACGATAGTCTTGTTTTGTGCTCTACACAGTCCTGTACACATATCGCATATTTGCGACCATGTTCTCAATTGAAAGTTTTTGTAAATCGCTGGTTTGCTACGCTAACGTTACATTGCTGAATTGCACAACAGTCTCGCATTTCTCTGACTAGCCTTGAATGGACTCCATGCAACTGCATACAGTTTTAACTAAACTCCATTTATAGCAAATTTCATTTGATATCAGTACATAACACTACTTCAGGGTTTTTCCTGCACAGAGAAAAGTTGGGCGCGCGCCTAAGCCAATTTCCCAAACGCCTATGACAAATTTTGAGCGCCTAAAGCAAAAAAAAATCTGCGATGAAGAAAAAAAAACCTGTGTTCACGCGTGCAATGCATGTCAGCGAATATGTTCTCAATAGTATGTTTCAAGTAGGCTACAGCCCAACCCTCGTTCTGCTTTTATCAATAATTGCAACTAGAAAGGTACATTTCCTAAAGAAAATGTGTGTGTTTGCTGAATGCAGTTGAAACTATTTTGTTTTGATGGCTTGAATAACAAAGAAGGTTTTACAAAGATTTTAAAAGAGGTATGTGCTTTTAAAACAAAATGGTCAGAAAAAGTATTAAAAGTAGGCCTATATCTGTCATTGTAATGCATTGTGATATTTTTTTTTACTGTTGAAAAAGGAGAAAAAAGAGTGATGAAAAGAGTATCTTATTGACTTTCATAAAAGTTTAACCATTAAAAGTATAAAAGAATGAAAGACTGAGAAACATAATTTTTTTTTAATTTATCAAGATCATAGCAGATAAAAGTATGTCAGCAGTATGAAGGTTCAATATTGCCATATTGAACTATGTTGCCCTATTTGTACTATAGCCATTGTATATTTTATTTCATTCTAAATCTTTTAAATTTTTAGCCCCTTAGTATAAGTTACACTTGTTCACTTCTTAAGATTCTTATGTATGGAAGCAAAGACAATGGTGGTGCACTTCTACTTCCACGTCTGTTTGAAGTTTCTTGGCGAATAAAACCCATTCTGATTCTGAAAAGTATTAATAATTGAAAGATGTAAAAACAGAAATACAGTTTAAACAGTGGAACAGTGTTTCTAGCTCTTAAATATAGAGATGAAGAGCGTTGTAATGTAGCAACGGTTGGTCATTGTCAGCAAACCTAGAATCTAAGACCCCGTTTACACGGAGAGAAAATGCATATATTTTCATGCGGTTTGGCCTTTCATTTACACGAAAACTGACGTTTTATCACGGAAAACGATCATTTCTAAAAACTCCGGCCAAGGTGGAGATTTCTGAAAACTCCGTTTTTGTGTTTGCGTGTGCACTAGGCTAAACTGAGTTTTAAGTTCTCAAACGTCACATATGCGACCAAAACTGCTTCACGTCATGTTTGTAGTAATGTAAGGGGGTCATTTATTTGTGAATTGATTTACATTTGTGAATCACGAAATACATTTGTGCATCGCGTTACATTTATTTGTGAATCCTTCAAACAAATGAACCTCGCGCCTGAAAGTCGATGGTGTTATTCGTAGTTGTTGTTGATTTTGAGAATTCTGATTGGTTTGCATGGCTTTATCCTTCACATTACACTGCCGCGTACAGGTTTGGCATAGCTATGAGGGCGCCGATGTTGTCGTTGTCCCTGGTGAGTTTTTTATACTTTAAAATTCAATCTCGTCACATTACGTGACTTTGCTGTGCAACTGCAAAAGCTACTCTAACTCAGAATGCTGCTGCAAAAAAAGCTGAACTTTTCAGTTTACTAAAAAACTAAAAACTTTTCAGTTACGAAGCATTTGTTCATAGTATGGCCAGCTGCAGTAAGCCTTTTGTGAACCCCGGTTTAGCTGTTCATGACGGTCAGCTATAACAGTGTCGAGCCTTGATTCTTTCAGATTTCTTTGAAACTTGCTTAAAGAAAAATGATGTAGCTAGATTATGTACACTTTAAGCTCAATGTACATACCTTGTTTGGCCAATTTGGTCGATTGTGGGAAAAAGCAGAACCGTTTTTAGTTATGGAGAGCCATCGCGCTAGCTTGGAATTGCGTTATCCAACTCATCACTTCAGTGGTCATAACTTTTAAACAAAATCTTAAATCTGTCTTCTGTTCTGAATTCATGACAAAATTACGCACATTTCATACACCTAACCTGTCCTCTATCGTGTATTGAAAGTGGTTAAAAATGACGTTTTCTAAAACAGTATTAACGACGGAGAAGATTTTTGTCAGAATGGCTCCGTGAAATCGTCATGATAAAGGATGATTTGCCTAATGTAATTATATAAATATTTACATCATTACAAAGACCTACATCTTGTCTTCAAAATGGTAGAAACAGTTCAAGTATATTATTTGAAAAAGTCTGCATATTCAGGCAAGAAAGTGTTAAACAGTGTAAAAAATGTACTCGGTGAGAAACAGTTGTCAGTGCACGACGTCACAATTGAATTTGACTTGAAAATTCTGAACCATTGAAACCCATTCATTTTTTAAGCACTTTAAACTTTAATAACTTAAACACTTTAAAAGTTATCTGTGAGAAAAGTAATAGCACACTAGAGCAGTTCAGACTTTATCAAGTGAAGTTTGAACGGTGTTTCTAGCTTAAATGGTGTGAAACTAGTAGGACATTGAAAAAAGTGGGAGGAAAATTAATAAGTATGCAGAATAACAATAGTGTTTTTGCTTGCAGCAAACACACTAATTATCACCCTACGTCACACCACTGTCTAGCAGGCTCAACTGTGCATGTCGGAGGCAAAAGATGAACTTCTCCCGGGTATGATACACTAAGAGTGTTGATCAGGTCATCATATATCTCTGGCCACTGGATTGCAGGGCTTGACCTTTGGACAAGTACATTTAGGTTTCATTTGTCCATGCACAAAAGTCACTTGAACCCGATACCTTTAAATAGCCTGACCAAGTGATCGGGCAAAACTAGCCTTACAACGGAGGTCGCTTTCTCAGGCAAATGAAACGACAGTGGTGGTTAACCTGCTATATGGGCTTTAAGTTGAAAGTGCGTCCTCTGTGCTCCTGAATTTGCATACATACACGCCCCGGCAGCTCCTTATAAGGGCACGCAATAGCAGTGACAGTGACGTGTGCAGTCATAATCGACACAATTAAGAAAATAATTAGGAAAGCAACAGGAATGCAAGTTATTTGCTCGAGCAACAGTAATTGTGCCATATTGTATGCCTAAGGTGCACACTCGTCCCTTTAAATAGGTCGAGTGATCAGTGATAATTGGATGGCCTGGTTGAATTTATATGATGTTCAAGTCCAAGTGCAGGTTAAAGGTTTTATTTGTCACATACAACATCACAACAGTAAGATGAGCAGTGGAATTGTTCTCCACTTGATCTAACAGTGTGCATACTAAGCAAGGTCAATTATTATAATAATTTTAATCCGCGGATGTTTATTTGTTTATTTGAAAGGATCCCCATTAGCTGACGCTGAAACGACAGCTAGTCTTCCTGGGGTCCAAAAAGTACATAAAAAAACAGTAATCACAACTAGAGAACATACAATTTCTGGGGAAATTGTGAGGGTGTGCCTGCTTGTCCGTCCCTTTAAGTTTTTCCCTTCTAGTGATATTTTCAAGCATTTAGCCTACTCATAGTCTGTTGCATAATAATTCATTAAGAATACCCTTGGAAAGAAGCTACTGTAACAACGTTATCACTGGAAATATTTCTGATGGAATCGCGATTTAAACAGTAGCTCTATGTCTGCTAACTTATGACATGCCCCCAAAAACGTAAATAAGCTTGACATTTATTTAGTGGAAAATCGCTCATGCATAAAAAGCTCAATCGCGATCATTGTCAGTAACAACGCAAAATGCGATATAGCCGTTTGTGGAGAAGCTGCCCCGGTAAATTGTATACTACAGTGTTCGTCTTGGTGGCGATCGTTGGTTGAACGTTCCGTTGTACATATTGCTTTCATGAACAGATTGACAAGTTTAGGCTGTGTCATTGAAGTTCGGGTTAGTAATCAGACAGTTTCACCTATTGAAATACTTTTGATTTAAGGGAGTGCCGAACATGTTCTGTCGCCGTTTGACTTCCTATTGTAAACAGCTGTGGATGTTTTTGTTAGCTACTTTGCAGTACTGGTTTGAAATCACAGGTAATGATTATTTCACCAACAAATTGTTTACTTGTAATCTAATGTCATAATAAATCGTACAACGAAAATGTATTTGTGAGTAATGTTTATTTTAACGATTGAAAACAGATGCATCATAGACCGCTGTAGTATGGGTTGCCCGGGCAACATAGGCTAATGTCATTATGCTAATGCTTCAGTGAAATAGTAGACTACCGTTTCCGAAAGTAGATGTAGTTCCTCAATAATATCAGTTTATATTGTTAATTACACTTCACAATTGTGTTTCATATCACAAAGTAAAATTAGTAAATAGTTATTACCCTGGCCTCTTTGCTTGTGGCGTTTCTGCAGCTGCCTTGCAGTAGCGTTAAAGCTATAGGCTAGTTAGCCTAGCTATCTCCCAGAAGTTAACAAGCTGCTAAACTAATGTTCTGTTAGAGGTAGTCACGCGTGTTTCGTGACGTTAGTAGCGTCAGTGACTGTGGCTAGCAAGTTAGCCAGGTAAATAAAAAGACAAGCAACTCAATGGCTACCAACTTTTGACATGACGTTTTCTAAGTAATCAAAATATTGACGGATGCTAGGGGGGCGGCACGATACCATCCTTGCTGTGCAACAGTCTTCTATGCACGTCGTATCTAATGCGTCGTTGCTAACATGTGCCGACGCTGTGACGTAGGCTATTATAACTGAGTAGTCTACCCTTTGCCGACAAAATCAACTTTATGCCACAAAAACGTTGTATGGTCCTAAACTGTGCAACGGAACGTACATAAAAGTAATAGCATATCAATCGCTAGCAAGGCGAAACTTTTGACACGTAGTTTGTGTATTTAGTCCAAATATTGACCGAGGATTAGGGGGGCTAAAATAAATAATAATAATGTATATGTGAGATAACAAAGGATGGGCCACGACTTCGTGGCACACCCAATTACTCACAAATAACGTATATAAATACACACCAAAGAACAAAAAAAAGTAATAATTCGGAAAGTACTGATAAAAGTAATAAAATTAATGCAAGACAACCCAATGCAAGACAACCTGTCACATAATACAATCATGCTCAACCATTCCAGACGATTTTATAATGAAAGCAAAGTCTTACAGTCTTAATTTTTTTTTAAACCAGTTTTTCCCTTGATTTCACGAACCCCACCTGGAAGATTGAGGTCTTCTTCAAAGAGTCGGATTTTGGTTGGGGTAAAGAAATCTGATGACTATTCGCCCCTCTTGTGTAATGTGAATGCATATCTGAATAGTAAATTATATTGTCATAAAGAAATTTAGGAGTGCGGGTGTTAATAATTTTATGAACATATACTAACATGTTAGCAGATAGTCTATGCTTGACCCCCAGCCAAGCAAGACGGTCATGCATTTCTGCAACACTAGTCCGCAAAGAACAACCAAGAACCAGCCTTGCAGCCTTATTTTGGGCCACTTGTAATTTTTTTAAGTGACTACTTGATGCAGCAGACCATACGACAGAACAGTAATCCAAATGACACAAAGCCAATGTACAAACAACACGACTGAATAACCGTGAATTTAGAAATTGTGCACATTAACGCGTTACTGCAACAGCTCTACCCATTTTAGCAACAACTTTGTTGACGTGCTCAGACCATGACAACGTTGAATACAGCCAAAGTCCAAGAAGCTTCACATGTTTTACTTGCTGTATATTTTGACCATTTACTTGTATATTAATTTTTGGATTATCAGATAATCTATATTTAGAAGCAAATATTATACTCCTAGTTTTTGAAATATTTAGAACAAGTTTATTTGTTTTGATCCAATTATACAATTTCCTAATCACGACAGAACCTGATTAAGCTCTGGGGGGTATTCCAGGTAGCGGGTTTAACAAACTCTGAGATTAACCCTGAACTCTGAGTTGAGTTACTCTAACATGGGAAACTCTGAGAATTCGGTTCCAGAAAAGCTGATATGAATTAGTTAACTCAACTGGGAGTACGTCAACTCAGAGTTAAGCGCGGGCATGAGAACTATTGAAAGCCAACATCAATGGAGCTCCAAAACTAGGATCCACCTTGCCACCCGGCGACAAAAAACGTTGTCCTACTTCACCAAACCTAAGTTTTATTTCATGTTAATGGTCGAGTACATATTCCGGAAAAAAGCAACACGGCTGTAGCAGTGTGTGCAAGTGGCGTGGGAGACAATTGCTGCCGAGCATACATTTGAATGTAATAGCCAGTCCATACATTGAACATTTAACCCCACTGTCCGTTAATATTAGGCTACAGGAGAAAAAGTGGTGGCCTTAATAAAATAGCATGTTCAATGTTTTATTAAATATAAAAACATACTATGAACAGGTAATGCATAGTTTGCTTAGGCTATACGCTTGTGATTGTAGCCTCGATGTCACCTTGGTTTTAATCATATTCGACATGATACTAATTCAATATCAATGGGTGCCTATTTCAAGCAATTTCCCCCAACAGAATGCTTTCCATCAAAAGATGATGATGACGAAAAGACATTGACTGCTGCCGCAGAAATGGATGCAGAGAATGTGGTAGCTGGTAGTTCTCTCCCCACGTAGCCTACTATTATTGACTTGTATAAAAACGATGTGCACATTCTAATCCTGTTGAACAGAGCATGGATGCTACAGTGAGATGTTCATTTAATGGCAGGTGTATTTTGCATGTGGAACTGTGAAATGTAGCTAATGTAATCTCATGTATTCCTATATAGTTATTGTAGGGCTGTTTTGGCAGCCCCTTTGTCACTGGTCATTCAGACACTCGTCTGGGACAGTCATTGATTTACATGAATGCTAAAATGACAATCACAGCTTAATGACACACCTCTGGAGAAGTGGTCTCAACAATTGAAGAGGAAGATGAACAGAGGAAGACTCTGAAATTATCATTAAAAGTTGTGTTCTTGTAAATATAGTTCTAAACAGCTTTTAATGTCATGTTTGATATGATTTTGTTTCTTATTTCATGTATTACATTCTAGTCATAATTTTGATACTGTAACATGTACATTTACAGGGTCTACAGAGTTTGGGCTTGCAGAAGACCAACATGTGTTTAACATATTCCCTTGTCTAGCAAGGATACCACTTGGTCTACTGCAGCCTTGATTAACGATCCAATTTGAATTTGTATGCGTCAGACAACTTTTCTGTTACATGGGCGGTGTCCCATTTTAGCCAGGTTAGGGTGTATATAGGGAGAAGTTTTTCCTAAATACTTTGAGTTCTGTTTCGGATACAGCTCCCGTGCGCTAGGCACGTAGTCTTGTCATGTTTGAGTTTTTGTTTACTATACAGCTCCGGTGCATTTAGGCATCTAGTCTTCATTGTGAATACCTTTGTTTAACCATTGCTCTGAAGGTATGTTTGTATTTGATGATATTGTATCATCATTGTATTGATTATCTTGATATTTAGATAATAAACGATTATTGCACATTTAAACGTTGCTTGTTCTCCTTGAAACGTATCTATCAGGCTACGACGGTGAAAACTTTGATCTAGCCGGGTGGATACGGCTATTAACTACTTATAAACAGGGACTCTTGGCGTACGTTTTAACTTAAGGCCTCTGAGTCACTTTACAGTGTCGATTTACATGCTAGGTCGGTGGTTAATTCCATATTATAGTACAGATAAACGGCTGTTTAGTGAACACGCATACTTTAGGGTCGATGCTCTGATCCAGCAGACGATGTTTACCTACGTCAGAGTTTCATGTCATTAACTGTTTGGCGCTCAGGGTTACAGGTAACGTACTTGTGCACATTCTTAGAATTGGAGTCAGATATTAACGAGTCATTATCTCCCTGAACATTTAACCAGATTTCAAGTGGTGTCTCCTGCGCCGTTGACGAACACACCTACGGCCTGTACGATTCACCACCTACATTACAAATAAATGAGTTGTACAAACTGTAGCCTACCTCATGAAGAAAGTGACAAAAACTGACCAAGAGATGGTGTAGGTATACTTAGGGTAGACGAATAAAGACTAATCTCGAAAAAGATGTACTGGAACTCCAGTTATGGGAGAATGCATGGTCACAGGTGATGTTAATTGTAGGAACAATAACCTATATTAATTGTTGTAAGGCTATCAACCTGCCCCCACCTCTCATATGGTAAACTATGGAGTTACTGGATGGAGTCTCAACTTGATGGCTCTAACATCTCATTGTGTAACTTACTGTAGCATTGTCATGTTGATAAGAAAGGGTCAAGATTGTGGTGTGATTGTAGTTGTTCTTGGGTATTAAAAGGAATTGTGAAGCATTTTTCTGTGGATGATTGATCTCCTGAGACCTTCTCCTCAGCTCTGGCTTTGTATCTCTGGTTTACAATAGTCATGGTAGAGTAGGCCTAGTTAACCTTCATTGATTTCATTCATTTGCAATATGATTACATGATTATATTAGGCCTATTTCACCTTAATTTGACCATTCTTGCTTTGATTTAACCCAAAGAGTCAAATAACTGCAATTGGTAGGCTATTGGCATTATTTGGATAATGTTAATACACTTCAGTTTCCCATCTCCCTTCAAACCAAGGCTACTCATTGTTAGATTTCTATTTGTAGGCAATGAAGGAGACCAAATCCTACAATTTCAATGATTTGTCTTTATTTCAGTGCCAAAAAGCTTTTGGTCAATTCTGTGTGCATGTCCACAGCGTATAACACAAGCGATGAAGACCCAAGGGCTGAGAATGTTGCTCAAATAAATTACAGATTGTGACGGGAAACGGTAACGTTAACTTAGGCATTCATCAGGGAATTAAAGCACATCAAATTGCAGTCTTAAAATCGTCTCCTGGCGTATAACTAAGCGAATTCAATTTTGTTCGAGATTGCTCGGCTGAACCAGGAAACGATATCCCATGTCTTCCAACGCTATCAAACTCAGAAAGTGGGAGGGGATAAATTACCATGGAAACTTACCAAAAGGTTTCGTTACCTCTCTTTCTGGAACGGAAACCTCGGAGTTTGCCTGTTTTCAGGGTTAAACAACTCAGAGTTTTCACAAAACCGGCTACCTGGAATACCCCCCTGAACATGTAGGAGCTGCAAAATAAAGAGTGGAATCATCAGCAAACATAGTCAATGTAGCCTTACTGAGTATATACGGCATATCATTTGTAAAAATCGAAAATAGCAAAGGTCCGAGGCAACTCCCTTGAGGAACACCACAATCCAGGGATTTACTACACGATAATGCCCCATTAAAATAAACTCTTTGCGATCTCTCCGACAAATAGCTCTTAAACCATCTGATTGCTGATGAAGTAAAACCATAACTAGTAAATTTGGAAATCAAAATGTCATGGTCAATCACATCAAAGGCTGCACTGAAGTCCAGTAAAATTGTACCCACAAGCATTGAGTTATCAATTCCTGTTAGCCAGCTATCCGACATTTGCGTCATTGCAGTGCAGGTGGAATGACCATGCCTGTAAGCATGCCGAAACTTCGTAGTCTAATCGTTGTTAGAAAAGTAATCTTGCACTTGCTCAAATACAATCTTTTCCAGTAATTTACTTAAAATAGGCCGAATGCTAATAGGCCTACTGTTTTGACCACAGAAGGTTGATTTTTTATCTTTGGGTAAAGGGATTATCTTGCCCTCTTTCCAAAGTTTTGGACACACCCCACCCATCAGACATCTGTTAAAAATTTGACAGATTGGTTTAGAAATATGTCCCACTGATAACTTCAACAGCCGACTATCCAAGTTGTCTGTACCAACAGATCTACCCACAGTTAAATATCGCAACAACATTTCCACCTGCTCAACATCAACCTGATAAAATTCGAAACTACACATGTTATCCTTGGTCACCTGATTCCTTAAAATACAATAAGATCTTCTGTCCTCAACAGAGTTTGAAAGAACTGCAACCTTTTTAGCCTCTTCCCTTTGAGCCATTAGGCTCCTTAACTCGGTATCAACCCAAGGAGCCATTTTGGCTTTAACTGTAAATTTCTTTAATGGGGCGTGAATGTTAACAATTCTCATAAAACAATCCATAAATAAATTAAGGGATGCTTCCACATCATTAATGTCACTAATCGAATTCCATTCTATATTATCCAATTCATTTAGAAAGCTCTCCTCGTTAAATACTCTATAAGATCTCTTCATAATGATTTTAGGACAGGCTCTAGGTAGCTTAGTTCTCATGGAGACAGCAATACAGTTATGATCGCTAGATATGATAGGTGTAGAGCACATATCAGGATTATTGGTGTATATATGATCAATACATTTTGATGTCAGGGATCCTGTCTTGTTACTAGCAACCCTTGTTGGTTGATCCATTAATTGAGATAAACCGCAGATGTCTGTCGTGATTTTAATCCTAATCTTCAAAGGACAATTATCTGACAGCCAATCAATATTTAGATCACCCAGCCAGTATAGCTCTCTGTTTTCCTCTGTCACCTTGTCTAGCATGTTACATAACCCATTTACATACTCTATCCTGGCACTAGGTGGCCTATAATAACAACCAATAATTATCGGTTTAACATGCGGAAGATGTACCTGTAACCATAACACTTCAACAGTATCCACCATTAAGTCGTGTCTCAATTTAACCGGGAAATGATCCCGTACATAAATGGCCACACCACCTCCAAACCTGTTTCGATCTTTTCTATAAATTGAAAACCCCCCTATTTCAACATCTGAATTGTCCATGAAGTGATCCAGATGAGTTTCAGAAATCATAAGTATGTCTTTTTAGTTTTGTTCCAAAAAGAACGACAGGTCTTGAATTTTGTTCCTTACACTACATATATTAATATGCGCTAGTATTAAACCTTTAGGTAATTTATTTATACTGGTCATCCTCTTTGGAAAGTAGATACGTCCTATACTATAATCTAGTTAATATCTTGTACACTAAGTTATTATATCCTCATCAAATAGGCTACAAACATACAAGTCCTGCACACGGACACACATACATGTACCCAAACATATATAAAATTGAGCTTTAGTGCTAATTAGGTTAATAACTGACTTTGTCCCTCCCTTGGGGTGATGATCAGTTTATCATACCTGTCACGGGTATGGTGAGGACCCAAAAGCAGCACAGGCAGACAGGATATCAGTCGGTAATGACCTTTATTTATCACCGGAGTCTTAAACAGTATATACAGTGATGAGGAGAAAAGTCTTTGCTCACAGTGATCTGCGAGATCAGTGAAGGAGTGAGTCTGGTGTTGCCGACTGAAGGCAAAGCCGGCAACAGGTGGATCACCTAGCAGGCAGACAGGTCCAGTGGTGGGCTGTGTAGCCGCAGAGCCGAGCAGGTGTGTAACCAAGAGGGGATAGGCGAAACTCGTGGTCGAAGACAGAAGGCTGAGGTAATATCCAGGAGATCGGTCAGGCAGGATAGTCAGAGGCAAGCAGGGTCGGAACCGGGAGACCAGGCAGAAAATCGCTAGAGAGTCTGGTGCAAGCATCTAGAACAATCTGGCAATGAGTGAGAGTGGAGCTGGAGCTTAAATGCAGCCAGAGCAGAGCAGAGAGCACAGGTGAGTGGAGTTGGCTTAATGAGAGGGGTGTGTCTGATTGGCAGATTGAAGCAGGCAGGTGCAGAGTGGTGAGGCAGAGCTGAACTGTGACAATACCTCAAACTCGCTTTATCCCCCCTCTCTCGCGCAGCTTTCATCTTCGGCCACAACTCTTTTCTCCTTAGTTGCACAGCTTCCGAGAAATCTTCGTTAATGTAGATCTTAGTGCCCTTTAATTTCTTGGCAGCAGAAAGAATCAGCTCTCTATCTTTAATGCGAAGAAGTTTAACAATAATTTTCCTTGGCCTTCCCCTCTCCTGAAACTGACCACGTCTCTGGGCACGCTCAATGTCCATTATGGGGTCATTATTGTAGCGAAACTATTCACAAATGCATAGCACGATCCACAAATGCACAGCACGATTCACAAATGCACAGCACGATTCACAAATGCACAGCACGATTCACAAATGCACAGCACGATTCACAAATGCACAACATGATTCACAAATGCACAGCAAGATCCACAAATGTGTGCGATCCGCGATCCACAAATGCGTACCACGATCCACAAATGCGCACTGAGATTTGTGTATGTGTAAAACAATGTAGTCACAAAGTCTGGCCTCTCACTTGGCGCTGTTTTTACACGTGACTTTTGCTACACTTCTGCCGTGGTACAAATCCACAACTCGTGTGCGTGTGCGTGCGTGTGTGCCTCAGTAGCTGTAAAGCCTCCATGCCACCAGTCGGCGGTATAGCGGTCCAGTGACGTTTAAGGCAACGTAACATTGCTGGGTGGATCAAGCGGTTAGACTCGTCGTGGCTGGAGTTGGGATGCAAGGCAGACAACGATGGAGCCACGAAAGCTTTCGGTAAGTATATTTTATGTTTAGTACTAACTGTCATAAGTAGCCTTATATTGCCCAGTCAAATATAATATTATCAGTAACACTAGTTATCTGTGAATAAATAACTTTAGCTCCGCTCATGCGTCACCGAGCAAACTGGTAGTAGCTAGCTACATCATAGAAGTGGCACTAGCAAACTAACTAGACCAATTTACCTACCTAAAAATGTATGTGCCGCATATGGTGTGTAGGTAGCTAGGATTGAGTCACGATCAGGAGTCTATCTAGCTTTAAAACGAGTTTGGTGGAAGTTTGTATTTAAATAAGGCTAAATATTCAGAGTTTGAGCTTGAGCTTGAGTTTCATCAGCTAGCAAGCTAGGCACATTCAATCATCAGAAAATGTTTTCCTAATGTACATTTAGACTTTTTGTTCTATGTTTAATGCTCTACACATGTATGGTATATGTAGTGGCCGACCAAGGGGTTTGACATCATACAAGAACTTAAAATAAGATGAACAAATATTAAGGCTCTTTATGTCAGTTCATAAAGTGGCCCATCATGTCATGATTATGCATGACTTTACAGTCCGATGCAAATCAAATGTTAACATCTTAAGTTATGTTTCTATAGGAGTTGCAAATACCAGAGATCAACTGGGAGTCCAATGGCATTAATGCTGACCTGGGCCTGGTATCCATGTACCAGTCCTTGAGAATTGTCTGGATGAACTCGAGATGGATCATCTGATCAATTGACCCAGTTGCCACCTCTGCTGCAGTTGAATGTGTGCAGAATATCATCAACACCAGATAAAGTAACAGATTTAACATTTGTTTTACCAGTTAGAAGTAAAAGCTTAGTTTTGGACGCTAACCCAATAGTTATATATAAGCTTTTGTTTGCATTGAAGTACATATTTAAGCTCCGTCTCCCGTTTAGTGCTCCACGCACCTGAATAGTTTCATATCCGCTTAATGTTAGGCTCTCCAGCCTCAAGACGAAGGGGACCGCAACAGCGAGGATGGCGTATGTACAATGTGTGTGTGTTGCCAATCAATTAATAAACTATTAATAGCTAAACTTAGTGAGTTTGAAACTGTAGAGAAATTACAGATTTAACCTTTTATTCTGCATACAATTATACTGTGTTGAGCATTTCTTGCCTACAGAAAGGGGAACCTTACCAAATGAATTCAAGCCAACACTAAGCTTATCTTTACAGCATGCCATTTGGTAAGCCTAACAGGGTAAAAACTCCAAAGACGCACACACACATACGAGATCTTTCAGCTAGACAGCTGTTATGCAGGGGAGTTAGCCAATGACAGAAGAGACATGGGACAGTTGCATGTCTGTATCATGATTGTGGATGGATCAATGAACCAGAACCGCAGCAGATTCCTCAGATGCTCTGAAGAGGCTGTTGAAAAGACAGACCTGTGAGACACATGTTCTATACTCTTCTTTATATTTACACTCTTCATAAACAAAAAGCCAATGAAGGAAGGTTAGAGGCAGGAAGGACGGAAGTGATGAGTTCTTCAATGGAAAAACAAATACATTTAATACAATTAAAAAAGCACACCATGTTCAATAAAAGTCCGGAAATAAGATGTGGCCCAAGTGACAACCTCGACAGAGACATCTTCGTTGTCATCAGAATCAGCGTCCGGGTGATGTGTGCAAGAATCATCTGGAAAGACAGAGAATGGGAATACAAATTGGAGAATAGGTATTCAAGAAGAGGTCTTTAACATAACCTTTGATGGATAAATATCTTAATTATTTAGGTAATAAATCAAATAATGTACCTTGGGTGTGATTTCAGCATCTTCTCGTAAGGGAAAAGTAGCTTAACCACATCTTATCTGTTAGAGAGAAGTGGCCAAATGCCAATCACCTTTAATCCCTTTCTCAACTGTTTCATTTGTTTCCCTGATCGGCCACTTCAATACATATACTTTAGTCCATACATGTGCAGTGCATTAAAAATAGAACAAAGAAAAAGTCTAAATGTACATTAGGAAAACATTTTCTGATGATTGAATGTGCCTAGCTTGCTAGCTGATGAAACTCAAGCTCAAGCTCAAACTCTGAATATTTAGCCTTATTTAAATACAAACTTCCACCAAACTCGTTTTAAAGCTAGATAGACTCCTGATCGTGACTCAATCCTAGCTACCTACACACCATATGCGGCACATACATTTTTAGGTAAGTAAATTGGTCTAGTTAGTTTGCTAGTGCCACTTCTATGATGTAGCTAGCTACTACCAGTTTGCTCGGTGACGCATGAGCGGAGCTAAAGTTATTTATTCACAGATAACTAGTGTTACTGATAATATTATATTTGACTGGGCAATATAAGGCTACTTATGACAGTTAGTACTAAACATAAAATATACTTACCGAAAGCTTTCGTGGCTCCATCGTTGTCTGCCTTGCATCCCAACTCCAGCCACGACGAGTCTAACCGCTTGATCCACCCAGCAATGTTACGTTGCCTTAAACGTCACTGGACCGCTATACCGCCGACTGGTGGCATGGAGGCTTTACAGCTACTGAGGCACACACGCACGCACACGAGTTGTGGATTTGTACCACGGCAGAAGTGTAGCAAAAGTCACGTGTAAAAACAGCGCCAAGTGAGAGGCCAGACTTTGTGACTACATTGTTTTACACATACACAAATCTCAGTGCGCATTTGTGGATCGTGGTACGCATTTGTGGATCGCGGATCGCACACATTTGTGGATCTTGCTGTGCATTTGTGAATCATGTTGTGCATTTGTGAATCGTGCTGTGCATTTGTGAATCGTGCTGTGCATTTGTGAATCGTGGTGTGCATTTGTGGATCTTGCTGTGCATTTGTGAATCATGTTGTGCATTTGTGAATCGTGCTGTGCATTTGTGGATCGTGCTGTGCATTTGTGGATCGTGCTATGCATTTGTGAATAGTTTTGCTACAATAATGACCCCATAGTCCATGTCCGTTCCATCCAAGCCCAAGTTTTTTGCAAACATTTCACGCACCTTTTTCTCTGATTCACACCAATTCTCTCCTTTCTCGTCAGCAATCCCATCGATTAAAATATTTGCTTTCCTGCTCTGGTTTTCCATGTATTCGAGCTTGTTGAACATGGTATCCAATTCCTGCTTGGAAGTAGTGATGTTTGTCTCAAATGCCTTTATCCTTGACTTAATCTCAGTGCATCCCATCTTCTCCTCTTGAAACTTAAGCTCCTGTACATCTCTGATAACACCATCCAATCTTTTGTTCGTTCCATCCATGATCAGCTGAATGAAACATTTGAAGTTATCTTGCTGCTGCAATAACATATCTTTGTAGATCCCTCTCTGATGCTCCATTAACTGGGAGAGTACACTCATCGTGATAACAGCATCCTCCTCACAGGGAGATGTTTTAGCATTTTTAGGCGGCATGATGTGTCTTACCAGGATTTACCAGGAGTAGCTGAAAGTTGCAAATGTTGATTGTGACAGATCTCCAGGACCTAGTAGGCCCAAAAAGCCTTCAATTTAGGCAACACCCCAAGCTCAGCAGATTGTGGAAATATTGTCCACAATATTGAGCCACAATTTAAATGAAATTCAACTTGCGTCAAACAACCACTAACTTTAAGAATACCAGACAGGATTCAGATTATTTTTGTTAGATTCTAAGAGGCAAGGTTCTCAGGGAACACTGCTGGCAGCCATCTTGGAAATCAAGAACGTGTAGAGATGTCTGTAGAGTTGATGTGAACGCAATCACCAACGATTTCTGACAAATTCATTAACACTTCTAACACAGAGAGTTTTCTTAAATGCGATTCCCCTTGTGTTTTTTTAAGGAATCGCATTTGAGACAACTCGATTTACGACTGCTATTTCGAGTTCGGAAAGTCTTCTGAAGTTAAGAACAAATTCCAGATGAGAGAACTTTCATGAATGCCAAATGTTTTCCTAAATCCAATTCAGAAGAAATTCCTTCTTAAATTCTTCTTAACTGCGTTCGAGAATGAGGCCCATTGTGCACACTGCCAGTGAGCGACGAGTCTGACTGAGGCTAACGTCAGTGTAACGGGGACACAGTCTCACTCAGACTGCCAGTTTACACAAATCACAAAATTAATCGGACCAGCTGGCTAAAAGCAGAATTCCCATATCTCTTGAAAGCTGCCCTGCTCGACTTTTTAGATGTAGAATTGACTGTAAAATTATGTTCCCTCCAAGGGGGCCCCCAAGACCATCAAAAATCCCATTCATCACGAAAGTTTCTGCTCAAGTCCGTATGAAATCAACCTTTTTATTTGCGAGCTTCTGTTGAAATACTACACTACCCACAATCCTAAGCAAAACAACACTGATATCTCTGATTGGTCGAACTCGCGGTTACCATGGCAACGTTTACCGCCCCCGAGACTAAGGTTAAAATGTTTAAGCAGGAAAAGAAATGAAACGTACATATGCCAGTGGTGCTGAAAAACTAAAGATATCCGACAACAAAAGAAAATCTTTATTCAGTCTACCAAAAGTGACCTCTTTCTTTGGTCCAGCATCTGTATAGAGCTAACCCTACCGGCAACAGCAGTGGTGTGCATGGTGAGCTGCATCGTTGTAAAGCTAGCTACTGTAGCTAGCTAGCTATTTATGATAAGTTTGGTTCAGTGTCACGTCAGACTATTTTTCTTCTTTGCTTTTGTTAAATAATTAAAGTTGAGGGGATGGTTGAGTTGTTTTTTTAAAGTCAAGTGAAAATATACTGCGCAATTAAGCAGTGAAGTTGCCGTGCGTGAAAGGGCGAGGCTTATTCCAACGTAATAATAACCCACTCTGGTGGAAGCTTCGGAAATATTTAGAACTCACTCGTTAAAAGTTTAAAGGCTGTACTCCTACCTTTTTGGTCTTTTTAAATCTAACTATTTGTATAATCTGTGTAATTCTCTAGCCATTATAAAGGCTATCTTTCCCGGTTTTCTGCCACTACGTTGCGCGCGCATCCCGTATGTTTACAAACAAATAATTGGTCTGTATGACTGACAACACCTCGGCCTCCTTGGGTAGAGAGTCATGGTTATTCCATTGGCTCCTGAATTCTCTGTCTGCCCTTTGAACCTGAGGTAAATAAATATAATGCAAACAAAACAAATTAAGATCACAAAGAGAGTCAAGTATGCCTTCATTTTCCATAAAGGTAAATAAGTCAGAGAAGTGGTATGAAACTACTCTATTTAGTTCTGCCCATAGCCTCTCTATTCTTTGGGAATAAATACATGGATTAGAAAGAAGAAAAAAAAATATATATATACAGGGTATCCGCGGTGTCCTAAAAAGTATTAAAAGTTGATAAATCAATTTTGGCAAAATCAAGGCCCTTAAAAGGTATTAAAAAGTCTTAATCCCGATTTTACGAGGCATTATATTTTATTCAAGCTTTGTCCAAAGAGTTTGACTCCAAAAGGTATGCATGAATATATTTATTTTCTTCCCCATTTATTATAAACAATAAGTTATTTTGCAAAATGCCCGATGAGGTGATGTCGCCCTCCACATGTTGCGAAACAGACTCCGAAATGGGGAAATGTAGGCTAAATTTGCGGATTCCTGGTTGGAGAAGGTTGAGTTTATACAATTGCTGAAGCCTGTCGCTGAAAACAACCGTGAGGTTTAGCTACTGTCAGTAGCGGCTGGTGATTTTTTTTGGGGGGGGGGCGCAGTTGGGCGTCGCGGGGGGGGAGGGTTGGTCGTTACACAGAACTTTTTTTTTACATTAAATATATATGTATTAGCTATGTTGGATGCTGTCGTCCTCTCCTACTATTTCTTCAATGCCTAACGAATCTATCTCTTGACCCTGTATGTATGTTTGAGCAGCACTGGTTGAAGCCTGAAAATATTGTAAACAATGTTTGCATATATGCAGGTAGCAACGCTAGTGCTAAATAACTATTTTGCTTGTCGGCTAGTAGGGCTCATGAGACAGCTCACCAAAAGAACGATGGGGAAGCCACTTGTCTAGCAGATCAAGACATGTTCGTAGGTACCTATCGAAAAGTAGCCTCAACTTTCCTAGACTTAGCTACGATACTAATGCTGAAGGGTCGCTGATATCGCAAAGCATCGTTGCTAACGTGTGAACAACCAGCTAACCAGCTCCGGTTACTTAGCATACAGGTTTGAGGAGAAGCTACGGGTGTACGTCCCGTAGGCCTACAGCCCATCATCCTTTGTAGCTATGTTGCTCTCGTAGATACGTGATAATTATATGGGATGTGGGGGAATGATAAGGGGAGTGAAGGTCTCTGATTCGACGAATCAGATGTCAATATAAGTAAGAAACAATGTCATTGGCCAGGGGCGCACGAGTGTGCGCCCCGGCATCGCCCCTTTTTTCCGCCAATGAGAAGCCGTTCTTCTCAAATGTATGAAAAAAGGTCTCCCACACACATTTAACGCATTAACACAGTACATTTCTTATTTAAATAGTTAGGTATATCATATTTTTGACGTTTACGAAAAATTCTAGGAGGGGCGGCGCCCTTGCGCCCTCTATGGACGCACCGCCACTGGCTACTGTACAGTGTTCTGTGCTCCACTAGTGACACCAATACCCAACACGAAAGCTAAACTTGTCAAAACAGCTACAACAGCGACCTCTGCCCCATCATCTGCCGACATCAGGGTGGCTATGGGCGGCACATCAACGAGGGGGGGGGGAATGACATGCCGTTGTGTAAATAAGATAAATAACATAAGGCCATTAGTTTGCTTAATAAAAGAGCAAGCTATAGACCTGTTTTATAGGAAAGGTAACCTTAAATGAATTTTTGGGTGATCTGGCACTATATAAGAAAACACATTTTTTAAGAATTAAAAAAAAGAAGAAAAAAAATGGTAGGGGAACCACTGATGCATGCGTAGGTTATACTGCGGCGAATCACCGCTCACTGAACTCAAATATCTTAAAGGGGTTATTGATCGCAAAACCGATTTTACCTTGTCATAGTTGAAAAATGACAGTTTGGTGTGTAATATAGACATATAGTGAACCTCAAAGTCCATTGAAACCTCTTTCCTATCAAAATTTCACTTCTCACTACTGTTTTGAAACTGCAACTGGCAAACGCTCGCTTTTGAACAACAAGTTGCAGCATCATCTTTATCACGCCCCAACATTTATACAGACCAGCCCTCTGGTGTTCTGGCCCTGGATCTCAGACACTCGTTTAGCTGCGCGCTGCTCTATGTACTTCCACGCGAACAACAAAGGAGAAAGTTTGAACGTTTTTAAAGTATATTGAAAATGGACCATCATAAATGCAGTGTTCCAGGCTGTACTGGGAATGCTGACACTTTTCATAATCTTCCCAAGGAACCAGACACTCAACGGTCATGGCTGTCTCCTGTATCTAGCATAATCGAATGCTAAATACGTTTCTAAACACATCAACATAACTTACTTAGCAAATTACTAGTTAGACTAGCTGTAGTCGGCATTAGAAGGGAAGCTTCCAAAAAAATTGCCAGAAAACGAAAGCAGTCTAGCCTTTTCCCCTCGCCTGTCTTGATTATCTATTCGAAATAACTGGAGAAAGGCTGTGCTAGATACAGGATACGTTAGCATTGCTAATACATTTACATTTATTCATTTAGCAGACGCTTTTATCCAAAGCGACTTCCAAGAGAGAGCTTTACAAAAGTGCATAGGTCACTGATCATAACAACGAGATATCCTCGACATTGCAAGTAGTCAAACATGAATCATACATTGTGAAAACCCCCAAAATAAGTGCAAAAGGGAAGAATCATAAGAGCATGAAGTTAAACAAGTTACAATTGGACAACATGAATCTAAAAGTGCCCGAGTGTACCTGTGGAAGAGCAAACAACAGTAAACTGCCTCACAGCGAGTACAAGAATTTTAATCAGTTACAACTAACCAACAAGAGCAGCAGGTCTCTAAGTAAGAGTCCTTGTGATCCTGGAAGAAACTAACATCATGTCCAGCAGATCTTTCCTAGGTACCGTTGTATTCCCGGAACAGGTGTGTCTTGAGCCTATTCTTGAAGGTGGGGAGACAGTCAGTGTCTCTGATGGAGGTGGGGAGTTGATTCCACCACTGGGGGGCCAGACAAGGGAAGAGCTTGTGTTGGGACCGGGCGGTCTTGAGCGGTGGGACCACCAGACGGTTGTCAGCGGAAGACCTTAGGTGGCGGGTGGGGGTGTAGGGCTGGAGGAGAGACTTGTCGGGTGCAGTCCCATTCACCACTCGGAAGGTCAGTACCAGGGTCTTGAATCTGATACGGGCCATGACGGGCACCCAGTGAAGGGAGACGAGGAGCGGGGTAACATGGGAGCGTCTGGGTAGGTTGAAGACCAGACGGGCCGCTGCAATCTGAATCCTCTGGAGAGGGCGGGTTGCGCATGCTGGGAGCCCGGCGAGCAGCGAGTTGCAGTAGTCCAACTTGGAGAGGCCAAGTGCTTGGACCAACAGCTCGGTGGAGTGCTCAGACAGGTATCTCCTGACCTTCTGGATGTTGTAGAGGGTGAATCTACACGACCGGGAGACAGCAGCGATGTGGGCTGTGAGGGAGAGCTTGTCATCCATGGTAACCCCGAGGTTCCTGGCAGAGGATGAAGGGGTCACCGTCGCCGATCCCAGGGTGATTGAGAGGTCATGGGAGATGGACGGTTTGGCCGGGATGATGAGGAGTTCGGTTTTGGCGAGGTTCAGCTGGAGGTGGTGCTTGGTCATCCAGACGGAGATGTCTGTGAGGCAGGCCTCAATCCTGGCTGAGATCCCCGGATCGGTCGGGGGGAACGACAGGTAGAGCTGAGTGTCGTCAGCGTAGCAGTGGGCTGAGATCCCCGGATCGGTCGGGGGGAACGACAGGTAGAGCTGAGTGTCGTCAGCGTAGCAGTGGCAGGAGAAGCCATGGGAGGTGATGATTGGTCCAAGGACGGAGCCCTGTGGGACACCAGTGGAGAGCTGGCGGGGGTCAGACACATCGCCTCCGCAATAACTGTTACCTACAAAATCATACTACAGCTTGCGGTTGTGATGAACATAACTAAGGTCGGAACGACCTCTTTTCAGCAACAGCTTCATAGCAAATCCTGCTTTACATTGTGAAATGGTTCGCGCAACTGCACAGAGATCTTCTATGCTACGGTATAAACAAACATCAGCGATACCCGTCTAGTCAATGTTAACTAGACTCAAGCTCATCTGCTTTTTATCTGTGATTTAGCTAGCTAAGCTAGCTATTCAGTGACGCGGGTGGCTCATTACATACCTGAGGAGTGAGTTTCACCGATACACATCGGCTACATTGACACAATAGATTTATTTGTACGTTTTTATTTCAAGTCGCCACCTTCTTGTTTCAGTGAGTGCTGTTGGCCGTCTTTGCTCCGCAGCTTCGCTCATTGTAAACCAACCAATCAGCGCACAGCTCATCTAAATACCAATGACATAAGGGAAAAAGCTAGTGTTTTTTCCCGGTAAAAAAATGCTGGATGTAAAAGAGGGCATAGAACAGCACCCGGGCCATTTTCAGCCAAACCAATGTTACATACCCTATTCGGAGACCTTAAGGAACAGTGTAAAATACTCAAAAAAACGGATTTATATATATTTTATTGATATAGATTTATTAGCAAACTACAAATGTTTAATAAGTTAAAGGTTTGTTGAAAATTAGGAGATCTTAAAATATTTTGAGAAGGTCTTCAAAAAGTCTTAAAAAGGTATTGCAATTAACTTCAGGATTCCTGCATAGTTCTGTTCAGTTTTTATTTTGTCATTGTTACAAGTAACAACGAAACGTTGTCAGAGCAAACAAACAGGCATAACATTTTAGTTGTCCACCAATTGAACTACTCATATATGTCATAAATCATAAATACCCCATAGACTCTCCTAACCCATAAGGTGCTTGGTGCAATAAATAATAAATAAATACATCTGATGGTGATAGAGTTGTTGAGTGGTGTGCAGCGATGCAAAGTCCAGTTTATAGTTATGGAGGTGTATGGAATGCAATTATGTCACAGAGCGGTGTCCAATGGGGAGTGGGGGGGCAGACAGTCCATTTAGCAGCCTGACTGCATGGGGGTATAGGCTGTTGGCCAGCCTACTAGTTTTGGCCCTGATGGACCTATATCTTCTACCAGAGGGCATTTGTTGAAACAGGTGGTGTGCTGGGTGTATATTGTCCTGAAGGATGTTTTTTACTCGGTGCGGGAGGTGAACACAGTAGTGATGTCTGGTAGGATGGCCCCAATGATCTTCCCTGCTGCTCTCACCACTCTAAGTATGGCCTCCTTCTCTGCGCTGGTGCAGCCGGAAAACCACACCAGTAACCCATAGGTCAGCACACTCTCCACTGCACAATGGTAAAAGTTGACCATGAGTCTCTGGGGCAGTCTGGACCATCTCAGCTTCCTGAGGAAGTAAAGGCATTGTTGGGCCTTCGCTGTGGCAGAGGCGATGTTTCTCCCCCACGACAGGTCCTCCGACACAATCACACCCAGAAACTTAAAGCTATGGGCCCTCTCCACCTCCTCATTCCCTATGAGGAGTGGGGAGTGGCTCAGTTGTCCAGTCTTACGGAAATCCACAATCATTTCCTTGATTTTTTTTGTGTTGAGGACCAGGTTGTTGCTGCTGCACCATGCTGCCAGCAGTTGGACTTCTTGCCTATATGCAGCCTCATCATTTCCGGTGATGAGACCGAGCACTGTTGTGTCGTCTGCAAATTTGATTACATGGGTGGATGGGGAGGAAGAGCTGCAGTCGTGTCTGAAAAGTGTGTAGAGGAGTGGACTGAGCACACAACCCTGGGGGGCCCCGGTGTTGATGGTCAGAGTTGAGGACGTGTGCTTGCCCACCCTTACATATTGTGTGCGGTTTGTTAGGAAGTCCAGTATCCAGTTGCATAATGTGGTGCGGAGTCCAAGTCCATGTAGTTTGTGTCGGAGTTTGTTGGGCAATATTGTGTTAAATGCCGAGCTAAAATCAACAAAGAGAAGCCTTGCATATGTGCCCCTGTGCTCTAGGTGTTCTAGCAAAGTGTGTACAACAATACTCTCTACTTGCTTTGGAGACATTGATATACGTAACCGTAACCAAGTGGTGTCTCATTTGATAGGGTTATGTTTTCACCCATAGCCCTTACCTCCTTTGTCGAGCCCGTAACGTCATTACATTGTCCTCAGCGGCTGGGGCACGCATCTTTTCGATGTCATCATCGTAGCTTCGAAGCTTTGTTTTGAATTCTGCAAACGTCTTTGTCTCATCTGATTGCGTTACATTTACATTTATTAATTGAACAGACGCTTTTATCCAAAGCGACTGCCAAGAGAGAGCTTTACAAAAGTGAATAGGTCACTGATCATAACAACGAGATGTCCCCAAAGATTGTAGGGTGTGCTTGCTTGCGTCGGTTGCAGGTGGGTCCGTCACCTTAAAGGGGCGATTGACTGGGTTTTTGGGTATTTCACACTGTTCCTTAAGGTCTCCGAATAGGGTATGTAACATTGGTTGGGCTGAAAACGGCCCGGGTGCTGTTCTATGCTCCCTCATACATCCAGTGATATTTTCCTGGGAAAAAAAACTAGGATTTCTCATTTTAAGGTATTCTCATGAATATATAGATCAGCTGCGCGCTGATTGGTTAGTTTCAACGAGTGAAGCTGCGGAGCAAAGACGCAACAGGGCCAACAGCACTCACTGAAACAACGAAGGCGGAGACTTGAAATAAAAACGAAACAAATAAATCTATTGTGTCTACACAGCACTGTTTTCAACAGATTGACTAGACATTATTTGAAATGTTTACGTTAGTTGTTTTCACTTCTGTTGTCGAAGCAAACAGGATCGCCTAGGTGGGTAACGTTAGCACTACAGCTTAGCAAACAAACTATCGTGATTCAACTCAGCTTCAGTTATCTCTAGCTATCTTGCTGAAAAATAGATCTGGACAAACATGCATCTTGAATTGTAGATTTACCTGACAACACAGGTTATTTATTTGAATGAAACACAATCAGGAACATGCAATAACATTAGCCCCATTTCCAATAAACTATAGGCTAAATCATCACACTTTCTACCTATTCTCTTGCGTTAGCAAGCTAAACTAGTTTACATGCCCCCAGTCTAGTTATTTACGCGATCTAGCTGTTCTTGCATTCCTTGCAAATCAGCGTTAATAAAAGGCAGATGAGCTATAGAGTCTAGCTAACATTGACTAGACGGGTATGGCTGATGTTTGTCTATACCATAGTGTAGAAGATCCCTGTGCAGTTCAACCCTCGACACAATTACGCGAACCATTTCACCAAGGACTGTTTTGAAAACCTGGGACAATGTAAAGCAGGATTTGCTATGAAGCTGTTGCTGAAAAGGGACCTTATGTTCATCACAACCGCAGGCTTTAGTATGATTTTGTCGTTAAATTATTAGCAATGCTAACGTATCCTGTATAATCTAGCACCTGCCTTCTCCAGTTCTTTCAAATAGATAATCTAGACAGGCGTTAGCAATAGGCTAGACTGCTATTTGTTTTCTGGCTATTTTTTCTGAAGCTTCCCTTCTAATGCCGACTACAGCTAGTCATTTGCTAATTAAGGTAGCTCTAGCTATGTTGATGTGTTTAGAAACTTATTTAGCCTTATACCTATGCTAGATACAGGAGACGTAGCATTGCTAATAGGCTCACTGTTAGCGACAAAATCATACTTACAGCTTGCGTTGGTGTTGAGCATATACGGTTGGAAAAGCACCTCTTTTCAGCAGCAGCGGCTTAGCAAATCCTTATTTAAACTGTGTTTGGTGAAACGGTTCGAGCAAATTAATGAGTGTCAAACTTTACAGGGATCTTCTCATAGAAAAACGTCAGCCATGCCCGTCCAGTGTCTGATTCCTTGGGAAGATTATGAAAAGTGTCAGCATTCCCTGTACAGCCTGGAACACTGCATTTATCACGTAGTCCATTTTCAATATACTACAAAAACGTTCTTCTTCTTAATTCTGTGGAAGAACACAGAGCAGCATGCAGCAAATTATAGGGCGTAACCAAGGTACAGACCAGAGCCAAAAAAGGTGGAGCCACCGGACTGACGTCAGTTCGGTGGCTTTTTTAAAACCTACCGTTTTACAGCAAAAAATAAGAAGAAAGAGGTTTTAATGGACTTTGAGGTTCACTGTATGTCCATTTTACCCACTGAACTGTCGTTATTCAACTGTGACAAGGTAAAATCGGTTTTGCAATCAATCGCCCCTTTAAGTTGTTCCCCTCTAGTGATATTTTCAAGCATTTAGTCTACTCGTATTGCATAATTCATTAAGAACACCCTTTGAAATAAGCGAACCCCCTTTGCTACAAGCTTTTGCAAGCTACTGTAACAACGTTGTCACTGGCAATATTTCAGATGGAATCGCGATTCATACCGTCTGCTAACTGAAAATATGCCCCCCAAAACATAAATAAGTTTGATATTAATTTAGGGGGAAATAGCTAATTCAAAAGAAGTTTGCTAGAGGCAAGCTGGCTGCTGTTGCTATAGCCATACTTCACTGATTGTTTGAAAGCGCCGGAAATGAGGATAGTACTACACACTGCCAGTGGCCGACTGAGTCTGAGGCTAACGTTAAAACAAAATGCGGTCTCACTCAAATTCCAAGTTTTACACAAATCACAAAAATATGCTGACCCGCTGGCTGTCTTCGCAATCGCTATATCTTTAGCTAAATAATTTGAGTGAGACCGCGTCTATATATATATATCTATGGTGTGTACTGTCTTCGATGCCACAGCTAAACTTTATGTCAAAAGAAACATTCTAATTTCCGGCGCTAATGTCAAACCTATTTACGTTTTGGGGGGCATATTTTTGTATCCACCACCTGGCTGTCTTCACAATAGTCATATCGTCATAACATTGCCCTCCTTCTGTTTTTTAGTTTAGAATTGACCGAACTATAACATTACGAAAATACTACTATGACGCTTTCTACAGTAGTATGGCTGCCGCCTAAGACTTGGCGGTCTCACGGGCGACCCGCACTCGCTCAAATTACAAAGACTTTCACAACCTAAATAAACTATAGATTGCAGTTCCACTCGAAATCGCTTTCTCAACAAAGCCCACTGGTTTTGATTTTTTGGGGTGGTATTTTTCACTCATAATCTAAGCTACAACTTGCATGCTAGAACGTCTCTATCACGTTGTATCCATGCGTCGTTGCTAACGTGTGCTGACGTAGTGACGTAGGCTAGCCCTGAGTACCCTTCGTTGACAGAAGGCACTTTTTGCCACAAAAACGTAATTGAAACTTAAACCATGCAACGGAACGTCAAAAAGAATACAAGCAACTCAATCGCTACCAAGACGAAACTATTGACACCTACGTTGTCTATGTAGTCCAAATATTGACTGAGGCTTAGGGGGGCAAAAGTAAATAATAATGATAAATATATATGTGAGAGAACAATGGTTGTGTTCGCTGAAGGCATAAGCACACCCAATTAAACAAAAAAGTGCAAGAGTGTACCTGTAGAAAAAGCAAGCAACAGTAAAAATATTTCACAGCAAGTACAATAATTTGTAATCAGTTACAGCTAACCAACAAGAGCAGCAAGTCTCTAAGTAAGAGTCATTGTGATCCTGGAGGAAACTAACATCATGTCCAGCAAATCATTCGTAGGTACCGTTGTATTCCCGGAACAAGTGTGTCTTGAGCCTTTTCTTGAAGGTGGGGAGACAGTCAGTGTCTCTGATGGAGGTGAGGATGGATGGTTACATGGATGGAAAAAGGTTTAAAAGTCTCAGGAAGCCCCTTCAGAACCATAGCTACCAGCAGCCCGTCACTCAAAGTCTCTCAAGCATTTCGTATTGCCGTGATAGCGGTTTCCGCACAAATAACATATTCAGTCACAATCTCGCTGCTTGATTTTTGTATTGAAATCAATAAACAAAACAAAACAAAAACATTATACAAGTTGAGAGTACACTGTTAACAGAGTATTGGGATTCGGCCTTAGTATCATAAAACAAATGTGTCCAAAACTGATACATTCAAGTTAACTATACTAATATTCATAGTTCAATGTTAGTAGTTAAAAAATGGATTGCTTCCAAATGACATACATCAAAAAACATATTTGTGAATTGCCAATTGAAAGGTCCTCCAGTAAGTAGCCTAAGTCCTTGTTTGATGATAGACAAAGCAATGGAAATCAAATCCCTGTCTGAGGCTAAACCGTAGTTGGTTGTTTGTGTAATCTTCAACAATTGTAGCTAATAACCTTCCAGCTTTACGAAAATACGAGAATCCGCTTTAAATATAATTGTTGTCTTAGTTAGCTTATTACCCATGCCACCCACATAGGTGTGAGGCTCCTCAACAGTCCTAAATCTGTAAACTAGAGTAGGCTCCCCACAAAGTTGGTCCAGAATAATCAGGACAGAGGTTGAAAAAGCTAAAATACAACATTTTAGTTGACATTCACTATATACAATCCCCACAGGTATGGAAGCAAAGCGTGACCAAAATTCAAATGCATTTGCAGAAATGCTTTTTCATTTTAAGAATGTGTTTGCATTATTTGACTCATAAATGAAATTAGGATGCAATCATCCTATTTGCATTTGAATTTTCTTCTTCAAGAGTGCTCAATCTTTCACTTAATTAAAATGAAAAAGCAATAGACATTTGAGATTTAATTTTCAAAACACGCCCCAGCAAATAGATACCAAACTTCAATTTGAAATGTTGAAATTCAAATGCATTTGCAGAAATGCTTTTTCATTTTAAGAATGTGGCTGATTTGACTCATAAATGAAATGAGTAATCAATCATCCTATTTGCGCTTGCATTTTCTTCTTCAACACTGCATATTTTATGCCATAATCAAAATCTCCTGCCCTGCTCAGAATGCTTTTTTGTTTTCGGGTTCTGCCCGCAAAGAACCCATAATTCAACAACGAAAAATCATTCTGAGCTCTTTTTAAGCTCCCTGCTGACCGAGCTACCCATCTTGTTCGGTAGGGGGCGATGTGCATATCATTACATACACATACACATCACACATTACATTGCAAATGTGCCGGGAAATTGATTGAATTGCCGGGTCTTTGAGGCATCACAGATCATGGCGCTCCCTCAAATTGTGCAAATTTTATTTAGTCAAATTGTGATTTAGTCTGAACTGCTCTAGTGTGCTATTACTTTTCTCACAGATAACTTTGAACGTTTTTAAGTTATTAAAGTTTAAAGTGCTTAAAAAAAATGATGGGTTCCAATGGTTCAGAATTTTCATTCAATGACTTCTGTTTGTCAGAGTAAATTTTTTACACTGTTTAACACTTTCTTGCCTGAATATGCAGACCTTTTCTAATAATATACCTGAACTGTTTCTACCATTTTGAAGACAAGATGTAGGGCTTTGTAATGATGTAAATATTTATAGAATTACGTCAGGCAAATCATCCTTTATCAAGACGATTTCACGGAGCCATTCTGACAAAAATCTTCTCCGTCGTCAATACTGTTTTAGAAAACGTCATTTTTAACCACTTTCAATACAAGATAGAGGACAGGTTAGGTGTATGAAATGTGCATAATTTTGTCATGAATTCAGAACAGAAGACAGATTTAAGATTTTGTTTAAAACTTATGACCACTGAAGTGATGAGTGGGATAACGCAATTCCAAGCTAGCGCGATGGCTCTCCATAACTAAAAACGGTTCTGCTTTTTTCCACAATCGACCAAATTGGCCAAACAAGGTATGTACATTGAGCTTAAAGTGTACATAATCTAGCTAAATCATTTTTCTTTAAGCAAGTTTCAAAGAAATCTGAAAGAATCAAGGCTCGACACTGTTATAGCTGACCGTCATGAATAGCTAAACCGGGGTTCACGAAAGGCTTACTGCAGCTGGCCATACTACGAACAAATGCTTCGTAACTGAAAAGTTTTTACTTTTAATTGACGATATTGAACACAGATGTTAAGAAACGTGTCTTTACTTTAAATATATTCTCTGTTTTCAATTTGAATCAGTAAATCTAATACAGTAGGAATTCTCCCACGACATCCGCTCGCTCCGCTTTGACTAATATGTTTTCTCAGTCCACCATACATTAGACAAGCTAATGTTCGAGCACTTTCAATACAAGATACAGGCCATGTTAGAGTTGATAAATATATACATAATTGTGTGGGCAATGTAGAACAGCAGACAGATTTGAAATATGATCTTTTGTCTTAAAGTTATGGCCATTCTAGTGACGAGACTGTCATCATAGCTGCCATAGAACGGCGAAACTAGCTACGTCTATCGTTCGCTACCTACAAACAAATGCTTCGTAACAGTATTTACTTTTTATCGGCGATATTGACAACAGAGGTTAAGGAACTTGTCTTTAATCAAAAGATCGTCTCCGTTTTCAATTTGAAGCAGTATCTAGCTTACTGTAGAAAATTTCCCATTGCATCCTCTCTCTAGCTTCTTCGGCTAAAGTCAGATGGACGACGATGACGATGCATGCGTTATTCACGCCTATGGTGTTAATACAGTCTGTACAAATACCACTTTGACACACTTGCAAGAAATGATCCGCTGGTTAGATGTAGCATGATCTTATTTACCACCCACAATAGTTCAGCTTTTTTTGCAGCAGCATTCTGAGTTAGAGTAGCTTTTGCAGTTGCACAGCAAAGTCAAGTAATGTGACGAGATTGAATTTTAAAGTATAAAAAACTCACAGGGGACACCGACAACATCGGCAACCCTGCACCATGGATTATTATTTTGATGTCATCTTTAAATTCAGTGTATGAACAGGACTGGGTGTGCACACATGATTAGTTTCTCCTCCACCTTGAACCTGAACTTAGATTCTAGGTTCTAGGTTTGCTGACAAAGACCAACCGTTGCTACATTACAAGAAACAAGTAAAACACTCTTCATCACTATATTTAAGAGCTAGAAACACTGTTCCACTGTTTAAATTTATATAGTAATAGTGAGGTTTTCCCTAATAAAGTGGCCAGTGAGTGTATATTTGTCATATACTATCGGTGCGCAATGATTTCGGTCTTTTGGAGGACCTCGCCAATGGGAGATTAAGGCAGTTCAGGGATTGTGCAGATTTTTGGTCCACAATGATGACGTTGATAAATCGTTATCTGACAGCTATCTTTTGGGTCTCTGTACTGAGTGAGCTGGGCCCTGTGTTGGAATGCCCAACAAAAGTCAAACAAATCGACTGTAAAAGTTATCTGCATCTGGAACTATTCTGGAGCTTGCAAACAGGTCAGGGATAAACCAATCCACCCTCAGTTGTGTAATGCCCAAGGTTTGGGATCAGCCTGTCCCCAAGGTACATTGGATTCCCTCATACTGCGGTTGACCAGGCCAACATTAAAGCGTAATTTGCAGTCATTTACAAAGACCTCGTCCCATTTCGCTAATTAAGATCTCTATATTACAATCAGTGAAGTTTCTTTTTCACAGTTGTTTTAGTTGCCTTAGCCATTTCCATAATTTACAGTGGGTCAATTACAACGTTTTTAGAGATACCTGACAAAATGTTGGCGATTCAACAACCATGTAAGGTCAAATATGAGAGTTGAACTAGCTTGTTGTCCACACCCGGTAAGAGGGTTGGAAAGTCATTGGCATAACTAATTTGTGGCCCAAATTCACAAGTTTTATTTCTGGATAAATAGGCTAAAGCAAGATATTTGGCATCATTTATAGATAGCCTATACAATTTACTCCCATTGTAGATAAAGTAAAACTGTAATTTGTAACGCATTCACTTTCTCTCCACCTTTCAGTAACTCTGTCACCATATTTAAAAAAATGAGTAAGCCTATGCATGGCTTCTAAAGTGTGCAGAGGTACGCAGATTCTCATGCCACGTGTTTTTTCATGAATCTGAAACACCCGTACATGTTTCTGCGCCCATTTTGTTGCGTATGCCCTTTCGTACATTTGGCCCCAGGTCTCTGACTGCTTGGAACCCGGCTCAATGCTGCTTTCAGCTTAAATCTACTTATTGTTCAGGCATGCAAACTCCTTACCTTTAGGTGAGACTCACCTTTTTGAAACCAAAATGGGTAACCTGAGTGATTCATGCAAATCCGATGACAAAATATTTGGGGGGTCGTGGTCGTCACTCTTAATTAGGGATGCACCGAATCCATATTTTTGGGGTTCTAACGAATACCGAAACCACTGGTTAAGATTCCGAATACCGAATCCTACTCCCATCCTCAGTCCATTAACACAGAAAAAACATTAATGAAGTAAACAACATTCACAGCAGGTGTATTTTTCATTCTATTTTATTTTAACTGTAAAAAAAGAAAATAATAGGCAACCTTATGCCAGGACGACAAGTGGGAAAAATATTTTGACAATTACCATATGGCTATGTTTACCCTATCTCAAGATCCAATCAATATTCAAAATATTAGCATTTTAGATTTCTTGAATTTCTTGATGTTTCTTACGGAAAAAAAATTACAGTGGAGAATTTGTGTATTGTTGGGTCCTTGCCACCACGAGACATATCGGCATTGCAAATTGAACATAAAGCTCGACTTGAATTGCCTTCTTTGACTGAAAGTACTGCCAAACAACTTATTTTCCGCTGACAAGTTCCATTTTAACTTTCTCTCAGCCTACTGCATTGAACGGTCCACCTACGTAAACACGTTCCCGTAATCAACGGCGGCGTCATTACGTCGACCAACATAGCGCGCGTAGCGTTCGGTTCGGTGGAGAAAAAAAACCTGTCAAAAAGGCCAATATTTCGCCGAAACCGAATCCTGGATTCGGTGCATCCCTACTCCTAATGCCTAAACCTCACAGCCAATCAGAGGCAGAGTGGGGGGAGGTGTATAGACCTATTTTACATCATCTAGTAGAAACAATTTTAATACAACATAAAAAGTGATGTCTATTGGATGTGTGTTAGCTTTACAGTAAGTAATGCTTTTGACTTATAGAGAATAAAGTAGTTCCACACAGGTAATCCCCCCATTTGTTTAATTGTTTTTTATGATGTATGCTATACAAGAGCACATATTCGACATAGATCTAGCCTCTTAATTTTGCTCTCAAAGTGCACCAGATTGAAGTGTTTTTTTTAAAGCTTTACCCCTGACCTGTTTGCCCTACCCCCCTAGGATATAATCAACAAGACCTGTGTGGTTCAGTGATGAGTAATGATGAGGGGAATGTGACAGCCTGTGCTGACAAGTAGGCCTATAGTTTGTAGGATAAAGAGAGGTACAAAGATATTGAATGGTGAAGGGTACAGTTGTAAAAACTACAAACATGACAATTAAAAGGGAGATTGGAACTAAACTCCTTCCAACTTCTCAGGTGTGGTTGAGTCACAAGGATTCGTTTTTCTACTCACTCTTTCATTTACTCAGGAAGAGAGTCAGCATCTTCTTAAAACTATCATTTGAACAATGTTTGTAGTTTAGGAACCATTAGGAACAACAGAAAAACAGGTGGAATGTGGAAAAAGAACCACACACTAGAACCCTTTTCATGTCTGTATAGACCTTTTTTGGAACGTAAACAATAACAGATTAGTTTAGAACGTAAGGCCCTGAACTACATCCAGCTAGCGCGTTTCCTACATAAGTCGTTACCATCGAGTTAACATGATTAGCGCATATTACCATCAATTAACTGGCTGTGAATAGCAGCGATACATCGAATAGTGTCCTCTAACCGACCCACTGGATCAGAACGTTATTTACTTTAGGCTACAATTTATTTTAGGCTGATCTAAAATTGATAGCTAGCCTACCTAAGGTAGAAATAGAGCTAATCTATCCCGATGTCATACCACTATTTCAAATAGTAGCTACATTAGCCTACAGTAGCCAAATAGTATTTGGTAGAGTGCGTTTACAGTCAGTAAAGAGGTTATTGTAGCCTATAAAAGTCTGATGCCTACAACTAGTTTTTAGTGGGAGTCAACAAACAATGTACTAAGACAGACGGCTTAAATAGACCTAGACCAGCTGTAATGCCTGCATACTAAAAGCAACGGTCGGGGAGGTGTGCAGTGGGTAGGCTATATCTACGGTTACTTGTTGAATAACTGCAGTGAAATTGTAGTCATAAATAAACGCACCGATAAATGTTCATTATTATATGGCAACGACAGTACGGCCTTCTGATTGGCTAATGGGTAGGCATGCCAGACGCGTATTGACCTCGTCACCGGTCCACGGTCCGATAAGTATTATTATTATATGGCAACGACAGTACGAGCCTTCTGATTTGCTAATGGGTAGTCATGCCAGACCCGTATTGACCAGCGGTCCGATAAGTATTGTTATTGCCCTCCTCTGACATCTTCAAAATGAGCGATATCGAAGTCAACTGAGTTTTACTATCCAGACAATACTGAAGACATCAAACAGCGACGAAAACATTTTTAACTTTCTAAAAGAGTTGTTATTTCTGTTGGAATTAAAGACATTTTAGCAGAACCGTACTGTCCGCTTTCTATCAAAAGTAATTGGTTCAGGCAGGAGGACTCAATACAAGTTTACTTGATGCTTTATTGCACACTGTACAATACATTATTGTACATTTGGTTTGGCATTGTGGTTCTGCTTGCATCGGCTCCCTGCCGCACCCAACGGAGACACCGTCTCGACCTCCGAGCAGAGAGCAGCGACGCATACCCCCTACAGGAAACAGGAAAAAAGAAACAAGGGAGGAGGCCTGGGAGGCAGAGGCAGCAGGATGACTGATGTCTATGTCGCACTAGCAATGCATATGCCGGGATACCCCGCTTTATACCCCGCCCTATTAAGACGGAGTACCCTGTACGTAATATGACGCACTGCTGGTGACGCGGCTATGTCTCGCGTCCTCCCTTATGAACCAGCTCCGCCCGATTGCTAGACAACACCTGAAACCCACTGTGAGAAGACTTGAGAGCTAGCCTAGCTAGCTAGCTACAATTAGCCTACAATTTACAAAATGAAAAGAGCTAAAAATGCCATATAATAAACAACTTACTAACCTCGACCGTTCGGTCATGCCGGGAAATATCAAACCTCGGCTTTGCCGTATCGACCGAGCGATAGCGAGGTCGATATCTCGGTTAGTAAGAAGTTATTATTGCCCTCCTCTGACGTCATCTTCAAAATAAGCGATATCGAAGAGTCAACTGAGTTTTACTATCCAGACGATACTGAAGACATCAACAGCGACAAAGAAATTGTTAACTTTCTAAAAGAGTCGTTATTTGTGTTGGAATTAAAGCCATTTTAACAGAACCGTGTTGTCCGCTTTCTATCAAAAGTAATTGATTGCTAGACAACACCTGAAACACACCATGAGAAGACTTGAGAGCTAGCCTAGCTAGCTACAATTACCCTACAATTTACTAAATGAAAAGAGCTAAAAATGCCATATATAAACAACTTACTAACCTCGACCGTTCGGTCATGCCGGGAAATATCAAACCTCTGCTTTTTTTTATATTTCCCGGCATAACCTCACTCTCGGTTAGTAAGTAGTTAATATGATCTGCTGTTTTTACATCACCCACTTGTCATTTCTGAACCCAGTGTATTGTCGAGGGTTAAATAACACGTGGGTATGAGAGTTAACCGTAGCATAGGACTACGCATGCAGTGTCAGATCCATAACCGAGTTATCTCTACTGAAGTATATTTATTGTTCAGGTGGATCCCTTGCCTGTTGCGCAAATTCATTTCAGTAATGATGCTACGCATGATTGGAAATTCCCTTCCAAGTTATGGCACCCCACCACCTTTTTAAAAGGACTCAGATAGCAAAGTTAATTGAAACTACGCTGAATCAACGCTTTCAATGCTAATTTCATTGAACCAATGTCAGACTCTGATGTTGACCCATCATCATTTTGCACCCTCATTTATTGAAAACCAACGCTATTCTAACGGCATTTTCACCTATATTGAAACAACGTTGAAAAACCAACCAAAATCAACGCTATTCTAACGGTGTAACAGTGTTGTATAGCTTGGTGTAACACATACAACTATACAACAAGCTATTCTTTACAGCAGCAACCCTGTCATCTCGTTGTCCCGTTTTTATAGGAAATGTACACTTTTGACAACTTGTTCTTCCCCTATCTCGACGAACAGCCAAACACAGCAACAACTGACATTGTTTAAAACTCAATTTTTGCCACAGTAACTTGCTCACTGTTCTAAACTAGCTGACTTCCATCAAAACAATCATTCGCGCGTCTGAAACCGGAAGCTTTCAAGGGCCAAACTTGACGAATGAAAATTCTAGAATGTTCATCAAAAAGGTCTTACTTTTCAGAACACTTAACTCTGTATGTCATTTATCAGGATCCTGAAGAAGCTTTCAAAATAATCTTATGGACCCAAAAAGGGTCAATAGTCAACCTTTCTAGGTGACCATACATACATACATTTACTGTTACAAATATAGTAAAGAATGTCTGTGAATGTTTTCTCTGGGCAAATATATATCCCAATAATGATATCCTAATGTGCACAGTCCAACAAGCTGCATTTGAATGACCCTCCTGATGTTGATCCCACCCAGGAAGGAATACCATGCAGGTTCAGCACAAGGTTTATTCTTAAATCTTACATGTTAAAATGTTTGCAAAAACATAAAACTTGTAAACCTCCTATTAAAGTTTGTAATAACAAATCAATTAACTTTCTTGACTTGCGAGCACCATGCATTCCAAAAGAGTCCTACAAAATATCTGTATGATTGATCAGATAAGATTTGTGCTGTCTCACACTGTTCCTAATTTTCCACTCCTAAATGCCTTTTACCATTTCTGCTCTTCATGGAAAAATGTTTGAGGGCTTATGAGTCGTGTTTCACAAATATTCGCTGTGCTGTTATTGCTTTGCCCGAGAAGCTGGTTTGTACATGTTACAACGGCCTCTTTGACACCTTGGAGAATGTTCCAGACTTCGGGTCAGAAAAACGGGTCATGTGTGAAAGAGAGGGTATTTATGTGTCTGCACAAAGAGGCAGAGGGCCTCCTCTGCTCTTTTTTCTATCCTCAAGATATCCTATGCTATTCTAACTATTTTATCTATGCGCATTCTTATAGCAAGCCAGTGCCACTACACACAAATAATGTGATGAGATGTTCATGAAAACATTTGCAAAAGCCAGATTACAGATGAAGTGACAGTGCACTGTACACTGAGTACAGTATATACGTATTTGTGGGTGTGTGCATTGGGAAATTGTATGTGCATGTGTGTTGCATACAAATGAAACGAAACTATAGGATACTGTGCAAAGTCTTAGGCACCCAAGATTTTTTTAAATATTGGGTGCCTACTTGTCTTGCAATGTAGAGAGACGTTTTCATTATTTCTTAAAGCATTTTTGCTTTGGTTTCTAAATGATTTGTGCCAAACACTTTTGCACAGTACTGTACATACCTGTGTGTGTGTGTGTGGCCTTGTTTATCTAACCTTGCGGGGACCAAATGTCCTTAGTGAAACATGAAAAACTTGACGTTGTGGTCAAGTTTATGACACAAGGTCAAGTTTATGAAATGCTTTTTCCAGAGGGATTTAGGGGTTAGAATTTGTGCTATTGTTCGAATTAAGGGTTAAGGTTAGGGGTAAGTGGGTAGAGAGAACACAATTTGAAAAAAAAACCTGTGTGTGATATGTAGCATTATTTAACTACCGTGTGAAGGCTCTCACACAGTAGTTATATCATTAATTTTGTTATGCAAGTTTGTACAGTGTTGTTTGTACAGTGTTTGGATGTGGGTTTGCGTCAGTGTTTGTGTCCAAAATTGTCCGACAGGTACTATGCATTGGTGGAGCTGAGGCATAGATTGTCTATATCTTGTGTCAAAGTTAAGGAGGGAGAGAGAAGATAAAAGACTGAGAAGGGGTGGGTGAAAGGAAAGAGTAAGGTATGAGGAGTCAAATATGACGATGATGTGTATAGGCAGGACCTGGTAATAGGGGACTTGATGGGATTAAATAAATCCCTGCTTTTGAAGTATTTCCTGTCACAGGGTAGGACATTCTCCAGGCATAAAATAGAAGAGGAGCTTGTGTGTGTGTGTGTGTGTGTGTGTGTGTGTGTGCACGTGCCACTGTTCACATGCAATCTGGCAAACCTCCCTTCTACCTTCAATGGAGGATACCTACAGCCATGAATAGGATGCTTTAACAGCCAGGTTAAGAACACATCTTTTTCCAAGCCCTCATGTCCTCCAATGACAAAATAGTCCTGAGGAATATCAACACTGACATGGTTTGACTACCGTATGTCTTCGATTAAACGCTGCAGCGTTTATTACACAATGTTCATTTTTGGTGCAGCGTTTATTCAAGGGCGACATTTATTTGAGGGCGGTCATTTAAAATTGTCGCAATTTTAACATGTCCCTCAGTTCCATCACAGACATGACTCCAGAAGTCCAGTTCTGATTAAATACATTATTCAGTCTTTCATAATCACATGTCACAATTGCTATTTCAGACTTCCTGTGAGGAATGTACTTGTTAAGTTATTGGTTAGGGATCTGGAAGGCCTTGACAGTGTTTGGACAATGGTTTTTGGATGATGTTTTGACATTGTTCACCATTGAAAATACATTGAAATTGTTAACCATTCAATCAATGTTTTGACATAGTTATTCGCAGTGATGGGCAAGCTACTTGATATCTGTAGTGAGCTAAGCTACAAGCTACTCTACAATACATTCAGCTTCACTACACAGAAGCTACCACTCATAAAAATGTAGCAAGCTAAGTTACAAAAACCTGTAAAAAGTAGCTTGATACATTAGTAGCTACTTTCAATACCCGCGAATACAAAGTTTTGATATTTCGCCGCAAATACAAAGTTTTAATATTTTGCTGCAATCTAGTCAGACTGGCCGCGCAGGCGCGGTGTGAGTGGAGATGAGACGATGACAGCCCTCGCTGTACTCCGCTCTCGTGAGATCGGCTGTAACGTTAGTTACTGTAGGCATAAGCATGCGCTTTACACGGTGTGTTGTCGTTGACACATAAACATCCTGTCTTCTTAATTTGTGTGTTTGATGGCTGCAGGGAAGCGCTGTTATGTATGAACATCAGAAATGTGCTGGAGAAATTAGCTTTCGAGGACGCTACTGCGCTACTTGATCAATAAAATAGCTTAGCTACTGAAAAGTTACTTGGTTTTGTAAATAGCGACGTTACCGCCAAGCTACTAACAAATGTAGTTAAGCTAGTAGCGTCGCTACAAGTAGCGACGCTACTGCCCATCACTGGTTATTCGTAACGGAAAATGTTTTCGGATTTTGACCTCAGTCAAAAACTATGAAAGGTGAATGTGATCACTTCTCATGAATATACTTTTCCTCTTTAAACTGTAGCTTTAATGTGTGCTGTAGCCCTGTGCTGTATCCCTGCTTTGATAATGTTCTTGGTAGCTCTCACTTCAGAGAGACTTTGCAAAGCCACCATTGAGACCCTTGTCTCATTGACTGTCTAAAGTTTAGTATTCTTTTCTCTAGATGAGGCCCCTAAAAAGTTATCTCCCAGCGTCAAGCAACCGTTTCACCACCATTCAAACTTCCATTCAGTTAACACTGCAAGCAAACCCAAGCAAAAAAATATCACACCTTATATGTATACTCAAAGTGGAAGTACAAGCACACTTACATATATGAAAGTTCCCACACACACTTCCCTTTCTTCTGTCCCTGTCATCTCTCACGCATGCATTATACAATACGAAAAGTCCAGTTATTCTATCAGCATGAGTGGAATTTTTCTACCAATCATGTGTGTGTTTGCTTGGATTTTCTATCAGAAAGAGAGAATAGAAAGTGAGTCTAGTCTGGTGTGTGTGTTTGTGTGCATGTGTATGAACCCCAAACCTGTCACACTGTGTGTCATGCTTTTGTGCTGAGTCACAGGCTGTTTCTCTATTGGCCAACAGCTAATCGAGAGTTTGCTTTGGTTGGTGAAGCCTCGGAGCATTGATCCGCGAGGTATGTGATGTTGGCTAAGGGTTTGCAGGCAGTTAACTGAGGGTTTGCTTGCAGTTCTCTTGGGGTTTGTTGGGGATTAGATGTGTGATCTTAAGTGGCCCAGATCCATTGTTTTGACTAATTTAACTAACTAGAACAGGGGCCTGTACTACGAATCAAGATCAACATGCTCTGGATTACTTTCAGTAACACTTAAGTTAATACAGAGTTGTAGTTCTCTAAGGTCACTGTTGTAGTCATGACCAAGCGTGCAGACACATTTTACTAATGCAAGATTACAGTAGAAAACATGTTATGCCACCGGTCACTCAACCAGTCGTCTCTGTAGGCTGGGCTAGCAAGCTAGCAGTGGCACAGAACAGTCACATAATGTGACGACACTGAATTTACAAGTATAAAAACACATCAGGGACACTGACAACATCGGCAACCCTGTTCCATGCATTATTATTTCAATGTAATCTTTAAATTCAGACTCGTCGTTTTCTGAACAGAACTGGGTGTGCAGACACACAAGAAACCAGTCCGATTGGCCAACGCTAGCGTTTTTACGCTCCTCATTTACATAAAGTTGAGAAAATCCAACTTTCAACGCTCCGCTCGCCTTCCCACAATGCCATATGCTAGCGTCAATGCCCGATTTAATTGAAAATTAATTGGAAGCCAACGCTCCGCTGTAGTGGACACGCACCGTTAATGACATCTTTCTTTATGACAATTCCAAATTGTACCATTGTAGTTGAGGTCAAGGAAAATGTTAATGACACAGTTATAAAAGCATTGACAGTGTATTAACACTTATTGACATCTTTATGACAAGTTAAAATTGTGTTAAAATACAAGTTACCACTGTAGTTGGTCAAGGAAAATAATATAAATACAATGATAATGGTCACATGACAGCCATTGTCAAAACATATGCCAGTAGTAGGCTATTTAATGCTAACACATAGATAAATACACTGCTCTAAAAATGTATGGAAGACGTAATCATCACAATATTCCACCAATCTGTCCAGTTAGGAAGCATAAGCAATTGTGAATCAATGTCAACTGTTTTGGTGCAAATGAAAGTGACAACAGGTGTACTGGAGAGGCAACAACAAGACAATCTCACATAAAGCAAAATATTTGTTCTTTTTTGTTTCTCAGTTTGATAATTATGCCTGATACATAATATGATATGTTTATGAGGGGTTATTTTGTTTCAGTTTATGTCAAGTTGTCATGACAAAGACATTGACAGGTTATTTTGTCTCAGTTAATGTCAAGTTGTCATGACAAAGACATCATAAACAATGTCAACCTTAAATAAGAAATGACATAATTCACCAAATGACAACATTCATAAACATCCTTTCATGTGTCATGTCATGGTTATGACAGTGCCATGTCACTCTTATTCACACGCCTTCAAATAAAGTGTTACCAAGTATACTTCTTTTTCGTAAGGGAATTGTAGCTGTTAGCCTAAACTCTACCATACTTTGTCTACAAATGGTGTTATTAATCCTTTAGGTAAAATGGCAAAGAAATCTGTGGTATGGAAGCATTTTTATCAAAATATCGGGTGACTCAAAACATGTTAAATGCACACTGCAAACAACGGTTTATATTCCATTTCAACGTTGAATGTAGCCTACCACTTGAAAAGCCTGAATTGGCCATCGGATCATTATTTTACAGTGTGTAGCATATAAGCCTAGGATTTTTATGTTCGGGAAAGAACGTTTTAGGCTATGTCTGCTTATGCTGTGCTGCTGTAGGTCTATCTGCATTTTATTTTGAACAACAGCCTAGTTTTCGATTTGAGAGACATGCAAAGTTGTTAGATTGTTACTAGTCAAATAGCTAGTTCTGTATATATGTGTGTATAATCAAATACTTAAAGCAATATTGCAGGTTTATTCCCTAAACTGAAGTTTACAATTTGAATAATCTAGGTTAAAGATATCACATCCAAATCAAATGACATTATCTTCTCCAACAACAAAATCTTTCTCTGTTGCACCGTTCCCCACTCGTCTTCTAAGTAAGTTCGCATGCTGCACTTTCAGGCAGTGATCAGCGCGCTCTGATGATTTTCATGTTAAACAAACACAATTTTAAATATGTAGTACATTGTAAGAGACAATAAATAATAAAAACAGGCATTTTGTATTATATCGGCATTCGGTAACAACAGGACTGGTGACACAAGGCTTATTATTAGTAGCCTAATAGCAAATTTGATAGCGGCTGAATCTGTCCAGCAACTACATTTCTGTTTATCTGATTGTCAATCTCCCTTCTTACATACAGTCGTATGCAAAAGTTTAGGCACCCCTCTGAGGCTGCATGATAATTTCCTGTCTTCACCAAAAAAGATCAATATAATATTGTAATATTACTTTTCTAGTTAACACTGAGTGCTGGGGTGTTTTCCAGACAAAGATATTTGGTGTAGCAGTATTTAGTTGTGTGAAATTAAATCAAATGTGAAAAAAAGGCTGTGCAAAAGTTTGGGCACCCTTATCATTTATTTGATTTGAATACCTCTGCCTACTAAATGCTGATTAACTGCAACACATAGTTAGTCTGATTAACTCGTTAAGCCTTCAATTACATAAAAAGGTGCATTCAATCATTAGAAAGGGTATTTAAGTTAGCCAATTGCAAGTTTTGCTTCTCTTTGATTCTCCTCTGAACAGTGGCAAAATGGGGGCATCAAAACAGCTATCAATGATCTAAAAACAAGATTGTTCACAGCAGATGGTTTAGGGGAAGGCTGCAAAAGTTATCCCGGAGGTTTCAGCTATCAGTTTCCACTGTGAGGAATGTCATTAGGAAATGGAAGGCAACAGGCACAGTTCTTGTTAAGGCCAGAAGTGGCAGGCCAGGAAAAATAACAAAGAGGCAAAGGCGAAGAATGGTCAGAATGGTCAGGACAACCCTCAGATCACCTCCAAAGAGCTGCAAGGTCATCTTGCTGCAGATGGTGTCACTGTGCATTGCTCGACCATTCAGCGCACATTGCACAGAGAACAGCTGTATGGGAGAGTGATGCGGAAGAAGCCTTTTCTGCACACGCGCCACAAAAAGGCTCGCTTGAGGTTTGCCAAACTACATTTGAACAAGCCAGGCTCATTTTGGAACAAAGTACTGTGGACTGATGAGACAAAGATGGAGTTATTCGGTCACAACAAGAGGCGTTACGCATGGAGGCAAAAGAACACAGCATTCCTAGAAAAACACTTGCTGCCCACAGTAAAATTTGGTGGGGGGTCCGTCTGTGTGGGGCTGTGGCTATGCAGGACTGGTAATCTAGTTCATGCTGTGGGCTGTTGCTAGTGCGGAACTGGAATCTAGTTAAAGTTGAAGGTCGTATGGATTCAACTCAGTACCAGCAATTCTGGACAATAATGTTCAAGAATCTGTAACAAAGCTGAAGTTACGGCGCAGTTGGGTGTTCCAGCAGGACAACGACCCGAAACATTGCTCCAAATCCACTAAGGCATTTATGCAGAGGAACAACTACAATGTTTTGGAATGGCCATCCCAGTCCCCAGACTTGAATATAATTGAAAATCTATGGGGTGACTTGAAGCGGGCTGTCCACGCTAGGCACCCATCAAACCTTACTCAACTGGAGATGTATTGTAAGGAAGAATGGTCCAAATTACCTCAATCCAGAATCCAGACACTCATCAGAGGATATAAAAAGCGTCTAGAAGCTGTTATTTTTGCAAAAGGAGGCTCTACTAAATATTAATGTGATTTTTCTGTTGGGGTGCCCAAATTTATGCAAGTGTCTAATTCTCTTATGATGCGTATGGCATATTTTCTGTTTATCAAATAAACCTTATTTCACGGCTAAAATATCACTGTCCATGACGTATGTGTATATATATGACAAAGACGTTCCTCATCCAAACGCCCAACATTTTATAGATGAAAGTAATGGAGATTATCAGGGGTGCCCAAACTTTTGCATACGACTGTATGTATTTCTTTCAGATTATCTCTTAAAACAGTGAGGTAAAACATCACACAAAATAAATTGTTTGATGAAAAACATTGTGACATTTATAGAAGACAAAACATTTCAAATTTCGATTAGTCGATTTTCACAAGTGTTTAGTCGAGTCTTGGTGGACCAAAGAAAATCTTAGTCGGGGACAGCCCTACAAATAATACACCAACCAAGCTTGTGCCTCAATAAGGGCCAATCCCAATACATCCCCTTACCCCTTCCCCTACGGTTTACCCCTACCCCTTGGCCCTCGAAACCGAGGGGTAAGGGCTACATAGCCCTAGGAATTGGGACGACACTTGGTTACGTGTACATCATCTAGCACGTATAGATATCTCCAAAGCAAGTAGTATTATGCACTGATTTCAAACGAAATTCGCTGCTAATGGAGTTTACTTAAAACTGTAGCATGCTAGTAAGAGGAATGCGGGACTGTTGTGCAAATTAACACTGTTACATTATCGTAGCAAACTAGCGATTTTTAGAAACGTTTCAATTAGGAGAATGGTTGCAAATATATATGTGCAGGACTGTGTATAGCACAAAACAAGACTTTAATAATTTTTTTATCAATTAATTAAGCCGCAAATATATCATTTATCGGACTCTCGGGCTGATCTGGCCGCCATTGTTGCCGGTCGCGCAGTATTCGCCTACGCCTTGGTTTCAAGTAAGGTCTCGATCTCACTTGGTTTCAAGGGGTGTATACCCCTTCGTCTTACCCCTACCCCTAGCTCAAAAAGAGTATTGGGACACCACTAGGTCTCACGCGAACGCGCAAAACCAAGGGGTAGGGGTAAGGGGTAAGGGGATGTATTGGGATTGGCCCTAACTCTAGCCATAGGTGATTTGAGTTGGATTCAATGCATATAGTGTTTCCTATGGAGTATGTTGAGTTGGCCGTGGCGGCCCGCCATGGCAAAATTTCTGCAGCCAAGGTATCAGAAATAGGGCTGTACAAAATGTAGGCCGTCTATCAGCAGTGATTGTTAGAGTTCATGTCAGAGAATAGCACGGACACGCGCTTCACACCACAGTTGAGATTGCGAGTGTTCGTCTTGAGAACTGCAAGTCGTATAACTAATGTTGCCAGTTCATTTAAGCCTGTTATTGTATTAGTCTATAGTGCTTGCTCATTTAAATTAAGTTAACTGGTGATTTTCGTTGTTTGTATTTTTCCCCTGCTTGCTACAGTAAATTGCACGTCTGTTGATTCGATAGTGATTGCTGCCTTTTGCTCACGTTTGTATTTTAGGTGCAAAAAGCAGAATTCCCATATCGCTTGAAAGCTTCCCTGCTCGACTGTTTTGGTGTAGATTTGACTGTAAAACTGTAAAATTATTAACTTTGTGACATGACGTGAAGACATGGCTGCCGCTCTTACAAGACTATGCGGTCTACCAGGGCAACGTTCTCACTCAAATTTCAAGACTTTCGTGCCACAAATCAAAATTCTGATGTGACAGGTCAATGGGGAATCGCGTTGTCTCTTAAAGGCTGTCCTCCACAACCTTTTTGGGCTTTTTAAATCAAACTATTTGTATAATCCGTGTAATTCTCTAGCCGTTATAAAGGCAATATTTTCCAGGTTTTCTGCTACCATGCTGCGCGCGCACCCCGAATGTTTACAAACAAATAATTGGTCTATAAGCTACTGACCATTTACAATAAGTTGTGACGTCAATTATTAATTGAAAGCATTAATGCCATTTAGAACATACTTTATGAATGGAAGGTCTCTTTAAGTAGCCTAACCTTGTTGCTTTAGGGGAAATAGGACGAAAATATGTCCAATATTACATTAGCTATTAGACTATTAATAAGGGTCGGACAGCCCCCACTGCAAGAAAAATCTTAGAGGAAACACTGATATAATTCTTAATGGGGATCACAGTTGTTATCCTCATTGATACCAAAAAAAGTGAGAGGATCTCAGCCATTTTTTTGTACACCTTTTTCACTGAGTTTCATCAGTAACTTTAGACTATGGATTGAATTAGGATAGTATATGGACATAGGATTAAATATAGGATATGATATCCCTCAGAGGTTATTGTGTGTGTGTGCTTGTGTGTCTTTAGAAGAAGTATAAGAGCAACTGTCTGCATGTGTGCATCTCTCTCGTGTGTGTGTGTGAAAGTATGTTACAGACTTGTACTCTGATGATGAGTTTTGATTAAAACAATCCCAGTATTACATGATGTTCTAAAGTGTGTTTATAAAGTCAAGAGCAGTGTTTGGCAAATCTGGGCCAGTTGCTGTCAATAGTTTATTAGTTTCTGAATAATTTTCTGGCTCTTCACAAAGATATGTAAAGCATATATTTAAATGTTTGCAATTGTAGATTTACAGTCGTATGCAAAAGTTTGGGCACCCCTGATAATCTCCATTACTTTCATCTATAAAATGTTGGGCGTTTGGATGAGGAACATCTTTGTCATATATATACACATACGTCATGGACAGTGATATTTTAGCCGTGAAATAAGGTTTATTTGATAAACAGAAAATATGCCATACGCATCATAAGAGAATTAGACACTTGCATAAATTTGGGCACCCCAACAGAAAAATCACATTAATATTTAGTAGAGCCTCCTTTTGCAAAAATAACAGCTTCTAGACGCTTTTTATATCCTCTGATGAGTGTCTGGATTCTGGATTGAGGTAATTTGGACCATTCTTCCTTACAATACATCTCCAGTTGAGTAAGGTTTGATGGGTGCCTAGCGTGGACAGCCCGCTTCAAGTCACCCCATAGATTTTCAATTATATTCAAGTCTGGGGACTGGGATGGCCATTCCAAAACATTGTAGTTGTTCCTCTGCATAAATGCCTTAGTGGATTTGGAGCAATGTTTCGGGTCGTTGTCCTGCTGGAACACCCAACTGCGCCGTAACTTCAGCTTTGTTACAGATTCTTGAACATTATTGTCCAGAATTTGCTGGTACTGAGTTGAATCCATACGACCTTCAACTTTAACTAGATTCCCAGTTCCTGCACTAGCCACACAGCCCCACAGCATGACGGACCCCCCACCAAATTTTACTGTGGGCAGCAAGTGTTTTTCTAGGAATGCTGTGTTCTTTTGCCTCCATGCGTAACGCCTCTTGTTGTGACCGAATAACTCCATCTTTGTCTCATCAGTCCACAGTACTTTGTTCCAAAATGAGCCTGGCTTGTTCAAATGTAGTTTGGCAAACCTCAAGCGAGCCTTTTTGTGGCGCGTGTGCAGAAAAGGCTTCTTCCGCATCACTCTCCCATACAGCTGTTCTCTGTGCAATGTGCGCTGAATGGTCGAGCAATGCACAGTGACACCATCTGCAGCAAGATGACCTTGCAGCTCTTTGGAGGTGATCTGAGGGTTGTCCTTGACCATTCTGACCATTCTTCGCCTTTGCCTCTTTGTTATTTTTCCTGGCCTGCCACTTCTGGCCTTAACAAGAACTGTGCCTGTTGCCTTCCATTTCCTAATGACATTCCTCACAGTGGAAACTGATAGCTGAAACCTCCGGGATAACTTTTTGTAGCCTTCCCCTAAACCATACTGCTGAACAATCTTTGTTTTTAGATCATTTGATAGCTGTTTTGATGCCCCCATTTTGCCACTGTTCAGAGGAGAATCAAAGAGAAGCAAAACTTGCAATTGGCTAACTTAAATACCCTTTCTAATGATTGAATGCACCTTTTTATGTAATTGAAGGCTTAACGAGTTAATCAGACTAACTATGTGTTGCAGTTAATCAGCATTTAGTAGGCAGAGGTATTCAAATCAAATAAATGATAAGGGTGCCCAAACTTTTGCACAGCCTTTTTTTCACATTTGATTTAATTTCACACAACTAAATACTGCTACACCAAATATCTTTGTCTGGAAAACACCCCAGCACTCAGTGTTAACTAGAAAAGTAATATTACAATATTATATTGATCTTTTTTGGTGAAGACAGGAAATTATCATGCAGCCTCAGAGGGGTGCCTAAACTTTTGCATACGACTGTATATACTGTAGCACCCTGGCCTTAGCCTGGCTCTGCCCTCCTAGGTACTTCCGATCAATTTTCATTTTGCTTCTGTACTAGCTATGGGATTTCGATGTATTAGTCGGTTTTTGGAAACAACATTTTTGTAGGTCCAATCAGCGAACAGAGGGAGTGGCTGAGAACGATGAAGTTGATGTTGTGCGCTAGTTTGAGTTGTAGTTCAGTAATGGCGGCGGACAAAATTGTGAGCGAAGCTATTCGGTCCGTTGTGGCAACGCTGCCGAATATGCCTATGTTGTGGCCCTTCTCCCCACGGGGTTCGGGAAAAGTTAGATTTTCCAGCTACGGCAGCTAGCTCCGTTACAGTAGTGGTGAAGGAGTTGGCTAAGGCGAACGCTGGTGATTGGTTATGGGCAGATTCAATAGTTTTAAACTTCAACAGAGTACTGTTGGAAAAATTGAAGATGTAACATATTTATCCTGTATAAGAATGATTCTGTGTTACAGTTTTCCATGTGTGCAAAGCGAGACCTAACCCCAAATCTGAACTCTGGGTAACACTAGGTTTACGTAAACAAGGGGACCTGGGCTTGACCACTATCTTTCTGGAGAGGCCATAAAAGAGTGGGTCAAGCTTACAGGGGTCAAGGAACACACACATGCACACACTCAAACATGCACGCACACACGCATGCCAGGTCTATGCAGAGGAGCCAATGAAGAAGAGCCATGGAACATTTGCATACTTTGTCTTAACCAATGACAGTCAAGAGCGTGTTTAAATAGCTAGCAACACAACATGCTAGCAGACAAACTTGTAGCACAATGGCGTGTGATGTTTTTGGCTCCTTGCGGCAGCAAGCAATAAAGCTTTCTTAAACTTGTTCATCGACTGGCTGTGCAATGCTTGATAGATTAATATTTCCGAAAAGTACCCGCCTTCAAGAAGGTTAACGCTCGTCAATGGAGCGATCCCAGACTCTCTGTACAAATCAAATGTACGAAAGTCTGGTTAGGACCAGGCTACCCTGGCGTACCAAGCCACACAAAATAGATTAGGACAGGGTTGAACTAGAAGTTAAGATTGAGACATTGAGTGGAATGTATGGATTTTTTTCACCAGATTATATTTACATAGTGTAGGCTGCAGGAGTATGATGGGAATTTTTAAATGTCTGGATATCTCAGAATCCAGTTGTAATGTAACCTCTGCTCTGTCACCTGCCTCTGCATGTTGTCTCCAAATTGTGACTATTATAAATGTAATTTCCGTTAATAAAGCTTAATTTTGTTATGCTAAAAGAACCAATAGGTTTGAGTAAAACCTGTGGATTTGCCTATATTTGAGGATCAGAGCATCTGTGTCAGAAAGGGAGAGACAGCAAAAAGACAGAAAGAAAATGAGTGTGAGAAGAGACAGAACAAGGGTTAGTGTGTGAGTGAGAAAGTGAGGGTAGGGGAGCAGCAAGAGGGAGGTAGAGAGTGAAAGATTGGGTTGTACTGTTGCTAGTTAAAAACCAGGAAGTTCATGCCCCATGGGCCAGGAAATGCATCATCCTCTGACACACAGCCTGTCACGCCCACACACACACGCCTGTCTGCTTACTGACATCCTGAATACTTCTATATCAGTTGAACGCCAGTGAATGCAGTCCTCTGACTTCTCCAGTCTCAACTAGAGGTAAAAAAAACTAATAGGGCCGTCAACACTAACTCATTTGGTAGATCAAACTTTGCGTTATTATTGTTGTATCCCGTTATTGGGTGTGCACGACGTCGTCGTCACATCCTTTGTTATCTCACATATATATTTATTATTATTGTGAGAATGCTGTTAAGCATTCTCAATATTGTTTTCCTGTTTCTCTTTATTATTATTCCAACTTCTTAGTTCTTCCGCTCGCTTTAACTAGTCCTGCATACTTTCACCGATTCATATAATTTAGGTATCAAAACGTTCAGCTCCTTCATGAGATTTGTGCTATGACTTTTGGTATTTCTCACTTTTATACTTTTTAAATAATTAAGGTTTTTGTGCTAATTAATCTCCCATTAAAAGTAATGGTAAATCCTTTCAAATCATTAAAAAGCTTCCTCCTCTTTCAAACGTAACTACTTCAGCATACTTTCAGCTAGAGACACCATTCAACCTTTAAAATGTTCACAGGACATTCAGCTATTCCCAAATGATTCAGCTTTTTAAAATATTCAGCCAATTTTGAATGATGACAGTTTTAAATACATTAAAAATGTTTGCTCCTTGAGTTTTATGAATGATTAAGGAAGCAGAGTGGCACACTCTGCTTGCGGCTCTTTTTCCGATATTCAACTAACTTGTCAAACAAATTCCTCTAACGTTCATATAGTTTAACTTACAGAAACAAGTTATAACTTAAAATGTAGGAAAACTTGTCCTCTTTCAGACAATGTAACTGCTTGAGAGCTCACATTTACAGATTTTCAGATAGGAGTCTTGAAGCGAGGGCAGCCTTTCAAATTATCTCACTAACTTCAATGGAGAGGTGGCGAAAATTCGTCAGGGAAATTCGAAAGTAGACGTTTTTTTAAACTGCCGGTAGAGTCGTATTTCTGACTGCACAGACAAATAAAGGACATCTCTGATTTCGGCAGAGTCTTGTGTCTCTGAAAATATCCTCATTTTTTTGATTGGAAGTATAGTTTGGCGTCTAGGTCAACTTGTTTGAGGTATGAATGCTAGGTAAATGGTCGTTTTTCTCTGTAATTAGCTTTCACACCTGCGCCGTCACCGTGGTAACCAAACAGACACGCACCATGAACGTGATTGAAACTGCCAAACGAGTTGTATTTCTGACCGCACAGACACATACAGGATATCTAGCTATAGTTTCGGCAGAGTCTTGGGTCTCGGAAAATATCCTTATTTTTTGGATTGTACATATAGGTTTGCGTCTAGGTTAACTCGTTTGAGGTGTGGGTCTAGCAACATTTCGGTTATTGTCTCTTCAAATTGAGCTAGCGCGATGGCTCTCCATAACTAAAAACGGTTGGACTTCCACAATCGACCAAATTGGCCAAACAAGGTATGTACATTGAGTTTAAAGTGTACATAATCTAGCTAGATCGTTTATTTGAGCAAGTTTCCCAGAAACTACAAAAAATCGAGGCTCAAGACTGTCATAGCTGGCTGTAACGAACAGCCAAACCGGGGCTGGGGTACTGTAGCTAAGCTAGCTAACTCTACGTGTTTGCTGCTGCTCGCGTTAATCCTAGGAACGAACGCTTCGAAACTGAGACGTTTTTACTTTTAATTGACGATATTGAACACAAATGTTAAGTAACTTGTCTTTACTCTAAATGTCGTCTCCGTTTTCAATTTGAAGCAGTAAATCTAACACAGTAGGAATTCTCCCACGACATCCGCTTTGACTAACAAATGTTTTCTCGGTCCACCATACTAGGACATTAGACGAGCTAATTTTCGAGCACTTTCAATACAAGATACAGGCCATGTTAGAGTTGATATCCACGCTTTAATTTATTCATTTCCTTCTAATATCAGAGTACATACCAATGGTCATATTGGCTTCTTTAAATATATATTTGTTTAACAGTTGAACTTCTTTACACTGTATTGTTCAGCACTGTTTGTTTTTCAATGCTAATTCAGCTCCACGTCCTTCCACAAGTACTTCCTGGCAGCTCTGATGCGATCCAGCCACTACATTTCTGCTAATTTTTCCCTTTTCTCAATTTATTTAGCATCTTTAGGTGACTTCATTTTACAAGGATTGAAAACAAATTCAAAATATGAACAGGATTAATCTCCCATCTCCAATACCTTCAACTTGTTTTCAGCCATTTAATCAATTCAGCCTTTTTTCCAGCAAGTTAATTACAGTGTTGTCCTTTTACCTTCAAATTCGTTCAACCCAGACTGCAGCAACTGGTTTTCTGCAAAATGTTCACATTTTCCTGCAGCTCATCTTTCTGAATTTTTGCCCTTATTGTTTAGCATTTTTATTTTATTTTATTCTGTTTTCTGCCTTAATCTTGCTCCAGGTCCTTTCAAAAATACCTTTCACAGCAGTACCTTCCAACTGCCAGTACTTTCTCTTTTCTGTACTTTTCTGCCTTCATCTTGCTGCAGGTCCTTTCTAACATACATTTCAGGCCTTTTGAAACTCCAGCAAATAATTTTCTGCTAAATCTTCAATTTCTTCAGAATGATTTCTCCTTTCAGGTGCTTCAGCTTATAACTTTCTACGAAATGTTCACAATTTTCAGCTTTTTTAGCACGGTCGGCTATCCCCATTCAGGTTTTCAGCATTCTCACTGCTGTTTCGCAGGAACAGCCGTTTCTAGTTATTATTATTGTTTATTTTCCCACCCCTAAAACTCGGTCAATATTTGGACTACATAGAGAACGACCCGGTCAAACGTTCCGTCTTGGTAGCGATTGAGTTGCTTGTATCAGAATTTACGTTCCGATGCATGGTTTAAGCTTAAAGTACATTTTTGTGCCGAAAAGTGAAGCTAATGTGGCTAACTTGCTAGCCACAGTCATTGACGTTCCTACCGTCACTAACGTCACGAAAACACGCGTGACTGCCAGGCTGTAGAAGAACATTCGTTTAGCAGCTCGTTAACTTCTGGGAGATAGCTAGCTAGGCTAACTTGAAATACCAGAAGCAAAGAAGCCAGGGTGATAACTATTTACTAATTTAACATTGTCATACACAACAACATTCTGAAATGTTATGTACAATATCATATATGCTGATATTATTAAGTACATATATTTTCGGAAACAGTAGTCTGTAGTTAGCATCATGACATTACCCTCTGTTGCCCGGGCGACATGCGACACATACGACAGCGGTCTGTGATACATCTGTTTTCAATTGTTAAAATAACCATTCCTCACAAATAAATGTTTGTTTTGGTATTTATTAGACATGACATTGCAAGTCAACGATTTGTAATGCCCCAAGCAAAGAGGCTAGATCTACTTTCGGCAACAGTAGTCTGCTATTTCAGAGAGGAGTTACCTCTAACTGCTACACCGGCACATCTCTACTACTGTATCTGTTACCAAAAGTGTTAAACCTAGCTCTAGCTAGCTACAGCTAATTTGCTACCTTGTAGTCTTCCGTTCGAAACCGCTTCTGGGAGGTACCGTACAAATCGTCCAGCCACCAGCTCGTCCAGCCACCAACGTAGTCGCTAGCTACCAAGACGAACACTGTAGTATACAATTTACCGGGGCAGTTTCTCCACACAGGGCTATATCGCATTTTGCGTTGTTACTGACAATGATCGCTATTGAGCTTTTTATGCATGAGCGATTTTCTACTAAATAAATGTCAAACTTATTTGGGTTTTTTGGGGGCATATTTTCAGTTAGCAGACATACTGTTTGAATCGCGATTCCATCTGAAATATTGCCAGTGATAACGTTGTTACAGTAGCTTCTTTCCAAGTGTGTTGGTGAATTATGCAGTAGCCTATGAGTAGGCTAAATGCTTGAAAATATCACTAGAAGGGAAAAACTTAAAGGGACGGACCCACCTGCAACCTACGCAAACAGGCACACCCTCACAATTTCCCCAGAAATTGCATGCTCTCTAGTTATTGTTGTATCCCAACATTGGCAGCATTGTTTATATCACTATTTGATGTTGTGTTATGGTATATATACTTCTTTGTATATATATATACTTATTCAACCTTTGCTGGACACATTATAGTTCTTTTTTTCTAGCAAATAACACATTACTGTGGAGAGTGGTAGACTGACCTGAACGCTGTGCGTATGTGTGTTAGAGAAATTAAGGATGTGATGTTTTATACTGAACAGTACAGATGCCTAAGCATTCTTTGTCAACAGATAACAGAGCCTCCAAACTAAACTCTAGGATTCACCCTGGGGGAAGGGTGAGCCTTTGTTGAGACTAGAAGGTGTTGGGGGTTTGTTTTAAGGAGATGCTGTGTGACAAGAACTAAGGTGGAGACGTATGGTCTGGAGACCATCTGCTTGACACCTTTGTGAAGGAGTTTTTACGACATCTGTAGATCCTGTTATCTTTCTATCAGGGTTTATGTCGTAAACACGGACACACTCAAACACGCACGCACACACGCGCGCCAGGTCTATGCAGAGGAGCCAATGAAGAAGAGCCATGGAACATTTAAATACTTTGTATTAGCCAATTACAGTCCTGAGCGCTGGTGTTTAAAATGACTAGCAACAACGGTTGCTAGTCAGACAAACTTGTAACACCATGGCGTGTGATGTTTTTGTCTCCTTGTGGCCGCAAGCAATAAAGCATTCTTAACTTGTTCACCGACTGACTGTGCAATGCTTGATAGATTAATATCTCTGACAATGTGTGTGTTTGTGTGCATGCACGTGCATGTGTAGTAGTCAAGTGGAAAAAGTGTGAATGTAGGTGAGTGTAAGGAGCAAAAGGCTCTCTTTATTCCTCCAACAATGACATGCATCTCCATAGAGACTCAGTGGGCGGCTGCTGGAGACTCTCTTTCTCCCTCTCACTTACTTCCACCCTTCCTCTCTTTCTCTGTTCCTCTTTCTTGCTCCCTCTTTTCCCTTCTTCTCTCTTTCTTTCAGTTTTTCTATTTCTCCCTCGTTTTCCCTCACTCTTGCCCTCTCTTATTTCATTTTGTACCCCTCGTAGCCTGATTGTTATAATACCATCTCACTGAATCAATGAGAAAATGCACATTCTAGTAAAAGAGAACTAGAGAACATGCCTGCGCACTTAATCAAACTACCCATTCAACATATTCAATATGACCTTAAATATATTTTACAGAAGATGTTTTTCCTTATAGCTGTCAGGGGAAAAAAACATCTCATCAAAACAAGACATGGGTTTGTAAAGTTGAGTGGGAATATATGTAGGGAGTCAGGTGGCTAAGCGGTTAGGGAATCGGGCTAGTAATCTGAAGGTTGCCAGTTCGATTCCTGGCCGTGCCAAATGACGTTGTGTCCTTGGGCAAGGCACTTCACCCTACTTGCCTCGGGGGGAATGTCCCTGTATTTACTGTAAGTCACTCTGGATAAGAGCGTCTGCTAAATGACTAAATAAATATAATAAATGTAAATTAGTTTGATATTTTAAGTTCATGATCTTTTTTGGGACGTGGAGGCAGAATGATTCAAATTGTACATGGAAGATGTGTGCCATAGTGGAGTCCATTTACATTTTGGTTTTATGTTAGGTATGTGGTTATTTAATAACAAATTCAACACAAAAATCTCAGGAAGGCCTCAGTTGGTCTATACCATAATACCCAAGTACTCGGTGGATCACATTTACACATACATCGGGATGATCTTAACAAGAGACATTTATTCTGCTCAGTTGAAAGCTTGAACGAGAGAAAAAGAGCTCTAACTCTTTGTTTTGTTAATCAAGACTGCCACTTCATTTTGTGAGCTGAAATAATAGTACAAGCTTTTGTTTTCTTCCCTTTTCTTCCTGTAGGAATAGAGAGAGGGAGGAAGAAGAGCAAGGGGGGGGGGAGAAAATAAGTGTAAATGAGAGAGGGAGAAGGAGCACATGAGGGAGACTCAGGGAGATTATATGAGAGATACAGTGATAGAGTTAGATGAGAAAGAGAGATGGGAGAAGAAAAGGAGGTGAAGCATTTGGTTGATGCGTTATTTCCTACTAATTGATTATATAGGTCAATTACTTGCGTTCAGATGCAGTCAGTGGGATATCCCTCCATTTTTAGTAAGGAGCACTGACGGCACATACACTTGTGATTGGGGGAGGAGGAGGTGAAGCCTTCTCTTGGGATTAGTGGAAGCTCCTTGGTCAATCTGCATCTAAATGGCCTGTGAGCTGCTTTTAGCTGTTGCACAGGGAGGGAGAAAGACAGAGTTAGAGAGGCAGTCAGAGAAAGAGATGGAAAGGAAAACAGACGAGAGGATGAACTGTTAAGAGAGAAATAATAACTTTTCTATCGTCTTTGGGACAGGCCTGCTATAAGGCCAACTGTGGAACTGTGTACCCGTATGTTGAAAAAGGTTTTGTGAATGAAAGAAGGTAAGAATGTTGCTATTTTCATTCCCACTCAATCCACTTCTCAAACAATGAAGCCTGACAGGATTGTTCCAATACATTGGTGTAAAATGTACACAGCAGCAGCAGTGTTGTGCAGTTACACATAGATAGATAGATAGATAGATACAAACTTTATTGCCACAGAACAATGTGGTATTCTTTTGTCACAGGTATTGTAGTCCAGTGAGGAGGGGGGAGATGGGGATAGGGGAAAAATAAAATAAATAATAATAAATAAAAACCGTCCAGGGGCCTGTTCTCTGTACGTCGCTAACTCAGTTAGCTGGATTTGATTGTTGACAATTTGTCATTATCTTTGATTGTTCGGTTCTTCGAAGCTCATCCTGGACTTGCTGTCATAGCAACAGGTCCATAGGCTTAAATCTGCTCTGGAGCAGGTTTATTTTATGTAAACACGATTAGATTGAGGCTTTACAAGCAGAGGTGATACAGGAAGTCTGTCACAGACATGTCTTGCCCGTTTTTACTACAGGAACCTGTTGCGGAAGGTGCAAAAATAATTAGCAGAATTTAACATGAAACCCGAATTAATTGCTCATTGCGTGTTAGATAGGCTAGATCCGTAAGCACAGCGCAATATGCTACTAGCCTAAACTTTTTGAGAGATAGCCTATCGTTTTTTTGTGAGGGTGTCATTTACATCATACATTTGTTGAAACCACATTATATGACATTAAAGACGATAAATGAAAATATGAAAGTGTGAAAAAAACAACAACATAGGCCTAGGTTACTGTAATAAGCGATAAAACGCGTGGTCACTACTATACATTTAATTTGGTCTGCTACTTTTTGCCAGCCCTCTTTCTTGGATTTTGCAGACTTTGAGGTGTTCCCTGGTGTTCTGATTACATTTTCAAATTCGGAGTAACCTTCGAGCAAGCTGTTGCTCTGTTGGCTCTGTTGTGGAAAAAAACGGGGTGCTCTTTTTGGCCACGGTGAGCAGCCATAGACTTATGTGAGCAGCCAATAGCAACGTTGCTGATCAAGGTTTCTACTATCGATACATACCCCCTTTTAGACCAATGTATAACTCAATCCAGCTATACTAATCATAAACAACAAGTGTGTTTGAAGCAAGATGATGTCATCTTGAATAAGCGACGTACGGAGGTCACACACTACTGTGGGATGGCATCTCATTCCTCAACCAGGATTTGTCGCAACTCAGCCATCATGTTTGCGTTGGTCACTCTGGCAGGTACAGCTGATCCCACTTGAAGCTCAAAACGAGAGTGAATACCAACAGATGAATATTGCAGGGGATTTTGGCTCATTTTTTTTGGCCGCTACCCACACGGTTAGCTGTGTTGCTCATTTCACAAATGCACGTTCCTTACAATTTGTACCTCGTTGTAAAAGTGACTAATCAGGCTTTCCAACAATATAAAATACAATACCAATTGGTATTATTAAAGGGGAGGAATAATCAACCGAAGTAAAGTTTCCAAACCTTTTTTGAGGGGTTTACTGCTTGGCCACCAGTGTTTCTACCTTTTCTTATTGGGTGTTAGTTGCTTTTGGCAAGGGCACAACCTTTGTTCTCTCACATATATATTTAGGATTCCTCCGTAAGGAGGAATGGTTTAAGTTGCATGGTTTGAGTAGGAATTACGTTTTTGTGGCGAAAAGTGAAGCTAACGGAGGCTAACTTGCTAGCCACAGTCACTGACGCTACTAACGTCACGAAAACACGCGTGACTACCTCTAGCAGAACATTAGTATAGCAGCTCGTTAACTTCTGGGAGATAGCTAGGCTAACTAGCTTTACTGCAAGGCAGCTGCAGAAACGCCACAAGCAAAGAGGCTTATTACTATAACTATTTCCTCATTTTACTTTGTGATAAGTAACACAATGAAGTGTAATGTATAATATAAGCTGATATTATTAGGAAGTACATCTACTTTCTGAAACAGTAGTCTACTATTTCACTGAAGCATTAGCATTATGACATTAGCCTATGTTGCCGGGGCAACACATACTACAGCGGTCAATGATGCATCTGTTTTCAATCGTTAAAATAAACATTACTCACAAATACACGATTTGTTCGTGAAATAATCATTACCTGTGGTTTCAAACCAGTACTGCAACGCTGTAGCCTACACGAGACACTGTGTAGCTAACAAAAAGATCCACAGCTGTTTACAGTAGGAAGTCAAACGGCGACAGAACATGTTCGGCACTCCCTTAAATCAAAAGTATTTCAATAGGTGAAACTGTCTGACTACTAACCCGAACTTCATTGCCACAGCCTAAACTTGTCCTAAACCGTACAACGGAACGTTACATCGAATTCAACCAACGATCGCTACCAAGACGAACACTGTAGTATACAATTTACTGTGGCAGCTTCTCCACAAAGGGCGATATCGCATTTTGCGTGGTTACTGACAATGATCGCTATTGAGCTTTTTATGCATGAGCGACTGCAGACCATTAGTAACTACCATACCAAACATGGGTCATTTTAGACAATAGGTGGCGCTACAGGCCACGCCCCAATATGTCAATTTTCAAAGTGATGCCATTTGCAGGTCATAAATCCCAACATTCTGAAATTCATTACATATGCCTTATTTATCATGAGGAACACAAAAGTCTCAAGAACCTATAACGGCCGCCATATTGGATTTTTTCTGTACAATAAAGATTAAGGAAACATGTTTTTTCGCTACTCCTCCTACATATTTGTTCAAATGTTCTTGAAAATTGAGAAATTATCTCCAGACTGGGCTTCACAAAAGGCATCCAAGGGATTTCTGATTTTCAAAACAAAGATTTCTGATTTTCCGGACAGCAAAGCAACCAAACAGGAAGTTGGGTCATATCTCAGCAAATCTTTGAAATATCAACACCAAACTTGGTATGTCACGAGGAAGACACTACCACATGTTACCATGTGCAAAGGCAACTTCATATCTCCAAAAATGATTGAAATAAAGCAAATTTAAGTTATTATCGCTAATTCTAAAATAATGCTTTACACATCCGCCGGTCAAAAAGTGATACTTTGATCCAATCACAAGTTCAAATGAAGACTCTTGAGAATCTTTAGTACACAAATCTGAGAAAAAGTTGAATGTAAGATGAAAAGTAGATTTATTTTTTATGAATATTTCAAATATGCTTGCTTGGCTAATTGCTAGGGCTTTTCCCCCAAATCCTCTCTCCCTCTGCTCCTCAGGACGCACTTCAAATTCTCACGCACTCCTTGGCCTAATAGCCATTCTAGACTAGTAGCCAATCTGTGGCTAGTTTGAACACAGTTAATCCTACTGTTAAAAGAAACAGAATGTCTTCTTCTTCAGAACTATAGTTGAATCAACCAAACACAGCTTGGTCATTTTATTGTGTTCTTTGGCACAATTAAACTAAGGACTAGACTTGTAAGATAGCATGACCAAAGCAGTTGGTGACAGAGAATTTCAGACAATAACTGAAACATAGCCCTGCATTAACCAAACATTATTGTTGTCATATAGTTTTCTTCCCAGCATTGCAGGCACTAACAGGCAAAAGCAGTGGTGCCCAGAAATGTTTCAAAGGAGTGGCGAAAAAGAGAAGCAGAACATCCCACTACCATTATCTCTTATTCACTCTCATCTGTGTTGTATATCTGTAACTGCTATAGTATGGGCCTACATGAAAGTTTCAAAGTAAAAGTGTAGTAGTGCAGAATAGAGGAACTGGGAAATGGTATTGTAAATTGTATCAAGGACCAATTGGAGAAGAGGCCAAAGGATATTTACAATTGTAGTAGGCCATTGATATGTTTTAAAAGTTCAGGGGTGTAAACTGGCCCCCCAGTGGTGGAATCAACTCCCCACCTCCATCAGAGACACTGACTGTCTCCCCACCTTCAAGAAAAGGCTCAAGAACTTCTGGGAGATATCTAGGCTAACTATAGCTTTACTGCAAGGCAGCTGCAGAAACGCCACAAGCAAAGAGGCCAGGGTGATAACTATTTCCTCATTTTACTTTGTGATATGTAACACAATGAAGTGTAATGTACAATATAAGATGATATTATTAGGAAGTACATCTACTTTCTGAAACAGTAGTCTACTATTTCACTGAAGCATTAGCATCATGACATTAGCCTCTGTTGCCCAGGCAACACATACTACAGCGGTCTATGATGCATCTGTTTTCAATCGTTAAAATAAACATTAATCACAAATACATTTTCGCTGTAGGATTTATTATGACATTAGATTACAAGTGAATGATTTGTTGGTGAAATTATCATTACCCGTGGTTTCAAACCAGTGTAGCTCACTGCAACGCTGTAGCCTACGCGAGACACACTAGTAGCTAGCCTAACAAAAACATCCCCACAGCTGTTTAGGAAGTCAAACGGTGACAGAACATGTTCGGCACTCCTTTAATCGAATTCTTTCAATAGGTGAAACTATCTGACTACTACACTGAACTTCATTGCCACAGCCTAAACTTTGTCAATCTGTTCATGAAAATAATTAACTTCAGCCTAAACCGTACAACGAAACGTTGAATCGAATTCAGCGGGGCAGCTTCATCAATAAAATAAGCACATTTTCAGCAACTACACTGCCCATTTCTCACATTTTAATTTAGATGTTGATTTACATGTACTGTTTAGCTGAAATATGAATTGTAAAAACTGCAATGGCGGTCAAAGGACGTTCATTTGTTTGGATTTATAGGTTGTGAGAGAGCCGCCAACACTTTGTTATTTCTTTGGGGTTTTTGTTTCCTTTTGTTTGTACGAATGTGTGTCATTTTTAGTTAACTACCACCTGGGTGCTACCACCCTCTGGATATATTAGGTCCAGCGTAACCGACTGCAACTGCCTCTGACATCTTGTTGTTTGTTTTGAGATCCCCAAACACTATTGTGTGGAGTGTGTTTTAAGCCTTGTATCACGTTGTTCTGGATTCTGTTAGCCTTCTTACGTGGAGTGATTTGTAGTGTTTTAATCCAGATCGTTATTAACTTTATTGGGTGATTAGCCCAAGTAGCCTGTATAACGTGGTGGGGAACTCCTTTGATGGCAGTGTATGAATGGTGAACTGATATATTTCAAATGTTTTTTCTTTTAATTTTGATGATTATAACTGACAACTAAGGAAAATCCAAAATTCTGTATCCCAGAAAATTAGAATATTACTTAATATTACTACATTTGAAATATATCAGTCTGTGTGTAATGAATTAATATAATATACAAGTTTCACTTTTTGAATGGAATTAGTGAAATAAATCAACTTTTTGATGATATTCTAATAATATGAGTAGTACCTGTGAGTGGCAGTCAGGGTTTGTCACATTTGCCCCCCGCCTCTGACGCAAGCGGTTCTTTTTTTATTTTTTACTATTAATTATTTTACTGTTTTTTTTATTTATTTTTACAAACATGTATGAGAACAACAACAAACAGTTGACAGAACACAACAAGGGATGGGGAATCAGAATCAGAAAGGGATTTATTGGCCATGAAAGTTTGCACAGACATAGAATTTGCTTTGGCAGGAAGGTGCATACAATAAACATATAGTAACCTTAAATTTAAATATGTGGACTATCTATACTAAATATCTATACTATATATCTATACTATCTATACTTAAGTGGAATTATAATTAAAATAAAATATACAATAAAATATAAGTTGCCTAAATTACAATATAAAAATACAAAAAATACAAATATGACAAAAAATACAAATGTACAAGATACTGTAATGTAGTGCAGAATATTAGAGTCATTAAGTCAGTGTGAACCCTTGGCCTTGTTGAAGAAGCCAACAGCAGAAGGGAAGAAACTGTTTTTGTGGCGAGAGGTGTTGGTCCTGATGGACCGCAGCCTTCTGCCGGAGGGGAGTGACTGAAACAGGGAGTGTCCAGGGTGGGAGGAGTCGGCCACAATCTTCCTCGCTCGCCTCAGGGTCCTCGAGGTGTGCAGGTCCTCGAGGGTAGGCAGATTGCAGCCAATCACCTTCTCCGCAGTGCGGATGATACGCTGCAGTCTGCTCTTGTCCTTGGCAGTGGCAGCAGCGTACCAGATGGTGATGGAGGAGTTGAGGATGGACTCAATGATGGCTGTGTAGAAGTGCACCATCATTGTCTTTGGCAGGTTGAATTTCTTCAGCTGCCGAAGGAAGTACATCCTCTGTTGTGCTTTCTTTGTGAGGGAGCTGATGTTCAGTTCCCACTTGAGGTCCTGGGAGAGGATAGTGCCCAGGAAGCGGAAGGACTCCACAGTGTTGACTGGGGAGTCACCCAGGGTGATGGGGGTGAGTGGGGCTGTATTCTTCCTGAAGTCCACAACCATCTCCACTGTCTTAAGAGCATTGAGCTCTAAGTTGTTCTGGCTGCACCAGGTCACCAGGTTGGCCGCTTCCCACCTATAATCAGACTCGTCTCCACCAGAGATGAGCCCAATAAGGGTAGTTTCGTCCGCAAACTTCAGGAGTTTGACTGATGGATGACTGGAGGTGCAACTGTTTGTGTACAGGGAGAAGAGCAGAGGAGAAAGGACGCAGCCCTGAGGAGATCCGGTGCTGATGGGCCGGGAGTCAGAGACTTGTGTTCCCAGCTTAACGCACTGCTTCCTGTCAGACAGGAAGTCTGTGATCCACCAGCAGGTGGAATCAGGCACGTTCAGCTGGGAGAGCTTGTCCTGAAGCAGGGCGGGGATGATGGTATTGAAGGCAGAGCTGAAGTCCACAAACAGGATCCTGGCGTAGGATGCTGGGGAGTCCAGGTGCTATAGGGTGAAGTGGAGGGCCATGTTAACTGCATCGTCCACAGACCTGTTGGCTCTGTAGGCAAACTGCATGGGGTCCAGAAGAGGGTCTGTGATTGATTTGAGGTGTGCCAGCACCAGGCGCTCAAAAGACTTCATTACCACAGAGGTCAGGGCGACGGGTCTGTAGTCATTATGTCCAGTTGGCCTGGGCTTTTTGGGCACAGGGATGATGGTGGAGGCCTTGAGACAGGCTGGCACATGGCATGTCTCCAGGGAGGTGTTAAAGATGTAGGTGAACACCGGAGACAGCTGGTCAGCACGGTTCTTAAGGGTGGCAGGGGAGACAGCGTCCGGCCCAGGTGCTTTGCGTGGGTTCTGCCTCTTGAAAAGTCTGTTTACTTCACCTTCCTGAATGGAGAGTGACGTCACAGAGTTGGTGTGAAGGGGGGGGGAGGGATAGTTCATGGGATTCCAATTGTCTTTCAAAGCGACAGTAGAACTTGTTCAGGTCGTTGGCCAGGCGTGAGTCGTTACTGGAGTGGGGGGCTCTGGGCTTGTAGTTGGTGATCTGCCTGAGCCCTCTCCAGACAGAAGCAGAGTCGTTAGCAGAGAACTGACGCTTCAGCCTCTATGAGTACAGTCGTTTAGCCTCCCTCACCGCCTTGCTAAACCTGTTCTTCGACTCCTTGAATCTGTCCTTGTCCCCACTCCTAAAAGCGTCCTCTTTGTCCAGCCTTAGAGTTCTGAGTTTAGCTGTAAACCAGGGTTTGTCGTTGTTATAGCTCACCCTGGTGCGTGTTGGTATACAGCAGTCCTCACAGAAGCTGATGTATGATGTCACAGCCTCTGTGAGCTCATCCAGACTATTGGAGGCAGTCATGAACATATCCCAGTCAGTGCAGTCCAAGCACGCCTGCAGATCCTCCATAGCCTCACTGGTCCACTGTTTCAAAGTCCTCACAACAGGCTTACAGCGCTTTAGCTTCTGCCTGTATGCAGGAATCAGGTGGACCATGACGTGGTCTGAGTGACCCAGTGCTGCACGGGGGACCGCATGGTATGCTTTACTGATTGTAGAGTAGCAGTGATCCAAAGTGTTCCCTTCTCTGGTAGGACATTTGATGAATTGTCTGTACTTGGGGAGTTCTTGAGTGAGATTGCCTTTGTTAAAGTCGCCTAGCACAATAACCAAGGAATCCGGATTTTCATACTCCACACACAATATCTGGCTAGCGAGCACACGTTGAGCCTCATTGGCGCTAGCCTGAGGTGGCATGTAAACGCCGACCAGTATGAATGAAGCAAACTCACGTGGCGAGTAAAAAGGTTTACAGTTTATAAAAAATGATTCCAGATCAGGAGAACAATGCTGCAGGATCACTGTCACATCTTCACACCAGCCACTGTTACTATAAAAAACAAATACCACCGCCTTTCGTTTTGCCAGAGAGCAGGGAGTCACGATCCGCTCTCAGCAGTTTGAAACCTGCTAGCTGTAGCGCAGACTCCGGGATCAGTTCACTCAGCCATGTCTCCGTGAAGCACAAAACGGAAGATGTTTTTCCACACCAGTAGCTGAAGTTCGTCCAGTTTGTTGCTCAGCGAACGCACGTTGGAGAGAAATATCCCCGGTAACGCTGTGCGGGCTCCGCGCCTACGGAGTCGCACCAGTGCACCAGCCCGTTTTCCTCTCCGACGGCGACGCTTCGCTGCTAGCACAAAGCCAAGGGTGGCCTTGACTATAATTCCCACTAATTCTGCCGCTGGAAGCAGAAAAGTGGGAAATAAATCCACAGGAGTTGTAGTCCTAATGTTTAGCAATGTTTCTCTTGTTAGAGAACCCCGAATATCTTGGCAGAACACTGAATTAACAGACAAAACAAGACAAAACACAGCGCACCGAACCACCGAGGCAGCCATCGTCGGTGCCATCTTACTAGAAGGGTGCAAGGATGACACCTTAAGACAGGAGACTATTGAATAAATATGACATTGAGCAGAAATATATTAGTGAATATGATACATGAAACAGGAAAGCCTATAAATACCCCAGCAGAGAAGCTGCACGCTCCATACTTAACAATTCCTTATAGTCCCTCAGCCATGATTCCTTGGTAAAGCAGGCTGGTTTACGTTCCTTCCAATTTAGGAGGATGAGCCTCTTTGTGGCCAAACAGCCCATTGTCCAGCACTGAACAGCAGTCCTTCCAACAACACTATCCGGCTTAAGGCCCAGTAGGCATATGTTGGGACGGAACTGGAAGGTTTACATTTAAAGATTCTGACATAAATGCTATTACCTCCGACCAGAGTGTTTTTACAGCTGGGCATTCCCAAAGCAGGTGTAATAATGTACCTCGCTTGCCACATTCATGCCAGCATAGATCTGTGTGTTTTTTGTCCATCTTGGATTGTGTGACAGGGGTGATGTATGCCCTATTAAGAATTTTAAATTGTATAATCCTTAATCTGACACATTTAGAGGAGAACAAAGCCGAATTCCAAACGGAGTACCATTGTGAAGCAGACATAGAGATATTCAAATCATTCTCCCAGACCAGCTGGACAGGAGAATAGGCATTAGGGGCAGTCTTACATAATAATGCATAGATATTAGAAACCACCCCTGCTGATATACTTGCTTTTTTGAGTCGCTGGTCTACTTCCGGACATGAAGCAGGCTTGGCTCCCTCTTTACATTTCCTGCTAATAACCGATGTTAGTTGAGCATAAATTAGAAAAGATGTGTGAGAGATCGTATTGATTTTTAAGTTGTTGGAATGGAAGGGTTTGGTCTCTATATATCTGTCCAACTGTAATTATACCCGCCCTCTGCCAGATCTTATTACTTAGGGTACGTCCTCCTGCAGAGAGGCTAGGATTACCCCAAATAGGGCAAGATGGTAGAGAGAGCCCCTCAATGCTGAGTCTCCTGTGCAGTTGCTTTACAACAAAGCATGAACACTGAATAATTATGTTATTCAGTGAGGGTGGTGGTTTTGGGCAGTACCACATTGATGACAGGGATATGTTTTCATTTACAGGCATGATAGATTGCTCCGACCATTGCCAACTACCTATCGGAAAGTCACTCTTGTATGCCCACAATAAGGGGTACTTTGCATTGAAAGACAGATAATACTGATATATGTCCGGGACTCCCAAGCCTCCCATTGATCTTGGGATAATTAATTTGTTGTACGCAATTCTGGGCTTTTTATTATTCCAAAGGAACTGAGTGAAGAGGGATTTGATATCTTTAAACCATTTTGGTGGGAATTTAAGAGAAATAGAGGAGATAATATGGGAGAGCCTTGGGAGAAAATTCATTTTCAAGGTTTCTGCTCTACCCCATAACGAAAGTGGTATTGCCATCCATCTATCGATGTCCTCTTTAATGGACTGGAAAATGCCAGGGCCGTTAAGACTGAAGATTTTCGTAATAGGGGAGACAATGTTAATTCTTAAATATTTCATTCCATTTGTTTTCCACATAAAGGGAGTATCCATTAGATCATGCTTAAATGTGTTTGAGTTAAGTGGAATTGCCTCACTTTTGTTCCAATTTATCTTATATCCAGAGAAGCTACCAAATAAGTTAATTAAATTAAGAACTGCGGGTATAGAGATAGCTGGCTTGCTCAGGGTAAGAAGAATATCATCAGCATACATATTTAATTTGAAATCATGTCCATGAATATTTACTCCGTGTATGTCGCCATTCGAACGAATTGCACATGCTAATGGTTCTAAAGCCTTAATGAAAAGTAGGGGACAGACTGGGGAGCCCTGCCGCACACCTCGGTGTAAAGGGAACGGTTCTGAGATTATTCCATTAGTTCTGACAGAGGAGAACGGAGCACTGTACAAAGCCTTTACCCAGCTAATAAGCTTGGGTCCAAAACCCAATTTTTTAAGCGTATTCAGTAAATATGCCCATTCTATTTGATCAAAGGCTTTCTCCGCATCTAAAGATGCTGCAATCACTGGCGCCTTACTAGAACTTGCTTTTAACATAATCTGAAAAACCCTCCTCATGTTGTTCGAAGACTGGCGGCCTGGGATAGAGCCTACTTGGTCTAGATGCACTACAGATGGTACCACCTTTTCCAGGCGGAGTGCTAGTACCTTGGCCAATATTTTATAATCACAGTTTAGAAGGCTTAAAGGGCGATGCAAGCGGTTCTTAATACGGACCAATCAGAGCCAAGGTGGTATCCGTAACTCTCCGAAATCACGACGGATAGTTAGAAAATTCAGGATGTGCACGTCAAGCTCTACGGGGCTCTCCAAGGGCTCACGGAGAGCCCAGAGTGGGGGTTCAACGTAGACGAGGGCTTTCCATGTGTCAGTTTTTTGGAAAACGTACTAGCATATATCGGCCTTTAGGCTGGCAACAATAAAAGGCCACTCTAAAATGGGCAGTTTTACTGTATTGGGGGGTCTGAAAACCAGTCACTCTTTACGAGTGTCTAACTATGCTTATACTGCATTATTACTGCATTGTAATTAATTTACAGTACATGTATACTTCTGTATAATGCGTTACACATATGGAATAAGGTGTTAACAAAACGTTTTACGATTGCAACAACTGGACAACTTGCACGTTAATATTTTAATGTTAGAATGATTCAGCCCACTTAATACATGTTTATTTAAAACACTTTGCACTACTCTAAGTTTAACTGCTCATAAGTCAAGTATGTTTAGTTGATTTTGCACCTGAATCTTGTTCTTTTTTATGTGTCTTTGGGATACAATAGACTGTGTGTGTGTCGGTGTGAACTTTAATGGGCTTTAGTACTCTAGTTGTCTGTGGCTTTCGACTTCAAAGCTAGCCTCTATACTTCTGCCCCTGAACACCACATTAACTCGAACGAGTAGTATTTAAGATACTTAAATATACCTTACTTATCCTCAAGTAAGGTATGAGGATCAAAGGATTTGTTAGCCCCCTACCCCCCCGTAGGAAGGAGATAGTAGAGAGACAGTTGAGAGAGACAGTGGTAGGAGAGAAATTATAAGGGAGCTTTCAGTTAACTCACACACTTGACTTTCAATTTGAATGTCAGTGATCAAATACAAACCCTGACCTGTGTGTGTGTACCTGAGTGTGTGTCATGTGTGCACTGACTCCAGCCTCTCTCTCTCCCCCACCAGATAAGACAAAGGAGCTGGAGACAGAGACACTCACCACCCCGATGGAGGACAGACAAGAGGAAGAGATGGGGCCGGATGCAGGGTTAGAGGGGAAGGAGGGGAAGAAAATGTCTGGGGACATAGGAGCGGATGAAACAGCAGAAGAGGAGAATTTGGATGAGGACAGAGGAATGGAGAAGAGAGGGCTGGAGGAGGGAGAGGAGAGAGAGAAGGCGGTGGAGATGGAGGGGATGTTGCCCCTCTGTTCCACAGTCGGGTCGGGTCTACAGGGTAGCATCAAAGGCAGCGACCTGTTTGGATACGTGGGCATTGAGGCCGTGCTGGACCAGATGAGACGGAAGACAATGAAGGCAGGCTTTGAGTTCAATGTCATGGTTGTGGGTGAGTTAGGATACACACATACACATTCTGAAATTGAGATATGCATATACTGTACATGTTTCACTCAGTTATACTCTCAACATATTCTTGAATATATTATTTCTTTCCTCATGTTTCCATTTCTCATGCTTTCTGACACACCCCAATCATACTCAAACACACACACATGTACACTCACAGTGATTAACTCATGCTAACATACGCAGGACACATTTTCTAAAACATTTTCTAAAACACACATCCAATATTACATAATAACTAAGTAGATCTAAAGAACTGTTATACCCTACATATGGTGTTTTATTAGAGGTGAACTGAGCATGCAACATCTTTTCCTACGACACACACACCTGAGGACAGCCATAGGGGTTATCCACAGGAAGTCAAAGCAAGTGAACAGGAAAGAGCCTAGTGGCAAAGTGTGTTTGTGTCTGTATGAATGTATATCATTTGTGTGTGTTTTGAACTTATCTGATGCAAAGGTGAAATATTGATTTGTTTCTGTTTGGGGGGTGTAGTCCTTTCTTCCAAGCTTGCTGCGTGCAAAAAGTGTGCAACACAATGCACTAAACAAACTTCCCTTGTTTAATCCATTATACGTACAGTTCAGAGACGCATGTTTGATATCAGCTTTGGTAGGGACATCGATAGTTAATGCAAGCGCAAGCCGATATATTTAGCAATAATTTGAGCGCAAATACTTTTTTGAGCTTTATAATATGTTGGACTCTATTGTTATTCTGTGCAGTCAGACATCAAATTGTAAATTTGTTACATGTCTTGTTTGTTTACTATGCAATTCAGTGGGCAGGTGAGCCTCGTCATGGGCATGGCTCAAAACCTAGCCACCTTAGCAATGTGCTAAGAGCTACGTGCTAAGTCAGAAGCACCTGCACAGTTTACACTTACAGTGAGGCATTTAATGTTAGCCAACACAAACTATTATCTCTTATACCATGGTCTGGGTGAATACTTGATTCTGATTGGCTGCAGGGGTGTACATTATAAAGTGATATACGGACACCTACTAGTGATATTGGACACCTACCACGTCATTTCAGCAAAACTGTCTTTTCACCGTTCTAAATGATTGCGCCGGCTACATAGTATATGAGCCTGTACAAAGTGTCTGAAATAAGTAACAAGATTATCTCCACCTTGGCCGGAGTTTTTAGAAATGATCGTTTTCCGTGATAAAACCTCAGTTTTCATGTAAATGATAGGCCAAACCACATGAAAATATATGCTTTTTCTGTCCGTGGAAACTGGGTCTAAGAAAGAAGAACTTATCCGCATGGAAGAACTTGGTGTAATTTGAAGGGTTGAGATTCTTTGTGTCTATTCCAATAGGCCTATGTAATGCTAGTTTTCAATGACACAAGTCTGTGTTCTAGAAAGAGTGGTCTGGAGTCGCAGAGGTCCGATAATATCAGCTTTAATGCAGCAGTTGGAAATCAACAAGTACAGAGCTCTGGGGTTGTCTACGTTTCCCTAACCGCAACAATGTTAGGTTCACAAAGTCCAACTGACTATCTGTCCCTGCCCCAGGATATATATACAGTGCAGTAAGATGAGAATATGAAAAGAGGGTTGAGCTTTCTCATGCATCAGGGAGTTGTTCTTGCTGGCGCGCCCCACGCTCGGGTGCCATCTCAGCCCGGCTTCAAGTTTGCTCCTAAAATGAAGAGATTAAGACACCAAATACAGCCTGTTCCCCCCACCCTGAGTGAGACACAATGTTTAAGCCTAAGCAAACTTCTAAGTTAATAAAACATTACTTTAATAAGCACAATATATGATGTTAATAAGCACAATGTATTCTTTAAGACATGCATCCTTTAGAAAGTAGTACGAACATTGTTCCTGTTGCTATATCCAGTAGTGTACAGTGCCCGTGATGCATTCGGTGATTAAGATGCCACAAATATTGATAACTTGAACTAGCCTATAGATAATGATAGCCCTTGATAGAATTGGTGGCACACAGATGTCTGGAATTATAGAAGGTGCAGTGCCTGTGATGCATCTGGTGATGACAGTTCATGTATTGTGCTGTAATGTATTGTACATTCTTTAATTTGTAAAAACTGAAGAGCCTACAGATTGGGTGAGCTCATTGCATAAAGTGGAAAAGAAAGATGGGACAACTTTGTCTTGATCCAAGAGACCTAAATTAAGCAATAAAAAGAGAACATCTCAAGTTATCTACCCGCAAGGAAATAATGTCATTTGCAGGGGCAAAATGGTTTAGCAAGCTCCTCACGCCTGGGACACACTGCCTGTGATCGGCTGCGATGCGCCTGGAAGCGCTGCCTTTTTTATTTTGGCGCCCATGTTATCAAATGGGACCGACCACACTGGCTGCGAAGCGCCGCGATTGCCTGTGGTCTGCAGCGATCGTTTCGGCAGCTGGTCGAATTTTTTCGCGAGACGCTTGCGAAATCGGCTGCAGGATGATGAAATACACCATATTAGTTGTTATATTTGAATTAAAAAACATGTTATTAAGATTTTACTCCATTAATTGTAGACTACGGTGAACATTTGTAAAGTTGTAGACTTTATAAAAAACATTTTTAATAGGCTATTACTTTGGAGGCCTACGTACTTTACCAATATTTACCCTATATTAAACCTAACTACACAAAGTTGGTAACGAACGGCCTTTACATGTGGTTACCATGTTTTGTTTGTTTGAGAGAAACGAGTTGTCACGCGTTGCACACAACACACACGCGTGCAGACATAGCCTACCGAGAGAGAACCCCCAAGTCAATTTCTAAAATCAGCGAGAAATTCAGGGATGGACAACATCAAATGAATTCTCAAAGTTGAAAAGCACAGGGAGTTGTATGACCTCCCAGCAACAATTTGACAAGGACAATGTAGATAAGGATCAATGCTGGGATATAGCCAATGCCATTTTTATGTACCATGTCAGCGTAAAGGAAATCTCAGAGTAACTCAAAGGCTTGGTGACTGGCACGGAGAAATGCGCGTCTGGTGTGAACAGCTTTTGTTCAGTCGTAGCCGATCATGGCACTGCGCGGCGCGTCCAGGCGCTTCGCAGGCAGTGTGTCCCAGGCATCAGGGTTCTGGCAGGTGAAGTTAGACGAGTCGTTGTCAAGGCCCTGCACCTTCACCAAACCACTTCACCATCTTCTAGAACAGAAAAATGAATGGATGTGGTCACATGAAGAAGAAAGCTGCGACCCAGACCAGATTCTACACGCTCTCTTCTGCACATGTCTCTAACCAACCTGAACTAATCACGTCACTTCCACATGCGAGTCAAATAAAATTAAACATAAGTAAATCTCACACCAGCAATTCGCTGACGCGGCTGGCCTGAGGAGAGTTTAACCTATCTACTCCGGCTATATATGCAGCAGATACCCCGAACGGTAGACAGGCAGGAGAAAACAAACATGTGTTGAAATCAAAGCCTATGGGGACATAATAGTAGCCTCGCTCCCAATATCTGCAGACAAGACTGACAAAATAAAAGGTGAAACGGAAAAGGACGAAACAATGAAAGAACTGATGGCAGCTATTCTTGATGGATGGCCAGAACAAAGGATTGTCCAGGGATTACTGGGGGTGCAGATCAGAACTCACAATAGGAAATGGTCTTCAAGGGCGCAAAGTTCGTCATGCCGACAAGTCTGAGGAAAGAAATGATAAAGATTCATGAATGGCATTTTGGGGAAGAAAAATGCAAAAGAAGAGCAGAGGTCATGTACTGGCTGAAGATTAATTGCAGTTAACAGACTCCTGTGAACTGTGTTGGAACAGTGCCAAGCAGACCTTACTACAAGGTAGGAGCAGATTTATTTAACTGTGATGGAAAAAGTCACATTGTATTAACCAACTACTACTCGAATTATCCTGAGGTTTTTATACTACAGTCAACAACCAGCAAAGCAGTCATTACTCAGAAGTTTGGCGTGAGGTTCCCATACCCGTCAACGTTTGGGTAAAAATATTGGGGGGTTGGGATGCTAGTGATGTTTTCGGACTTTTTACTCTGTATAATTCACAATCATCTCAGTATACCTGCGCCTCATCTATTCATTGTATATAGCGGGACAAGTTATCCCTTATTTATCAGCATGAGAAATGTCTCATGGCAAACGTGTGAGACTTCAGAGCCCTGTTATAAATACAGTAAATCTCTTGACAACAACAACGCCTGGAGTCTGAATGCTGTTTGTACACTGAGGAAAGAGACTGGATCAGATAACAAGCTTCAAATATTTAATGGGGGAAAATCTCGAATTAATCACTGTGGTTACATGGTTTCGAATTACTGGCTTATTTGGACTGAAATAGAATTATCCCTTTTTTGTAAACACCTTTGTTTGAATAATTGCGGATCGACTACGATCCGATCGACAATCGATAATTCGGTCCGAGTCGCTTGATAATTCGGACATTGCATGTTTGTAAACGGTGAATTGGGCTATGAACTGGACTCTGCGTCTTTGCACATGCTTGAGATCTCGCCGCCCTCCCTCCCAGGTTGTGACACGGAAGTCGAAAGAGACTATAAGTTGTCGCTGCAGGAAGCCTGTACCTGTACCTTTGCGGTACAGTGGCAAAGTGCAACAACATATTGGTGGTCTGAATTAAATTCTCCATGTTCCTTCGGCGTCTTCTCTCCATTATCAATCTAGCCAATAGCGCCGTTTGCATTCGTAGTACTCCCAGAGCCATAGAAAAAGAGAGTTGCGACACGCTATGATCTCGCCGACACGTGATCACGTGGTTCATGTAGCTCTCAATAGTTCCTAGCAACTCCACTGCTGTCAACCTGTTTGAATGGTTTTCAATGAAGCTGGCCAACGGAAGTCGCTTTCTCAGGCAAATTACCAATTGAAACAAGCTCGTTTGAAGACATCCGACATTCTGGCTATCTTCGGCTGACTCGTATCTACAAAAGGAAGTCCTCCCTGACGTTTTTGGTGTAAAATGGAGTGAAATACAACACTGTGAACACTCACTGCCAGTGAAACGCTGGAAAAAAGCTAGAGCTTTTTTGTCACGTGGTTCCGGTAGCTCGCTGTTGTTAAAAAAACCCCACTGCTGTCAACCTGTTATAATGGTTTTCGGCGGGACAGACAGAAGCACCAACTCGATTCACCTATATATATATATATTAACGGTATATTAACACATAATGTCAATTGGTTACTGATTTGTTGTATCATGTATGTCTGCTACTTTATTAACATGTATGTATTACATTCACTTATAATACATAACACAATATTGTGAAGCTGAGCTAAAAATGGCTATGCAAGCTACCATACTGTACCAGTTCTGTACATACCAAACAGTAGCCTAATGAGGACTATATTGGTCCACTTAATGTTTAACCTTTGACTGTTGAAGTAAATGGGACTTGTTAAACTTCTGCCCACTTACAATTTACCACATTAACAACACTTATATTTGTAGTAGGCCTACTTGATGCAAGTTGAATCTAACCATTATCACCAGCAACTGTTCAAGAGAGCTAGCTGGACGATCTGCAATTCAGTGTTGCTATCTATAATCAGATGTACTATAGACTAATAAGAGAAGACTAACTTTGTATGCCAACGAACACCAATAACTAGAACTAATATGACAGACTACAAACGAACGGACTTCTGGTTATGAAACCCGTGCTCTCTAGCTATCAGTAAAAGTGTTGCTTAGCTCTACGTTAGATACTAGACCTACTAGCTCTAACTGCATTTAGAATCTAACAAGCTATAATCTTACGATTTTTTATCTAAAGCTAGCTATAAGAAATACTACTAATAACAATTGATATGTGGTGATAAAAATATGAAAAAATCAGGATTTTCGTCAATTTACCAGTTAACTAACTTCGGAGACACTGAAAATGAATGGGGTTCAACGGTGGAAAATACGATGCTAGGAACTATTGGTCGCCTCATGGTCGCTTTACTTCCGCATTCCTCGATAACAATGGGAGTCTATGGAAGTGTCGCAACTCTCTTTTTCTATGGCTCTGAGTACTCCTATTGTCATCATGCATCGTCATCATGCACGAAATGTAGAGGGACGTAGCCTCACCTTGCTCTCCGTTCGCCATCTTTCTCGAAATGTTGATGTTGTTGGTAGTGGTGAAGAGGTCAAGCGGAAATGGCTGTACTAGTTGTAATGAAAACAGCGCCACGTATCGTACTGGGATATGACATGCTTTTGGCCAATGATTCGCTTTATTCACTGCCATATATGTAAGGGATAATGCCCGATGAGGTGTACAATATCACCTGATAATGGACATTGTGGGGGCCTGAACCGTCCGACGCGCAGCGGAGTCCATTATCAGGTGATATTGTACATCTCGAAGGGCATTATCCCACTTATACCATGGTCACTTGCCAAAGATTTATTTTTAACATAATTTTTTGTTTTCAGGCGTTTTGCAATAGAAATCTAAAGTTTTTTAACGTTAGCCAACATTATCATAAAATAATGGTATAATTTTATAATTTTAATAAATAATTTTATGGTCCGCTCAGCTCATAGAACCAACACCGGCTTTCCCTTGGCTGAGGTATTAGACCGAAAGCTAACGTTATGCTAGCAAGATTCAAAGGCATTAACATTGTGTACGGTTGACAAACAGTAAATATAATCTTACAATATGTTTGACAAGAAGATTAGCTAGCTAACTAGCCATGTCACTGTCCCAAAATCAATATCAAGATTTTCACGAACAAAGTACTAGACTAGTCTAGGCTACGGCCGCAGCCTGTGTAGAGAGTGGAATAGCAAATGGATGTGAGATGATCAAAGTTGACATATTCTCCAAACAATAATTATAATTTGATAGTATGTTTAACAACAAGACTATCCATCTATCCAGCCAAGTCATTGTTCCCAAATCAAATAAAGAGTTTTACGAATAAAATAATCGGCCATGTGTGTAGAGTAGCGGCTACTGTCGTGTTGGCCGCAGCAGAAGTAGATTGACTAGTGAGGTGGATAGCGAATGGGATGTGAGATGAGCGGTTACGTGACACTGACACAGTACATTCAGAAAAGTAACATTTTGCAAATAGATTAAAAGACATATTGAAGTCAGTCATTGTGGTAATGACATGTTGGCTTGTTAAAGTCTTTGAAAATTGTAAATGGAGGACTGCGTCCCTGTTGTTATGGTTACTTATTTCAGACACTTTGTACAGGCTCATATATGCAGGCTCATTTTACCAATTTCTGCCCGATTGTTTCAGACCGTAAAGGGATTTCTTCAACTTGCATGCTAATTTATCCCCCCTTTTCATCCCTCTGGTTGTTCTAAAAATAATTCTGTATCTATCGGGGCATGCAAGTATGCTGCTTTGATGTCCATCTGATGAACAATTAAGTAATTTTGCACTGCTATCAGCATTACAGTTTTTTAGAATTGCTATGACAGTTTTTTCAATAACTTAAACAAGTTTTCTAAACTCTTAACGCACCTACCACGCACAATTGGCAAAATTGTTAATTTCATGCTCAAAATCACACAATGTAAACTAAATTCAATCACTAATTGTCATAACACAAAAATACACTAAACATGACACCATGTCTTGCAAACACTAACTCATGTTCTCTTTCCACAAGAACATTTAGTCAATCATAGCACAATGTCTTAACATGTTTAAGATGTTAACATCTCATCAGATGGAATTACAGAAACTGCATGTATTTATGCAGGTATGTGTCAGGTCTCACAGTATATGTGTCACATCTGTGTGTGTGTGTTCACTTGTTTTGTTTGGCCTCGCCCCCTCCAGGTGTGTTTCGTCTGCTCGTTAGTGGGGTATTTAGTCAGTTGGGTTATGTTTGTCCTGTGCCAGTTTGTCTGGTGTGTTTCCTGAGTCGTCCAGCCGGTTTCTCTCTGTGTTCGCAGTACCAGTATTCAGATTACCCGTGTACCGAACCCGGCCTACCAAGTACCTGATTCTAGTGATGGGCAAATCGAGGCTTTTCGAAACACAGAGACAATTGAAACATTAGAGTCGGGCCCTTTGAAATAGTGATGGGGGAAACGAAGCTTTCCGAAGCAACGAGCTATTTGACACAATTGTATCGCTTTTTCGAAGCGTTAGATACCTTTTCTCAATAGGGACATCTGCTGGTCAGATGGAAGGAATCAAGTGACGTCAAGTCCTCGAGACGTCAGTCTCACAATCGTCATTGACAACTTGATAAATAAAGCTTATGTGACAAATGTTTCGATGTGCAAGTGTCAAAAATATGTTATAAGATATCTTGTTGTATTATAAACATCGTAACGTCTTTGCTACTTTACGTTCATAACATTTATGTTTAGGTTCTTATAGTATAGATTAAACTAAATGCAAAGTTGAGTATGGCCTCGCGGCAACTGCCCCCCAGTCCGACACAGCGAGATTGCATCCTCACATACCGTTTTAGTGGGAGTGTATGCTAAATGAATACATTATTTTATGATAATGTAGGCTAGCGGTTAAGGTTTTGGAACATGCTTTTGCAACCGGGAAAGGGATGGTCTTTTAAGCGTTTGAATAAAACGCTGTTTGGCTCGTGGAACTTCAACACTTCGACAGGTGATCACGTGGTTTTGCCCATTTGAAGCCACGCTCGACACCTTGGCGTCGGTACCAATTGTTTCGAAAGGTCGATACCGCTTCGTGAGCACAGTATCGAGCGTAAAATCACTACTTTGAAACGCTCGAAACCTTAACTCAACAGCGACATCTGCTGGCAGCTACTACGTGTATGGCATACCTAACAGTCTTATAGCTGATTCCACATCGGTGTTTTAAAAGTCCTTTGGTATAATGGAATTATAGCCGATCTATGATGCAGATGGCATGGTATCAAATCCAGGAGAGATGGTTTTCATATATGAAATACAATTGTGCAAAAAATATAATTTTTCGAATGTTTTGAGATGATAAACTCGGTTTTAAAATTACAAATTCATATATATGTTTATACATCTTGAAGTGTTTCCAAAACTAAATAAAGGCCAAAAATATTTCTTCTCAGTGTTAATGCAGTACATGGATTTCGGGTGGATGTGTGTCATGAAGTTGTGCTTGTGCCATAAGACTTGTGAGGGAGAAGGTACATTTACAGGTTTTTATTAAGAAACAGGATCTTATCCACCTTGCCTGGACTCAGGCGATTACGCTTCTTGTCAACCACCTGGCCAGCCTTTGAGAAAACTCGTTCACATGGCACCGAAGTTGCAGGGATGGCCAGATGAACCATCGCCAATTTATAAAGGTGAGGGAAGACCCCTGCATTCCTGGCCCAGTAAACCAAGGGGTCTTCCACTCTGTCCATGTATGCATCTGCCAGGTACCGCTGTACCTCAATGGTAGCACTTGCAGTAACGCTCTGAACTCTTCTGGTGTCACTCACTCGGTTGTCGAGGAGTGACCAAAGGTTATTTTCTCTGACCTGGTGTCCCTGTCAAGAAAATAAATCATTAGTATAAATAATTTCTAAGGAATGTTAAAGATACAAATACATATCCAAGAACAGCACCTCTGGGGTCTCATTTATAACACGGTGCGTAGGATTCTTACTAAAAGTGTCCGATTTATAAAACTGTGCGTACGCACACCTGTAAGCAATGTTCCCTTTATAAATCACACAAATCACTACCCACAAGTGTGCATACGTGAATTTCCATTTTACCCCTGCCCCGAACACGCCCGTTTTTAACCATAAATGGTCAATGCAAAACACCTCATGAATGCTAATCCAGCCCTTGCATGCGATTGTTCTTACTCTGCATTACATTGAATCATGGCGTCAGGAGGGAAAAGAACGAAAAGGCGCAACTTCTCAGAAACTGACATTGAAATAGCCTTGTAGGCGAGGTGGAGGAGCGAAAGCCTATTTGGTGGCCACAGCAGCAGGATCACCAATAAATAAAAAAGCAATGCGAGATAACAATTTGAATACAAAAGCGTATCTGTAAACACACATTTCTTCATGCCTGTTTTTTTATGAACAGTATTAAAGTTTGGACTGTAAACGAGGATGTGTAGCAATTGCACGGGAGCTTAACGGCTGTATTTCCAGTTTTTTACATATGATAGGCTATATCATATATATGCACAGTAGTATTAAATACATATATTTAGTTGGCTACACTGTTTTGCAGTTATCTAAAGGTAGTCCTATTTGATGTTATCCTGTGTATTCCATGCAGTCGGGGCTCCTGCACTCCCGTAGTGGACAATCTGATAGTGAAACAGCGCTGAATTTGATTTAAAATTTGAGTTGGATTGTACAAGGTGTTTATGGAACAATTATCACCCAGTACAAGCACAAATAACACTGCTGGATTTAATCTTCATGATAATGATGAAACGGAGTAGCCTATATAAATATTACGAGTAGCCTAGGCCTAATCGTTCTTCCCACACTTAATTTCTGCAGTCTGACTACAGTGCGGTCATCTGCGTCGCCAATTCCAACAGTTTCCAAAATGTGCGTAGGCCTACGGGAGGGTCAGAGTTTGCGTGGAAGACCGCACATTCTTCCGTCAAGTTTGTTTTTTATAAATCACAACCTTTGCATGGAAAGTGGCGTACGCACATTTCAGCCCCGTTTTGTGCGTACGCAAGCTTTTTAAATGAGACCCCTGATGTTGTATCCGGTCTCTGATAGCTGGTACCAGGCGTGGGAGCTGGTGGGGTTGCTTTCATTAGTTTTGCACACTCTGCCGTGACATATAAATGCATCCTTGGCTTTATCAGGGTTGCCAAAGCCCAGAATTTTGAATCTCGGATCCAGGATAGTTGTGTCTCTGGACATTGCCGGGCCCTCAAACATCTCATCAGCTTGTCCCCCAAATCTGCTGCTGTGGGGTCGCGCATATCAGTCACCTTCAAAGTAATGCTGTGCTGTATCATCCTCACCATTGGAATAACCTGGAATATTAAACAGATATTTATATGTTCATTGTTTTCACATGTGTTGTATTGTAAGTGCAGTTGGACTGATAGATACTAAACTGACCTTGGAGGCTGACACATTTCTCTCAGCTGACAGTTCCACAGTTGCATGGTTGAAGGGGGCAAGGATGGAGAGGGCCTGGCAGATGGTGTCATTTTCAGAACTTGACAATGCTGTAACTTCTGTTCTCAAACTAGAGAGCGCAGCTTCTACTGGCTCCCTCTGGTCGTGCAAACGCTGCAACATGGAGAAGGTGCTGTTCCATCACGTCTCCACTTCCTGGATCAGCTTCAGTTGTGGCCTGCCCATCTGTCTTTGGACATCTGCCAACCTGTCCTTGGCTGTACAACTACTTCTAAATAATGTCACAATCCTCCTTGCTTTTGAGCGGATCGCTGCCAGATCAGCAGTATCATCGAGGGCCTTCTTCACCACTAGGTTCAGTGTATGGGCAAAACATTAAACATGACTGATTTTCATCAATGAGGCACAGAGCAGCATATTTGCTGCATTGTCGGTAACGAGACACCTGACTCTGCCTTGCAGACCCCAGTCTGCTATGAGCAACTCCTTTGCCTCCCTAATATGCCCTGCTGTGTGTGTTCCAGTGAACTTAGCAACACCCAGCAATCTTGAACATAATTTATCTTCTTTGGTAAAGTGGCATGTAACGCCCAGGTATGAATCCATGTTATTGGAGGTCCATATGTCAGACATCAGGCTGACACAAATTGCTGCATCCCTTAACTCAGCCTTCACCTTCTCCTTGGTGGTGCGGTATTTCTCACACACCATGATCTTGATCACAATGCTCTTCTTGTTGGAAGAGTGTAGGCTGGATCCAGCTTCCCCACAAATGCTCTGAAGCCCTCATCCTCCACCACAGAAAACGTCTCTTAGTCCTTCACCACCATCTCCACCAGTGCATCATCAAGTGCTTGTTTCTTTGCTGTCAAGACAACAAATCGTTTGAATGTGTATTACTATTTAACAGATTAATTGTCTTGTAACTTTCATACATATACTGTATAACTTATGTAGCCTACAACTGCTGACCATTACATGATAGTAAGTATTGTGTAAGCAATCATACCGTGTGGTACAACTGCAGGCCTCCCAGCAGCACATGCAGCAGCATCCTCTGCATTGGGGGCAGATGGGTTGGCCAGCCCTCGGGTGCTTAGCATGCAGATGCCTTAACAATGAAGATGTATTGTTACAGTATGACAAATTCATAGGGCATTGCAAACACTGCACCTTGTTAGGTGAGACCAGATCAAAGTGCTCCCACACAATTGACCTTGGTCTCTTGTTGGCCCTATTCTCCATTTCTCAAGCTAACACTAGGCCTACTACAATCTAAACTACTACTACTGTCTAAACTATTTATCTGAACTATCTATCAAACTATCAACTAATACTGAATATAGACAAACTATGGAAACACACAATGAACTAACTAAGGCAGCAATAAACTATAAATAACTACACTGAATCTAATACTGATAATATCTATACATATATATATTTTTTTTAATACACACAACAGCACACAAACAGACAAATTAATAAACAGGATTTCGCTAATGGCACACAAGTAACTACCTGTCTCTAACGTTCTGTAACTGTGTCTTACTATCTCAAACTGTCTCAATCTCTCTCAAACTGTCTCTTACTGTCTCAAACCCATTTCAAACTCTCTCAAACTCTCAACTAAGGTCTCAAGCATTCAAAACCTCGAAACGTTGTTTTACCTTTATTTAGCCAGGTAGGCTAGTTGAGAACAAGTTCTCATTTACAACTGCGACCTGGACATTCATTCAACATTCATACGCTGCATGTCTTTATGATGGTGGGGGAAACCGGAGTACCCGGAGGAAACCCACGCAGGCACGGGGAGAACATGTAAACTCCACACAGAAAGGACCTGGAACGACCGGGGTTCGAACCAGGGACCTTCTTGCTGTGAGGCGACAGTGCTAACCACTGAGCCACTGTGTTGTTCCGATGCAGTGAGTGTTGAATGTGTCGGGACAGTATCGACACCGTAGTACCGATCGGACCATCACTACCTGATTCAGCCTGCCGTCTGTCTGTGCCTTATCAAGACTCCACGTGTACCGAACCCTGCATACCAAGGACCTGATTCAGCCTGCAGTTTGTCTGTGCCTTATCAAGACTCCACTGTGTACCAAACCTTGCCTGTCCATCACCTGAGTCAGCCTGTCAATTTGGACTAATACATATCTGCTACCTGCCTCTGCTGTCTGCATCTGGGTCCACCTCTGTGCTTGAGCCGTGATAATATGGATTATAGATTGTGTTTGAAATTCAGTTTCTTTTGAAGCCTCGAATTGCGAAGACAGCCAGCGGGTCAGCATATTTTTGTGATTTGTGTAAAACTTGGAATTTGAGTGAGACCGATGCTAGAAAGCGTCATAGTACTATTTTCGTAATAGCACGCAAATTGGAGTTTAGATTAAGAGTGATACCACCCCCAAAAAGACGCGGCCTCACTCAAATTCTTTAGCTAAAGATATGTCGATTGCGAAAACAGCCAGCGGGTCAGCATATTTTTGTATTTGTGTAAAACTTGGAATTTGAGTGAGACCGCATCTTGTTTTGACGTTAGCCTTAGAGTCAGACTCGGTCGCCCACTGGCAGTGTGTAGCATAGATATATATAAAGGCATATATCTACGGTGTGTAGTACTGTCCTCATTTCCGGCGCAAACTTATTTTGCATTAGCCATTTTCAACTAAATTAATGTCAAACTTATTCACGTTTTGGGGGGCATATTTTCAGTTAGCAGACAGTACTGTTTGAATCGCGATCCCATCTGAAATATTGCCAGTGACAACGTTGTTATAGTAGCTTCTTTCAAATGTGGTTTGCTTGTTTCAAATGGTGTTCTTAATGAATTATGCAATATGAGTAGGCTAAATGCTTGAAAATATCACTACAAGGGAAAAACTTAAATGGATGGACCCACCTGCAACCAAGCAAGCACACCCTACAATTTCCCCAGAAATTGTACACTCTCTAGTTATCTATTGCGAATGTGAGCAGCATTTTGAACTGCATAAGGCCATAATACTTTTGGTAATTCCTTATCTAACAACAGGCACCTTCCCATTTCAAAGAGGGTCCTCCACTGTCTCTCTGCTGTACCATTTTGATGGGTATAGTAAGGGGATGATGTCTCATGTCTTATACCCTTATCTCTTTAAAAAAGTGACTGAAAACCGTTACTCTGTGTAATTCTGTGCCATTGTCTGATCTACTGCACTTAAGTAAGTAAGTAAGTAAGTACATTTTATTTATAAAGCACACTCAAAACATAGCAAGGCTGACCGAGGTGCCGAACAAAAGTACAAAAACAGAATCCAAATACATTTTTTTAAATACTATAAAAAACACAGTAAAACAAAATACAAAACAGTCAACAACAGAAAAACAAGCAACAGCACAAGTCAAGTGGAGGGAAACGCCAGAACATAAAGGTGGGTCTTAAGCCTGGATTTAAAAACAGACAATGAAGGAGCCTGCCTAATAGATAGGGGAAGCTGATTCCACAGCTTAGGACCAGCAACTGCAAAGGCCCTATCACCTGTGCGTACACAGCGTGATCGGGGAGTGTATAGAAGAAGCTTGTCCGCAGACCTCAGTGACCTAATGGGTGCGTGCAATTTTAAAAGGTCCGAGATATATGAAGGGGCCGGTCCATTAAGAGCTTTGAAAACAAACAATAACATTTTAAAACGTATTCTAAACTGGACAGGAAGCCAGTGCAAAGAGGCCAAGACTGGGGTAATGTGGTCAAACTTTCTAGTTGACGATAACATTCTGGCAGCAGCATTCTGCACCATCTGAAGACGGGCAATTGAGGACTGGGGGAGACCATCATAGAGGGAATTACAATAATCCAAACGTGAGGTGATAAAAGCATGGATGATAGTTTCAAGGTCTTTAAAAGACAATGCAGATTTAACCCTGGAGATCAGTCGCAACTGAAACTATTTTCTGTTTGACCAACCCAAGGTCCGAGTCAATAATGAACCCAAGGTTCCTAACATGAGAGCTGACACTACGAAAAAAATGACTAAGCATGTTACCAAGACTAGCTCTTGAGCCAGCAGGACCAAAAATTATAACTTTGGTCTTTTCTTCATTTAGTTGGAGAAAATTACTTGAAAGCCATTTCTTTATATCCGAAATGCAGTCTAAAAGAGGTTGAACAGTATCATTGGGTTTCAAAGGCAGATAAAGTTGTGTGTCATCAGCATAAAAATGAAACGAGATGTTGTGTTTCCTAATGATATCTCCTAGAGGAAGCATATACAGATTAAAAAGAATTGTCCCCAGATACTACCGTACGATGCACTGTCTGCAAGGAACTGCTTTGTTGCTAATGTGTTTGTTGCTAATGTTGTATCACTCTTGTTTTTAAGAAAGTAAACGGTCACTGCCACTGAAAAATCATCTGTAAATACAATTGCATACTTAAATCCATCCTGTGCAGTCAGTTCAACTGGACCTGCTAAGTCAGTGTGTACTAATTCAAAGGGCGCACTAACTTTTGCATCTGGTTTCCTATTTCTGTTGTTGGTGAATGTTTCCTCAGTGCAGACATTACACTCTACCTTAGTGTTACCTGTGATCTCTATACCCTCTACTACATTAGGTAATTTTAGCACATCATCTATATTGCAATGTCCCAGAATGTCATGCCATGTTTTGACATAACTTATAAAATTTGCTTTATCATTGGATCTCATATCCTTAACTAAGTTATCACTACCGTGTTCATTGTAATTTATTGTTTTCAAGTAGTACAGTCTCTCATGCTGCTCCATACTGAAGACAGTTCCATTTTTACTTATGAGTTTATTCTTTCCTGCTTGGAAGATCACTTTGGCTCCATCCGTCTTGGCTGCTTGTACAGATATTATGCTCTGTGGATATGATGGTATGAACAAGGCCTGTCTCAGTACTATCTTGACTCCTCTTCCTTCTGTATCCTGTAGATACATTCATGTTAACTGGGTGTGTCTACGTTACTGTATGTTTATTGACTTATTTTAACTTTAGTATGTTATTTGACATTTTTTAATTTTAGGCTGCCTTTAAACATCTGGCCGGGGACAGCAGACAAAAATTCGCTTCTCTGGCTAACTCTGGCGCACTTACAGTTTTGCTGTTGATCAGTGTGCTGTTGATCAGTGTCCCTTAAATAAACGAGAATTATTTGTTTGTTTTTTAAACACACCGCCACGTTTCAACGCCACATTGTTCATCCTGGTCCCGTCAGCTAGTTCCAGTAATGTGACTTTGGGTTGAAAGTGAATTTGTTATTTTATGTTATGATGTGGGATGTTGCCCCACAATCTAGGGAGAGAGCCTTGACTGACCTTGAATAGAAATGTCTGTTGTCTTTTGTCTTGTCGGTCTTCTTTTTCCGCGGTTTGTTTCTCCCGCACGTCTCGTCACTGTGTGTTGAACTCCTGTGATAACTGCACCACTTACTGGCTCCTTTTTGGCGGCAATCTTTTGCAAAATGGCAGCGATTCCCGCACCCCTAGCAGATGACATGTCCACTTTCATAACATTGTCGGATTTGGTTTTAGTGTCAAACTTCTCTGTCTCTTCATAGCTTCGTAGTTTACTTTTGGACTATGTAAACATTAATTCCTCACTGCTCTATGTTGTATAAATGGCGAAAGGTTTGGGAGTCCCTTCAGAATCATGGCTATTATCAGTCCATCACTAACTGTCTCCTTCAGTGCCGATACTGCCTTTTCAGCTCGTATTATATAGTTTGTCACAGTTTCTTCAGATTATTTTGTCAGGTACGTTAGTTCTGTATACAAGTCTATAATTCGGAACAGTTTTTTGTCTTCTGCTAGTTTTCTACACAAGGTGACCAGTGGATGACAAGATATTGTGAATGACAAGTCATGTTCCGCAATAAATGTGCACAAACTTATTTTTAAGTCGCAGGCACGGTCAGTGTTACGTGCCTTCTATAGGGGAATATATAAACCACCACGGGCACAACACTGGACCCCACGTAAACCTAGAAAAACTGAAGCGTTAGCAACAGCGCGAGGGCCTCCTGCTCTATCGTGGAATAGCGGGACTGGCACGGGGTAAACTTCTTCGAGAAGTAACAGACCAGGTGATCCAAGCCATCTGAATCCGCTTGGATCAGAACCGTACCGGCACCAACGCTACTTGCGTCCACTTCGATAGTAAAGGGTCTCTGGAAGTCTCGAGCACTAAGGACTGGCATTTGACACAGTAAAGCTTTCACACAGTCAAACGCTACTTGGTAGCCAGCCGACCACACAAATGGTTTTGATGGACTTAGTAAGCCCGTTAGAGGGGCGACAACTGAGGAGAAGTTTCGGCAGAACCCCCTGTAGTAACCTGCCATCCCCAGAAACCCCCGCAACTCCCTTCGGGTGGACGGAACTGGAAATGAAGTGATGGCCACAACCTTCTCTTAAACAGGACGTACTTGCCCTCTGCATACTTGCTTACCCAGGTATGTAACTTTTTCCGAACTCACATTTCGCTAGGTTTAGAGTCAATGAGGCGGCTGCCAAAACGATGGAAGACCGTTCTCAACGAAGTCACATGAGCAGACCAATCCGATGAGTTTACCACCACATCATCGAGATAGGCAGTACAGTCAGGTACATCAGCAAGGACTATGTTCACTAAACGTTGGAACGTAGCTGGGGCATTACGCATTCCAAACGCCATCACAGAGTATTCAATGAAGCTATCGGGCGTGACAAAGGCCGATATCTCCGATGCCCGAGGAGAAAGGGGCACTGTCAATAACTTTTTAAAAGGTCCAGCTTGGTGACGTAGCGTGCCGAACGTATGGTGTCGACACAGTCATCCAAACGCGGCAGAGGGTACGAGTCAGGAATGGTGACACGGTTCACCTTCCTATAATCGGTGCAGAAACGGAATGTGGAGTCGGGTTTCGGAACTAGGATGCACGGCGAACTCCAGGGACTGGAGCTTGGACGTGCTAACCCGTTTTCGAGCAGGTAAGCGACCTCCTGCTTCATCACTGACCTCTTCACATGGTTCACCCGGTATGGGTGTTGTTTTATAGGCACAGCACCAGCCACATCAATGTCATGCTCTAAAACAGTTGTGCAAGTGGGAACATCACCGAATAGACAGTTAAAATCCGCAACCAGGGACGCAATACTAGATTCCTGCTCTTTTTCTAAATGAGACAGCAGGGAAGACATATTTAACAGCATCTTGGAGTTGGTTAACCGAGGAGTTTGCTGTGCGACACTACGCACACTCAACCCATCCTCATCACTGGTGGAAACAGAACACACAGCAACAGGTACCGCAGTCGCAACTGTGGAATCAAAGGTCGGGTCGGTATTGCTTCTGGCACGGTACAGCTTGAGCATGTTCACATGGCACACACAAGACTGCCTCCGCCTATCCAGTGTTTTCACCACACAGTCTGTGTCACTTAATTGTTTCTCGATCATGTAGGGCCCTGAGAAACGAGCGCTCAAAGAGGAACCAGGGATAGGTAGCAATACTAGCACCTGGTCTCCTGTGCGCAAAGAACGGGCTACTGCTCGCTGGTCGAAGTGACTCTTCATCTTAGATTTGGAGACAGCCAGACCCTCTCTTGCGACCCTACAAGCCTCATGCAGCCGCTGACGAAAGCGACTCACATAGGTCAACACATGCTTTTTTTCGATGGCAGGTCTTGACATATTAACTGTTCCTTCAACATTTTCAAAGGCCCTTACGGTGTGACCGAACACTAGTTCAGCGGGGCTTAACCCGAGAGATTCCTGCACTGTTTCACGCACAGCGCAAGGGGGACACCTTCGTCCCAATCTCTACTGGTCTCCAAACAATATTTTCGGAGAACTGACTTAAAAGTTTGAAGCCAACGTTCTAGCGCCCCTTGGGACTCTGGGTGGTAAGCACTCGAGATCCTGTGGGTTATGGACAGAGACCTCATCACCTGTTCGAATATGCCAGAAAGGAAGTTGGTGCCTTGATCTGTCTGCACCACTTTGGGGAGCCAATGTAGAAAACATTTAGAAAAAAACTTGATATGGGATTTAACTACAGACGGGGCTGTGATCTTCCTTAAAGGGATAGCTTCAGGGTAACGGGTTGCAATACACATAACAGTCAACAGGAACTGGTTTCCTGATTTCGTCTTGGGTAAGGGACCCACACAGTCCACCAAGACGTGTTCGAAGGGCTCACCCATAGCCGGTATAGGATGAAGTGGGGCAGGTGGGATAACCTGGTTGGGTTTCCCGGTGAGCTGGCAGACATGGCATGTGCGACAAAACTGAGCCACATCTGTTTTTAACCCTGGCCAAAATAAATGGCGCAGGACACGGTCGCACGTTTTCTTAACGCCTAAATGGCCAGACCAGAGATGGTCATGAGCGAGTGATAAAACAGAACGTCGATACGGGGTGGGCACCACGACTTGACACACAACACTCCATTCGCTCTCTGAGTTGCGAGGGGAAGTTCATCTCCGCATCAGGAGACCATTCTCCACAATGTACACAGTATCTCTGCTCTTCTCCACCCCTGGAGAAAAAGCAGCAGCAAAACATTTAGTCAAACTGACTGAGTTTGTTTGAGCAAGAATGAGAGCCTCACGCGTCACGGGTAACGAGTCACCACTGCTAAGTGCACCCAACTGCAACTGATAGATAGAGTACTTTATTCATCCCCGAAGGGAAATTAAGTTGTCATAGCAGCCGGTATATTTGAATACAATAAAATACAATACAATACAATAGAATAAAGTGCAAGGAGACAGGTTTAGTGCAGTTTTTTGATGGTGGCTCTGACAGAGGTAGATGAGTTGAACAGTCTTATTGCGGTTGGGAGGAACGATTTCCTGTATCATTCCTTAGAGCAGCGGGGTTGAATGAGTCTGTGGCTGAAGCTGCTTCTTAGCTTGTCCAGGGTTTTGTGGAGGGGGTGAGAGGGATGGTCCATGATTGCCAGCAGTTTTGCCAGTATCATGTCCTCCACCACCTCCTCCAGGGTGACAAACTTAGAGCCAACCACAGACTCTGCTTTCCTAATGAGTTTTCTCAGTTTGTTGGCTGCACCGCGGTCGAGGTGGCGTTCTCATCAGGAGACGGCGAGGAAACAGGGGTGGAGACCGACGCATCAGCCAACACTCCCGCAAACAAGGTGTCCGACAGGCCGACTATGTCACCCATTTTACGAGACTGAGCTCTCGTCACAGCACACACAGGGAACACCCCAGGATATTCCTGCTCCAACACATCAGACTGCAGCGTGTCTGGGTGTTCCAACACCTCCAGCACTGGAACGACCTGGCCTCCAGCGATATCTTTCCCAAGAATAAACGTCACACCTTTTACAGGCAGCGACGGCCTCACTCCCACCCTAAAGACACCTGCGACCAGGCTACACTGCAGATGTACCCGGTGGAGGGGCACAGACACGAATCCCATTTCGATTCCTTGCACTAAAACGCTAGACCCACACGCTGAGTCGGCAGATAACAGTAAGGCGCTGGCCAGTAGGAAGGACTGTGCAGCTCCAGTGTCCCTAAGAATGCGAACGGGGTGCTGGTCCGATCCGCTTCCGGTTATGGAAACCGTTCCATCGAACACAAACGGATGGTAACTGGGATCTAAGGAGTCGGTTGGCTTTGCACCAACGCCCGAACACAACGTCTCCTTCTCACAGGCGAACTCTACAAATGTCTTTTCTGGCAGCTTTCTATGGTTCCTAAACTTCTGCCTGTATGCCTCCGGCACCAACTCGTAGGCGCGGAGAACGGTGTTTTTCACCACATCGTAGCGTAACCCGTCTTCTAATGACAGGGCAGCCAACACTTCCTGGGCTTTCCCAGTCAGCTTGCACTGCAGTAACAAAGGCCAGACGTCTTTTGGCCACCCTAGAGAGGAGGCAATACGCTCGAATGCGCTGAAGTAGGAGTCGACCTCAGCTTCCCGGAATGGGGGTACTCAGGCGATCTGCTTGCCCACATCGAACGCTCTCCTATCCCCTGAACGAGGTGGATTGGAGGGCTCCGCCCCAGCCACCTCCAACTTTCGCAGCTGTACCTCCTTCTCGGCCTGTATCTCCATTTTGCGGATCTTTAGCCGGTGACGGTAGTCAGCCTGGCTCTGCTTCTCCTGCGCCTCAAACTGTAGTCAGGCCAAACGTAACCTCAATCGATGAGCAACCCGGATGAGCCCCCATTTGTTACGTGCCTTCTCTAGGGGAAAGGTCGTAACACTGCTCAATGAGCCTACACATGAAGACACACTGAGGTTTAGCAAACAAAAAGGTTTATTCAGAACAAACAGCCGCACACGGCGCAGTGGAACTATGAGCGGTGCCAAAGAAATGCAATCAACAAAAGTGTCCTAACCTATCTAACCAAAAATACTTCCCTATTCTAAAAACATACATGGGTGGCACCCTCCCCTTACCTAGTGTGTATAACAGAGGTTAGCTACGTGATGGTGTGTATGCCCATGGGCAGCTTACCTGTTCCACTGTACGCGACTGAACAAATAATAATAAATACAAAGAAAAGCACGATACCGAGTACCGGCGATAACTGTGAACAAACAGGTGGAAAACAGCGTATATACAACACTGAACACTTAACACGAGTCTCGTAGTATCGGAAAAAAAACACACAGAATGCCGGCAAGGAAAACACACAGGGCTAGAGACTTCCGAACAGCACACAGAACCGGGTTTAAATGTGGACGGACAAACAGATAATAGGTGGAGTGTGGTGCGTAGGCGGTGGGGAAGCGGTGACGGCAGCCAATCCTCGACGGATATGGAGGGGCGGAGGTGCACCGGTGACGGGGAGAATGGAGGTGGCAGCCAATCACCGGCGGAGATGAAAGCGACGAGAAACTGAAGGGAAAACAAGCACGCAACAAAGAACACACATACAAGCAGGGCGAGGGACGTAACAGTCAGTCATAGGCAACGGTGTGTCGACTATAACAGTTGCTCCCGGCAAAGTTGTGGTAAGTTTGAGTGCACGAGCAGCTGCTCTATGACATGACGAGCAAGCAATTTCTTACTGCTGCTGGCATATAGAGTAGCTTAGCAAAACGTGCAGAAACACTGCCAAAAGGCTCGCTGTCTCTACTTTTTTCTATCCACACCCAGCGCCATTTAGTCATTTATCTATGGGTAGGACATCGTCCCCAGGCTTCATGAATTTGCGCTTCATGTTTTCACCGACAACGCTAACGTGATGTATGGATCTCATTCACACTGTGTTGCCAGGACCCGCCCTGCTCTGTTTCTGATAGGCTTGTAACGTTAGTTATAGCTCCGTTCCTCTCATGATTCGTAGGGGAAATCACTTGACTCAAAAATATTCAACCACATGCAAGTTCCCCCCCCCAAAAATCCTCAGGGTGAACTCTCAAGTAAGTTCACAATTTACCATTTAAAAGTACAAGTTATTACTGGATACAATGGTCACTCTGGATAAGAGCGTCTGCTAAATGATTAAATGTAAAATGTAATGTGATTAAATGGGTATCCACACACATACACATGTCTCTGAAAACACTACTCGCCACACAGCAGACTTTTCCCTTCACACACGCACGTCAGAAAATTAGGGAATTAACTTGCGCTCCCGGGGGGCGGTTCAGCATGCTTGGCCTGTGCGCACTGCTGGCGAGGCCAGGGTCTTCTTCCAGCGAAACAGCGTTAAATTGTTTTGATTTATTGTATGGCTGTGTTACATTTCTTTCATGCCAATAATTAAAAAGATTTTCATGAGAAATCTCTATGTATGTGAACTTGATTTGTAACAATTGTGGCAATTTCCTATCGAAGCTAATTTGGGTGGGTTTTGTCGTGGTCAGCTTTGGGGCTGACACAGGTTGCTTTAAGAAACGTGTCGGAGAGGCAGAGTTCAAGTTCAGATGCAAAGGCTTTTATTGTCATCAACAATTGGGGCACATTCGCTAGGTGTCTCTCGCACTGAGACCACCTACTTAACATGAGTTTCTAACAAGTATTTATACGGTTCATCTGACATCCCATAATTCGTACATTGAACCTGTCTGTGTGAATAGCTTCCTTACTATTGATCTAATCAATATGTGTGTGTGGTTGCTTTTGGTCTTAGAGAGCCGGCCATATCTGCATTTGGTCGTTCAATATCTCACTGTAGTCAGCTAAAGTTCTTCAATCTGGTCTGTCCAACCAGGTCAGCGTGATATATTCGGGGCAAGCCTCTGAAAAGAACCATGGTGTTTTAGTTATTCAAACATGTAATGTTCTAGTTATGACCTGGGATGACGATCTTCTCGTTTACATGACCGTGTCAGCAATAGTGCTTTGCTGCTTTCTGCTTAGTGGGCTGTTTCCTGAGTCTTTTGGTCTAAGATGACCGCATAGGCCAAGATGTATGTTTAATGCCGTTTTCTTAAAGGGAATGTGAGATGACGCTCTGATTGGTTTATTGCACGTTACGCCCAAACCACACCTATGAGTAATGTAGCTACTTCAATCCATCCCATTTTAGATTTGCGTCAGGCGCAAGAGTAATTTATCCCGCCGGTATAATAGCAACAGAGCCGGAGTCCCGCCCACAAAGTTACTTGTGTTTCACGTTCGATACTTGCGTTTCAGATCGATAAAATAGGGCCTTATGTTTGTCCTGTGTGTGACCTCATTGTCACCCATCAATATTGTTCCATGTGTCACCAGGACACTTTGCGGTCAAATCAATGATGTATAGATTACCTTCTCTGCCACCAGAGTTGTATTGACTATGGCCAGCCACTGCTGTCAGCAATGGAAAATATTCAAATCTTATGAAATTGTGGCTTTGACGGAACCCAGGGTAATTGAGTGAATGTTGCCATGTGTGGCTGAGAAAGAAGCAAAGTCCTGTTAGCCTCATATGTTGTAAATGATTTGTACTTTTGTGAATGAAAGCTGGAAAAAGATCCCAACTGCATGATATAAACTCTCTCTCAACTAAAAAAATCTATATAGGATGTCGATCCCCTGCTGATTTTGTACGTTTTCCCACTGACAAAGAAATAATCAGTCTATAATTTTAATGGTATGTTTATTTGAACAGTGAGAGAAAGAATAACAACGAAACAATCCAGAAAAACGCATGTCATTATTATACATTTTTATAAATTGTTTGCATTTTAATGAGTGAAATACGTATTTGACCCCCTCTCAATCAGAAAGATTTCTGTCTCCCAGGTGTCTTTTATACAGGTAACAAACTGAGATTAGGAGCACTCCCTTCAAGAGTGTGCTCCTAATCTCAGCTAGTTAACTGTATAAAAGACACCTGTCCACAGAAGCAATCAATCAGATTCCAAACTCTCCACCATGGCTAAGAACAAAGAGCTGTCCAAGGATGTCAGGGACAAGATTGTAGACATACACAAGGCTGGAATAGGCAAAAAAAAAGGCTCTCCTTGCAAGATCTCACCTTGTAGAGTTGCAATGATCAGGAGAAAGGTGAGGGATCAGCCCAGAACTACACGGGAGGATCTTGTCAATGATCTCAAGGCAGCTGGGACCATGATAACCAAGAAAACAATTGGTAACACTACGCCGTGAAGGACTGAAATCCTGCAGCACCCACAAGGTCCCCCTGCTCAAAAAAGCATGTGTACAGGCCCGTCTGAAGTTTGCCAATGAACATCTGAATGATTTCGAGGAGAACAGGGTGAAAGTGTTGTGGTCAGATGAGACCAAAATCGAGCTATTTGGCATCAACTCAACTCGCCGTGTTTGGAGGAGGAGGAAAGCTGCCTATGACCCCAAGAACACCATCCCCACTGTCAAACACGGAGGCCTAGCCAGTCTCCAGATCTTAACCCAAAAAAATCTGTGGAGGGCGCTGAAGGTTCGAGTTGCCAAACGTCAGCCTCAAAACCTTAATGACTTGGAGAAGATCTGCAAAGAGGAGTGGGACAAACCTGGTGGCCAACTACAAAAAACGTCTGACCTCTGTTATTGCCAACAAAGATTTTGCCACCAAGTACTTATGGCCAATCCCAATACTAGCCCTTACTTTTGCCCGTTCATGTGAGAGCTAGTGGTGTCCCAATACTCTTTTTGAGCTAGGGGTAGGGCTAAGATGAAGGGGTATACACCCCTGAAAACCAAGTAAGATCGGGAACTTACTTGAAACCTAGGGCTATGTGAATATTGCGCGACTGGCAACAATGGCGGCCAGATCATCCATAGAGTCCGATAAATGTAATATTTTCGGCTTAATGAATTGATTAAAAAATGATGACAGTCTTGTTTTGTGCTATACACAGTCCTGTACATATATATTTTCCTAATTGAAACGTTTCTAAAAATTGTTAGTTTGCTACGCTTACAGTGCTGAATTGCACAACAGTCCCGCATTTCTCTGACTAGCATGACTACAGTTTTAAGTAAACTCCATTAGTAGCAAATTTCGTTTGATGTCAGTGCATAACCCTTCTTGCTTTGGAGATATCGATACGTACTAGATGACTTACCCGTAACCAAGTGGTGTCTCATTTCCTTAGTTTCCATACATAAGGGGTAAGGGGGGGGTATTGGGATTGGCCCTAAGTCATGTTTTGCAGAGGGGTCAAATACTTATTTAATTCATTAAAATGCTAATACATTTCTACACATTTTTACATGTGTTTTCCTGGATTTTTTACATTTATTCTGTCTCTGACTGTTCAAATAAATCTACCATTAAAATTGTAGACTGATCATTTCTTTGTCAGTGGTCAAACATACAAAATGAGCAGGGGATCAACTAATTTGTTTCCTCACTGTATGCCTGTCACCGTGTGTAGGACTATATATCAGCCATTCTTTATTAATCCATTCCTTGTTCTTTCTGTAGGTCAAAGTGGTCAAGGAAAGTCCACTCTTGTTAACACACTGTTTAAGTCTAAAGTCAGCCGCAAGTCCTGCACTCCTAATTACGAAGAAAGTATATCTAAAACTGTGAAACTGCAATCAGTCAGCCATGGTGAGTATATGCACATGCACACAATTCTACTTTAACACAAACATATTCAGATGAACAAACCACAAACACACACATACATGTTCAGACTTTTCACAAAGCAAAACACACACACAAAGGGACGCTAAATCAGACCGTGCCAACCAAAACCCTTTTTACAAGCAAAGTCACAGAGGGATTCATATACGCCCATAGAACTACACCAATGGACACACACAAAATGGAAGAAACCTTGGGAGGAGCAATTCAGTGAGGATCCCCTCCTCCAGAGATGGTTGGTGAAACAGAGGTGCAGAACACAGGCTTAACATAGTCATACAGCAGAGAAGTGTCAATGGGTGTTGAAACACCAAAATCAAGTGTTCAACTTGGGTAGAGGTAGCCACAGGGCTGGGGACTGTGATCGGCGCAGCATCACAGGGCGGGGGACTAGCTCCAGCTTTGGCGACTATCACAGATCGACGTCCACTGGCGACCAGGTCCAGCGTTGACCGACCCACGACCAGGCAGATGCTGACAGCTCAAACCCCCTACACCAGAGGGGATGTGTGGAGGAGGGACAGAGAATGCCAGGAGCGTGGTTGTTTTAACCATGGTGAAACAACCCTTGCACATACACCTCGCACACACTCTCCATTACCAAGCAGCTTTGCCTTTCCTGATGATACTGAACTTTGCCTGCCCTGTTTTAATGCTGCTACAATACATGTGTTATGACAGTTTGAGTTGGGGTGCTGCCAGTTTTGTTCTTTTTTGTGTACAGTATAGATAGCTGGTAGACAGAGATGTCATGCTGAGAGAGACTAATGCGTTGCAATAGAGAGAGCTTTCTGTGAAAGGGCCTGGGGTCTCATTTATAAAACTGTGCGCAGGATTCTTACTAAAAGTGTACGTACGCCCAAAAGCCTAAAATGGCGTGCGCCCATCCGATTTATAAAACCGTGCGTACGCACACTTGTAAGCAATGTTCCCTTTATAAATCACAGACTACCCACAAGTGTGCGTACGTGAATTTCCATTTTACCCCGCCCCAAACACGCCCGTTTTTAACCATAAATGGTCAATGCAAAGCACCTCATGAATGCTAATCCAGCCCTTGCATGCGATTGTTCTTACTCTACATTGCATTGAATCATGGCGTCAGGAGGGAAAAGAACGAAAAGGCGCAACTTCTCAGAAACTGACAATGAAATAGCCTTCTTGTAGGCGAGGTGGAGGAGCGAAAGTCTATTTGGTGGCCACAGCAGCGGGATCACCAATAAATAAAAAAGCAATGCGAGATAACAATTTGAAAACTAAAGTGTATGCGTAAACACACGTTTTTTCATAATCATGCCTGTTTTGTTTTGGACAGTATTAAAGTTTGGACTGTAAACGATGTGTAGCAATTGCACGGGAGCACCAGTTTTTGACATATGATAGGCTATATCATATATATGCACAGTAGTATTAAATACATGTATTTAGTTGGCTACACTGTTTTGCAGTTATCTAAAGGTAGTCCTATGTGATGTTATCCTGTGTATTCCATGCAGTCGGGGCATCCCCCCCTCCTGCACTCCCGTAGTGGACAATCTGATAGTGAAACAGCGCAGAATTTTGATTTAAAATTTGAGTTGGATTGTACAAGGTGTTTATGGAACAATTATCATTCAGTACAAGCACAAATAACACTGCTGGATTTAATCTTCATGATAATGATGAAACGGAGTGAAAAAAACGTGTGTAAGGAAAACAAAATATATAAGTATTACGAGTAATCGTTCTTCCCACACTTAATTTTCTGCAGTCTGACTACAGTACGGTCATCTGCGTCGCCAATTCCAACTGTTTCCAAAATGTGCGTAGGCCTACGGGAGGGTCAGAGTTTCCGTGGAAGACCGCACATTCTTCCGTCAAGTTTGTTTTTTATAAATCACAACCTTCGCGTGGAAGGTGACGTACCCACATTTCAGCCCCGTTTTGTGCGTACACAAGCTTTATAAATGAGACCCCTGGTGAGTTAGCAACGCAGCAAGTAGCGCTGGAGCTTGTCTACGGACAGCAGTGCATACAATAACGACACATTTTTTTTACTGTCAGTGAATAGCACCGAGTGAAAGTCAACGTTTTCTTTATATCTACAGTAGTGACAGTTATCATGTCGTTAGTTCAGATAAGTAGGTTAGCTCTTATCTAGAACTAGAAGGCATCATGCTAGCTATGGGCTAATTTACTAGTCCCACCTGTGAAATTCCCCCCCCCCAAGTCAATCCCTAATTTAATATTTTCCCCGACGTTGTAAACACATTTCTGATTAGATATTCCACGTTTTGAGTTCCGTAATAGTCACATTCTATCAGGAAAGGGGAAACTAAATCAATCAACTACATTTTTAATAACTTTAATTCCCTGATGAATGCCTAAGTTAACGTTACCGTTTCCCGTCACAATCTGTAATTTATTTTATGAATATGAATATATCTTTATTGTCATTGTCACAGGTACAACGAAATTAAGTGCAGTCCTTGTAATAAATAAATAAATTAAAACTAAATTAAAACCATAAGATAGTCACTATCAACTATAGGCATTAAAAAAAAAGGAACACATAAGACACATAGGACATAAGACACACCCAAACAACATCCACATTCATAAATGTGCTTTACACCACAGTGTCACACTATGCCTTAGTTTTAGTTTTAGCAGCATTAAGGGAAGTTATGGCTGTCGGGTAAAAACTGTTAAGTAGTCTGTTTGTTTTAGTGTTCATGGACCGGTATCTCCTGCCTGATGGCAGTAGTTGAAACAGTTTGTGACCGGGGTGTGATGAGTCCTGCAGGATGGAGTGTGTCTTCTTGAGGCAGCGGGAGCTGTGCAGTTCTTCCAGGGAGGGAAGAGGGCAGCCGGTGATCTTTTGTGCTGCCTTTACAACCCCCTGGAGCCTTTTCCTCTGTGCCACTGTGCAGCTTTTAAACCAGACACACAGACAGTATGTGAGGATGCTCTCTATTGAGCAGCGGTAGAAGGACACCAGTAGTTTTTGGGGGATGTTGTTCTTCCTGAGAACTCTCAGGAAGTAGAGTCTCTGCTGGGCCTTCTTCACTAGGACAGTGGTGTTGACGCCCCAGGTCAGGTCCTCCATGATGTTCGCTCCCAGGAAGCGGAAGTCAGAGACCCTCTCCACACAGACCCCGCCTATCAGTAGTGGCTGGATGGCCGTCTTCTTCCTCCTGTAATCCACAACGAGCTCCTTGGTCTTCGTAGTGTTGAGGAGCAAGTTGTTGGCACTGCACCACCCCACCAAACGCTCCACCTCATCTCTGTAGTGGGTCTCATCCCCCCTTGAGATGAGCCCCACTACTGTGGTGTCGTCTGCAAATTTGACGAAGGTGTTGCTGTGGTGGGCGGGAGTGCAGTCGTGGGTGTAGAGGGTATAGAGCAGAGGACTCAGCACGCAGCCCTGCGGGGAGCCAGTGCTGAGGCTGAGGGCAGTGGAGGTGTGGGGGCCCACTCTTACCCTCTGAGGGCGGTCTGTTAAAAAGTCCTTAATCCAAAGGCAGGTGGAGTGTGGTATTCCAATGTCTGCCAGTTTGAGCACCAGTCTGTGTGGGAGGATGGTATTAAAAGCAGAGCTAAAATCCATGAAGAGCAGCCGAGCATAGCTCCCCGCCTGCTCCAGGTGGGACAATGCAGCATGTAGGGCTGTGGCCCCGGCGTCCTCAGTGGACCTATTAGCCCTGTAGGCAAACTGGTGTGGATCAAAGGTGGGGGGGATGAATGACATGATGTGACTACGAACCAGTTTTTCAAAGCACTTCATCACCACCGGGGTGAGTGCTACTGGCCGGTAGTCATTGAGGGTGGTGATATTTGTTTTTTTGGGCAGGGGGACTATGGTGGAGGACTTCAGGCAGGATGGGACAGTGGACTGGGAGAGTGACTGGTTGAAGATCTTTGTAAAGACCCCCACCAGCTGGTCCGCGCAGTCCTTCAGCACACGTCCACCGACGCCGTCGGGTCCAGCTGCCTTCCGCGGGTTGACAGCCCGCAGTACGCGCCTCACCTCATGCTCCTCTACCGTGAGGATGATGATGTCGCTGTTGGCTGCTGGATGTGGCGTTGCTGCATCTGGTGGCTTTGCCTCGAAACGGGCGAAGAAGTGGTTCAGCTGCTCTGCCAGCGAGACATCACCTTCAGCAGCCCCAGGGTTGGTTTTGTAGTTGGTAATGTGCTGGATCCCCTGCCACACCTACCTGCTGTTGTTGCTATCCAGGTGGTCCTCGATCCTCCTCCTGTAGTCCGACTTGGGCCCTCCTGATGCCCCTCTTCAGACTGGAGCGTGCTGCGCTGTACAGAGCCCCATCACCTGATCTGAAGGCGGTGTTCCTCTCCTTCAGCAGCTGCTTGACCTCCTTAATCATCCAGGGCTTCTGGTTGGGATAGACACGGATGTGTTTGTCCACTGTGACAATGTCTATGCAGTTCTTAATGTAACATAGAACACTGTCTGTAAACACCTCCAGGTCTGGAACTTCGAATATCTCCCAGCAGGTCCTGTCAAAGCAGTCCTGCAACTGCTCAGAGGCTCCATCGGGCCATGTTTTAACAGTCCTTTTAGTACTCAAAGCAGTTTTCCTGAGGGGGGTGTATGCAGGGACAGAAAGTAGTGACAGGTGGTCGGACTGAGCTAAGTGTGGTAGTGGCCTGACCCTATAGCCACCCTTGATGTTTGAGTACACCTTGTCCAATGTGTTAGCTCCTCTGGTCGCACATTTAACGTGCTGGTGGAATTTTGGGAGAACTGCTTTAAGGTCAGCATGATTGAAGTCCCCCGCAATGATAAACACTGCATCAGGATACCTGCTCTGCTGACTGCTAATGCTGCTATGTAAATGTCCGAGAGCTATGTTAGCGTTAGCGTCCGGTGGAATGTAAACAGCAGTGATCAAGACAGCAGTAAACTCTCTAGGCAGGTAAATGGGCCGACATTTGATAGTCACATACTCCAAGTCTGGGGAGCAGTGACGGTCTATAGCCACTGTGTGAGTGCACCAGATGTTGTTGACATACACACACAGCTCCCCTCCTCTGCTCTTACCGGTGTTACAAGCCAACTGGTTTTCAAGACAACTGGTTTTTCTACGCGTGCACGCGCTGTGTTCCCTTCACATCTGCGGTGGCTGTCTGTCTCGGTCACCAGATCTCCAACAGTAGCCTACTTCCCATTGTTTGTGGGTAGAACATTACTAGTATTCCACTCGTCCTGTGGCTACCACAGTGTTTGTAGTATCTTTTCACAGTACGATCATTACTGTATATTGGGGTTCAAAACGTACATTTGTTTATGTCAAAATGCGTCAGTGGTGTCTGGCCGCAGCATCGGTAAAAAGCCTCGCTAAATATGTTTGGAAGTGCTTTAATATCCGCCCGAGGTAACCAAACCAGTTGTCTTAGCTCACCTAAACCAAAAGGTGTCTTGGACACAGATGCGATTTGACGTCATTACTAATAGCCAAAACGACAATGGATTTTTAAATTTTCGTTGGCTCAATCAGATAAGCCACACACCTGGACGGGTTTGTCGTTTTGCTCAACAGGGATCGAATCCAGGTCCTTGCGATCTTTCTATAAATATATTTTCTTGAATGTGTTTCTTTATACGTCGTTGGGATGTAGCGCTCACTTAAACAATCACGATCGCCGCAATGGATATGAAATGTAGATTGAAGAACTCCAGTAATATGTTTGTGAATGTGTGACGAATCTGGTGACCGAGACAGACAGCCACCGCAGATGTGAAGGGAACACAGCGCGTGCACGCGTAGAAAAACCAGTTGTCTTCAAAACCAGTTGGCTTGTAACACCGGAGTTACTCGTCCTGTCCTGGCGTTGTGCTGTGTAGCCTGCTAGCTGTATAGCTGAGTCCGCGATTAGTGAGTGAAGCCAAGTTTCTGTGATCAACAGGATGCAACTGTCCTTGATGGTGTTGTTGGTTGCAACCTGAAGCCTCAATTCGTCCATTTTATTAGCGAGGGATCTGGCGTTGGTGAGAAAGATGCTGGGAAGCGGTGGTTTGTGGGGTTGCCGCCGTAGCCTTGCTAGCGCGCCGGCCCTGCAGCCCCGCTTCTGTTTCCTCTCCCTTCGCCGCCTTCTTCACCTGCCCGCTGGGATGATAATCCATGAAGAGCCGGGGCACCTCGCGATGTCCGGAGGAATGTTGTGTGAGTGCAGAAAGTCCGATGAGACGCTCTGCTCGCAGCAAACTCCAAGCGTTAGGAGATCCTGCCTGCTGTAGTTGTTTTCCGCACATAATGTGGACCGGATACAAAACAACATGTACACATACACACATAAAAGGTACCGACGTGGAAAGCACTGAGCCGCTGCAACTACGTGCGCCGCCAAATTACGTGCGCCAATAATTTAGCAACATTCTCAGCCCTTGGGTCTTCATCGCTAGTGTTACACGCCGTGGTCGTGCACACAGAATTGACCAAAAGCTTTTTGGCACTGAAATAAATAAAAATAATCGAAATTGTAGGATTTGGTCTTTTTCATTGCCTACAAATAGAAATCTAACAATGAGTAGCCTAATTATATCAGCTTGTTCCTACAATGTACATGATTCACATGATTTCTACAATTTACATGATGTAGCCTACCGTCCAACTGGTGATCTATTTCAACATTGTAGGGGGTCAATATTGGCCAAAACACAGAAACTAATTCCCTATGGTTTGAAGGAAGATGGGAAACTGAACAGTGTATTAACATTAACCAAATAATGCTAATACCAATTACAGTTATTTGACTCTTTGGGTTAAATCAAAGCAAGAATGGTCAAATTAAGGTTAAATAATATGATCATTTAATCATATTGCAAATGAATGAAATCAATGAAGGTTAACTCTTAGGCCTACTCTACCATGATTATTGTAAACCAGAGATAGAAAGCAAGAGTTGAGGAAGAAGGAGTAGGACAAGCCAGAGCTGAGGAGAAGGTCTCAGGAGATCAATCATCCACAGAACAATGCTTCACAATTCCTTTTAATACCCAAGAACTACAATCACACCACAATCTTGACCCTTTCTTATCAACATGACTAGCAATGCTACAGTAAGTTACACAATGAGATGCATGTGAGAGCCGTCAAGTTGAGACTCCATCCAGTAACTCCATAATTTACCATATGAGAGGTGGGGGCAGGTTGATAGCCTTACAAGGTCAGCCTTTATTCTTCTGCCCTAAGTAGGCTACACCATCTCATGGTCAAAATAGAATTTCAGCCAATTCAACAATTAATATTCATATAGGTTATTGTTCCTACAATTAACATCACCTGTGACCATGCATCCTCCCGTAACTGGAGTTCCAGTAAATCTTTTTCGAGATTAGTCTTTATTCTTCTACCCTAAGTAAGCCTACACAATCTCTTGGTCAGTTTTTGGCACTTTCTTCATGAGGTACAGTTTGTACAAATCATTTATTTGTAACTAGGAATACATGAGATTACATTAGCTACATTTCACAGTTCCACATGCAAAATGCACCTGCCATTAAATGAACATCTCACTGTAGCATCCATGCTCTGTTCAACAGGATTAGAATGTGCAAATCGTTTTTTATCTTAATTAAGTCTTAAAATAATGTCAGTGTTACTGACAATTCCGCTGAAGTAAATAATAGTAGGCTACATGGGGAGAGAACTACCAGTAGCTACCACATAATTCTCTTCATCCATTTCTGCGGCAGCAGTCAATGTCTTTTCGTCATCATCATCATCTTTTGATGAAAAGCATTCTGTTGGGGGGAAACTGCTTGAAATAGGCACCAATTGATATTTACTTATGTCGAATATGATTAAAACCATGGTGACGTCGAGGCTACAATCACAAGCGTATAGCCTAAGCAAAATATGCATTACCTGTTCGTAGTATGTTTTTATATTTAATAAAACATTTAACTTGCTATTTTATTAAGGCCACCACTTTTTCTCCTGTAATATTACCGGACAGTGGGATTAAATGTTCAATGTATGGACTGGCTATTATATTCAAATGTATGCTTGGCAGCAATTGTTTCCCACGCCACTTGAATACGCTGCTACAGCCGTGTAGCTTTTTTTCCGGAATATGTAGGCCTACTCGACCATAAACACAAAATAAAACTTGAATATGAAGTTTGGTGAAGTAGGACAACGTTTTTGGCGACTTTGTTAAAAGTTTGTTAAACCCGCTACCTGGAATACCAACCCTGGTATCTACACCTGAAGATCCTGAAATTATAGTGTTTTGGGTGCAGAACATGCACATATCTACATAAACTACACACACTTGTGCACACACATTCATTCAGGATAAATGTATATCTCTCAGGTGTTTTGCGTTCTTGTATTGCACCTCTTTTCTGCTGCAAAATACACATACTCTCTCTGTTGCGCATACACTCTTTTTTCTTGTCTCAATTACAAATATTGCCATAAAGTGTCTAGGTGATGGAAAGCCTCTGCTGTAAAACATGCTTCACTGCTTCATAAAAAGTGAAGTGAATGCTCTTATGTACTCCTGTATTTCTATCCTTCCAAACTCTTGTTCTCTTTGGGAGTTTACCACAAATGTGTATTGACCAACCGTCACTCTCTGGTCACTCTGCTTTTAGAATAATAAATGCGCTTTCTTTCTCTGTCTGGCTGTCTGTATTTCTCTCTGTGTTTGTGTAGTGATCGAGGAGAAGGGAGTCAAGATGAAGCTGACGGTGATTGACACCCCAGGCTTTGGAGACCAGATAAACAATGAGAACTGGTGAGTGAGTGAAAGAGAGGCACAGACAAAAGGCATGGATAAAGATTGTGGGTATAGTCAGTCTGTTTTAATTTTCCTTAAGCATTATACATTCAAAATGTACACATCTGTCTAGGTATTATGATGTAAGTTTACAGTATAATTCTACAATAATGAGGGATGTCACAACACGTTAATGTAGTTGATAAGTTATTATGAATTGTAAATGCGATAGGTCATAATGCAATCTAAAGGTGATAGTGACGTCACAATGTATTTTAAACAGCTAAATCCAACCACATTTGAAGTATGTTAAGCCATAATGGATTCCTAAATATGACAGTTATGTTAAAATACGGTTTAACAATCACATTTAAAATGTTTAGAATGTGTTTCAATTCTGCATTATAAATATGGTAGTTAAGTCTGAATACATCATAAATGTGATTATTTTGTTATCTAAATGTGACAGTTAAGTCAAGATACATGACCTGTCAAGACACGGACTCCACTAGGCCTCTGAATGTGTGCTGTCTATCTGGTACCAAGACGTCAGCAGCAGATCCTTTAAGTCCAGTAAGTTGCGAAGTTAAGCCTCCATGGATCAGACTTGTTTGCCTAGCACATCCCACAGATGCTCAATTGGATTGAGATCTGGGGAATTTGGAGGTCAAAATTGTAAAAACTCCGCTGGCTTGCTTTCTCCCCATAGTGTGTCCTGGGGTGCCATGTGTTTCCCAAGTAAGCGACACACACGCACACGGCCATCCACGTGATGTAAAATGTGATACATCAGATCAGGCCACCTTCTTCAATTGCTCCGTGGTCCAGTTCTGATGCTCACATACCCATTGTAGTCTTTTTCAGCAGTGGACAGGGGTCAGCATGAGCACGCTGACTAGTCTGAGGCAACGTAGCCCTATATGCAACTAAGTGCGATGCACTGTGGGCCTCATGTACGTACATTCGCAAACGTAGCGTTATCAGCGCCATGGCCAATGCGGCCGCTGTGATACTTAAGTTTACGTTGTATATGAAACCTGCAACTCATCGGGTAATCAGCGCCTTTCTCTGCCCACTATACCGTACATTGCGAGCATTTAAACGCGCAATTGAATGGGCCTCCTTCTCTCTTTCTATTATGGATCAGCCACCAAAGTCAAAACAGCGATGACTGTTTGAAATGATCCTGATGCCAATATTTGTAATGTAGCAAGTTTAACCACTGCTGGAATGGAATGTGAACGCTGAGTCGGAGATTCAATGTCATCTTTGATTTCTTCCAGTAACTGTAATATTGCATGGCTGCTTAATCTGTAATGCGTAATGATTTAGTGTTCACTCAACTCAAAAAGTGTAATGTCTTGCTTGGGTTACTGCTGCCATTTCACCAGGAGGCATATGCACATTCTGGTTTACGCCTGCTTTTAACAGGCGGGGAATTTTCACCGCAAAATAGAGGTGCTCTTTTACAGGCGGTTTTTGTACATACCGCCGAATACTTAATTAGTCGCACTTAGCGCATCCCCTCCCATCTCTTTATGGGAAACTCCCACTTTCCCCTGACCCTCCCGTGAATGCATATGCATGACACGGAAAAGCGCAATTTGCAATTTTCAGTTCCCGCGACAGGCAGTCTGCGCTTTTACCTCAGTGCGGCATGTTTGTACAAACCCTGCTACGCTGTTACACGCACTTTGCGAAACAAATACTCCTGAAGTGGGCGCTAACATGAGGCCCTGTGTGTTCTGACATCTTTCTATCAGAACCAACATTAACCTTTTCAGCAGCTCGTCTGTTGGATCGGACCATAGAGGCCAGCCTTTGCTCCCCACTTGCATCAATGACCCATGACACTGTTGCTAGTTCACCGCTTTTCCTTCCTTGGACCACTTTTGATAGGTATTGAGCACTGCAGACTGGAAAAACCCCACAAGAGCTGCAGCTTTGGACATGCTCTGACCCAGTCATCTAGCCATCACAATTTGGCCGTTGTCAAAGTTACTCAAATCCTTACGCTTGCCTATTTTTCCTCCTTCTAACACATCAACTTTTAAGGACAATATTTTCACTTTCATTCCTAATGTATCCCACACACTGATAGGTATCATGATAACGAGATAATCAGTGTTATTCACTTCACCTGTCAGTGATCATAATGGCTGATCGCTGTACATACAACAATGGTGGTCAAATTATAACACATTCTAAATAAGATAGTTCATCCAAAACACATTATAAATGTGTTTGTTAAATCATGAAGCATTCTAAATAGGGCAGGTTGGTGAAGTCAGGTGTCCCTGCTTTGTCCACAGCTGGGAGCCTATAGTAAAGTATGTCAACGAGCAATATGAGAAGTACCTCAAGGAGGAGCTCCACGTCAACAGGAAGAGACGGATCCCTGACACGCGTGTCCACTGCTGCATCTACTTCCTGCCCGCCACCGGACACTGGTTAGCATGTTGTGACCTTGTTTCCTGATTGAATTCAAATTAATTACAGTAAATTCCAATGAGGACTAATTGATCTACACCATACTATGTTTTGTATAACAAGTGTTTATGTAATTATTTCGTTATAACACTCTTACCATTTGATATCCCAAAATTAAACACGTATGTAAAGATATATAACATTTATAAACTCCCACACAATTTTCCTCCAGACTTATCGAGAACTTTGCTACAATATTGTAACTTCCTCTATGACTCACAATGAATGCTTTTAGGGCAGAATTAGAAAGAATACAGCTGTGAGGGGGAGGTCCCACAGTTACGTGTAAACTTGTGCAGCAGTTCAGTTCCTTTTTAATATAACCTTAAACACCAACACAGTGTCAGCCTCCCAGTCTGAAACAGGAAATCTGTTTTACCCACTTTCCACCAAAGTGAACCGGGAGCTAGTTCGGAGCTGGTGCTAGAGCCGGTTCGGAGCTGGTTCAATTGCGAGCCTTCTAGGAACCGGTTTGCTTTTCCACGGGCTAGAGAGCCACCACAGAGCCACGTCATTACGTCACTGTATACGTCTCATCTTTCCCAGCAACGCTAGCGCGGCAGCACCAAACACAAAGCAGAGACCGTCTAAAGACTGTTTATCAGGCCGAATTATGCTACTCCGTTTTCCAAAAAACGTACACATGGGAACGCCCTCGTCTACGTGGAACGCTCTCTACGAGCTCGACGTGCACCACCTGAATTTACAACTATCCGTTGTAATTTCGGATAGTTACGGATACCCCTTTGGCTGTGATTGGTCTGTTTTAAGAACCACTTACGTCAGGGGCGGGGGCAGGGTTGCCGTGATCAACAAGACAAACTGAATCCTTTGACCGCCAATCAACCTGTAAGTTTTTACAATTCCTATTTCAGCTAAACAGTACTTGTAAATCAGCATCTGAATTAAAATGTGACGAGAAATGGGCATTGCAGTTGCTGAAAATGTGCTTATTTTATTGATGAAACGGTTAATTTGTAAATTTGCTCTGACTTTTCGATAACCTATCTAGCATCGCACTGCAGCGCCACCTACTCTTCTGGCGGTGAATTGTTTTCAGCACCCACAGCCTTCGGAGAAAACATAAACAAAGTCTATCCGTCCGTATCCGTCCACCCGCCCATCCGTAAACGGAGTCGGAGTAGCATATTTCGGCTTTAAGAACGCATGGTTGAGATGCGTGTTTTCTTAGCTATTGCGCAATATCCTGGACTTGCAGCAGTATGACAACACTGGCATTATCAGCGCAACATTTGATAAACCTTTGCTGTATAGTGCTTGTGTATTATATTTATGTTAAATATACTTAAATATACATACTTAATAAAGTTCACAACAAACTCAAAATTTGTGTTTGTCGTTTCACTCATTTGATAGGATTATGATAACATGCAGCAACTAGTGTCTGCACTGCACTGCGATTCTAGCTAGGTTATCGAAAAGTCGGAGCAAATTTGCCGTTTCATCAATAAAATAAGCAAATTTTCAGCAACTACACTGCCCACTTCTCATCACATTTTAATTCAGATGCTGACTTACACTTACCGTTTAGCTGAAATATGAATTGTAAAAACGTACAGCAATGGTGGTCAAAGGATTCTGTTTGTCTTGTTGGTCACGGTAACCCCGCCCCTCCCCTGACGCAAGCGGTTTTACTTGGTTCCTACTTTAGCCCAGCTCTGTTGTGGTGCTAGTAAAGAACCACTTTCCATGGTTTGGAGACGATTCTTAGGCTGTCGAAAGAGAAATAATTGGTTCGAGATTAAGCACTGGCGCACAGGCAATCCCAACTGCGGTGTGAAGCGCGTGTCCGTGTTATACTCCGACATGCACTAAGGCTGAATCCCAATACTCCCCCTTACCCCTAGCCCTTAGTTTACCCCTAGCCCTTGTGTCTCGAAACTGAGGGGTAAGGGCTACATAGCCCTATGAAATGAGACGCCACTTAAGGCACCGTCACACCATAACGTTCTGGTCGACGTTCTATGACGTTGGAGGAAACGTTGGAAATCGTCCATGGTCGCTGGTATAGCGCTGGTATATCGCCAGAAGAGCGTTGTGTGGACGCTGGCGACGCTGGTAATCATCGGTGATCGGCGGAGAACGCTGGTACAAAAACATTTTTTAACATGCACAAAAGTTGTCATGGAGACCAGCGTTCTTCAACGTTTAATTGTAAATGCTAGGTAACGCTGAAGAACATTTGTGGAACATTTGACTAACGCGTTTGGCTATCGTTAGTCAGTCGTTACCCTAGCGGTACTTGGTTGTTATTCATTCTTTGCCATATAGTGAACAACTCACTTGCTAGTAGCAGAAGCCCCCCTCGCACCCTTATGTAGTCTAGACTATAGACGGCATGATATTTGCTGTTCAGAACAACTGAATCCACTGATTTTCCAGTGTTTTATACCCGTTTGACCATAACACCCACACGCCAGCAAAATGCTACTCTGTCGTTATTCACACATTAGTCACACGCTCGTCTAACGTTGACTAAGTTTGTTGCGCGCTAGGTACACATCACCACACGCTAATAGTTTTCAGACTTGTCTTCCTTGGTCGCTGTTACACGCTCCTCATGCGTCAGTCACTCGCTAGTCATGCGTCGGTCCCACGCTAGTCACACACCTGATGTGTCCACCTCGCTCTAGAACGCTTAAAATTGAACGATTAGAACGTTCAGAAAACGTTGACCAGGACGTTATGGTGTGACGGGGTCTTTGGTTACGGTTATATCGATGTCTCCAAAGCAAGTAGTGTTATGCACTGATATCAAACGAAATGTGTTTGAAATTGGAGTTTAATTAAACTGTAGTCTATTCAAGAGTCTATTCAAGGCTAATCAGAGAAATGTGGGACTGTTGTGCAAATCAGCACTGTAACGATCGGTTTTAAGGGGTGTATACCCCTTCGTCTTACCCCTACCCCTAGCTCAAAAAGAGTATTGGGACACCACTTACTGTCACAGGAACGTGCAAAACTAAGGGGTAGGGGTAAGGGGAAGTATTGGAATTCAGCCTAACAATCACTGCTGATAGACGACCTAACATTTTGTACAGACGTATTTCTGATACCGTGGCGGCAGAAATGTAGCCGTGGCGGGCTGCCAAATCAACATAACATGCAGTCTGGTTGATGACACCTAAACAGAGTCACTAGGGAGGAAGAATTGTTACCCCCCCACACACACACACAATAAATAGTGCATTATGTAGCATTATTCTTGTGAAAAAGTTTATGAAGGTTTAGTTATGTAACACCGTTTCACCAGCAGGTGAAACTACATAAATGTTATATAATAATAATATATTGTATTATCTGTGTGTCTAGGTTACGCCCCATAGACGTGGAGTTCATGAAGAGGTTGGGGAAGATAGTGAGCATTGTACCAGTCATCGCCAAAGCAGACACACTCACAATAGAGGAGAGACTGGAGTTCAAACAGAGGGTGAGGAGAAGACACACTATGTAGATTATCAACCTTACAGTGACAAGTTTTAAAATCTACTCTCAAGTGCCTGCTCTTCATCTAATATTATCTATTCATCCTTGTTCTTTGTATACAATCTATTAATCTCTCTCACCTCTCACCTATCTTTACCCACTCTGCCATTTTTGTTAACATTTCTGTATTTGCCGTATCTTTTCTTCCGTCCTCCTCGACCCATTTCCCTCCTCTCTCTCCTCCTATGTATCTCACCTTCACCTCTCTCTCCTACTCTCCTATTTCTGTCCTCCAACTGTAAATATTTGTCTATCTTATCCCTCTCTTACACTCAGCCTCCAGTGAGAGAAAAGATAGGCTTTGGTACAGTACCCATCCTAACTCCTTAAGAATACCTCTCCACACACCAGCAATACTGTCTCTTTGTACAATACTACACACTTTGTTTGTGTACATGAGATAGTGTAGCTTGCAGGCCGACTTTCTTTGAAATATGATCCCACAGTACACTACTGCAGAATCTTTACACGAGAATTGCCTTCATAAATAATGGTACTACTGTGTAAACAAAACACTTATTTTGCTCTCTTTCTTTCTCCGTCTTTACTTCCCTGTTGACTTTTGAACCCTGACAGATAAGGCAGGACCTGCAGACTCATGGAATACGGGTATACCCTGAGAAGGAGTATGACGAGGACACAGAGGATAGGATACTCAACAACAAGATTCGGGTAAATGTATTTGAAAGGACATCTAGTCCATCTTTTGTTAAAGTGTTCAATATATTCAATGAGACCATGGGAAGGGGACCAGCGGGAAAGGCAGCAGCCGGGGGCGACGGCCGGAGCGGAGCCACTTGCAGAGGGAAAAGCACAACACACACTCAGGGGAGCAGGGCCCGGAGCAGGCATGGCCGGGACGGGGCACGCAGGGGCAGGCGCGGGGCGCCAAGGAAGGTTAGCGAGGGCGAGGAGGAGAAGCCAGGGCCGGCACAGGCAGCCGTCGAACCTGGGAGTGACGCCCGGAGCGATCCCAGTAGGAAGGCCCGGAGACCGCGGGAGGCGGCCAGGCTGACGGGGAACTCATCGTCAGATGGATGGAGGTCCAGGACATTCATGACCCGCAGAAAAAGAGGTCGAGAGCCGAACAACTGGAGCAGGGAGACAGGGCGAGCCGGACTGCAGCGGAGCAGAGCAGCAGGCGCGGATCAGCGGCCACAAAGCAGTCGGCAGGCAGGCAGGCAGGACGGCAACGCGGTGGACGGAAGGTCGAAGCGACGACAACAACATGCTAGTACAAGGACCAACTGAAGACACTTTATACAAACCTCGTAATTGACATGGGGAGTTTGGTCGCTTTCTTCCGTGCTTTCGCTAGGCTGATGCGTATGAAGTTGATTGGAGTTGGTGGGTGAGCATTCTTCCGTGCTTTTGGTAGGCTGATGCGAGTTAGTTGATTGGAGTGGAGGAGGTGCGCTATCTTCCTCCCGAACTTTAGTTAATTAATCTAACTCCCTTTAACGTCACTCTCGTGTCTTAATGTCACACTTGCAGGAAAGCATTCCGTTTGCAGTGGTGGGGACAGACAAGGAGCACCAGGTGAATGGGAACAAGGTCCTGGGTAGAAAAACAAAATGGGGGATCATAGAGGGTGAGTGTTCAACAGACGCCTAATCTCTACTATCAAAAGACAGGACTTTTTGGTGGCATTATCTCACGATAATCTAATAGGATAGGACAGTTGTCATGAGGACACTGTCTGAGATGAACAATCAGGATCAAGGGGGGGTTATGCGGGTTATGATCAGAGTGATGATTAGGATTAGGAAGATTCATGATTCACAACCACAACATGGCTGATAGTGATGTTGATGGTCATAATTATGATGATGATTTCTGTCATGATGATCCTGAATGACAATGATTGACACTCAGTGAACGATAGTGTCTGACAATAAGATTAAGTTCATGGTAATGTTCAAATTTAAGGTAGACATGAAGGATGACAGTGACAACACATCACGCAAAGCAAAGGGGCAAAAAAATGGAGCCCTTGTAGAGTCCCATTATCTACCGAAGGCAATATGAAACTTGTCAAGGGGAACTTTATAGTTTATAACTTGCAAATTAGCTTGATTCAATGAGTTTTCATGCTCAAGTTTGTACAAATCATGTCAGTGGTGCTTAAGTACCTAAATGCTATCAGATTAACCTGCATTGCTACCTAGTGGTTTGAATGAACAGCAGGTTGCTGCCACTGACCATACTGACTATAGACATGTTTGTGAACTTCTTGTTGAACCAGATACTAAAACTATTCTGTCATTTTGTATTTCTTTGCAGTGGAAAATGTGGCACATTGCGAGTTTTCCAACTTGCGAGACCTGCTGATCAGGTGAGTTCTGTTTGCATGTGTTGGAGTAGGTCAGGGGGTGCATAGACAAACTGATGTTTATTAATAAAATCCCATTAAATAGTTTTAGTTTAGTTGGGTAACTGTCTTCTCTTGGTAATGAGCACCTGAACATGAAGCAATCCAAAAAAATAGAAAGAAAGACACTCGCATGCAATGCATTTCTTGTGTGAGGGTAGAGGAGCTTTCTCTCGTCACTCGAGTCACATGCCGTTCTAAGGTCTGGTTTGACCTCTGATTAAAGGCAAAAGGTCAGGCTCAAAGATATGATAAAATAAAGACAAAGCTTCTTTGCTGACAACTGAATGAAATAACAGCACTGAGAAATCACAGAAAGCCTTGGCTCTGATTAGGGAACATTACATGTGGAGTCATGTCAAATTAATATGTGTTAGTTGGTTTCAGTTCCTATGCTTGTTAGCCTAACACATATATATTTAAAATAATGTCTTATCTGGTGGGTTTTTAAAAGGTTTTGATTATGTTCTTTCCCCCAAGATCTCACCTGCAAGACCTGAAGGGCGTCACCCATTACATCCATTACGAGACATACAGGGTGCGGAGGCTGAATGAGAGCAACATGAACGTCAGTGCACTGGGACTTTCCTCCTTCCCGCTCGAGAACGGAACCTCAGACAAGAGCGACACGGAGAGCCACCTCTGAGAGGATGGGAGGACAGGAATGCGTGTTGCGTGTGCACCTTCCTGCTCACAGCTTTTTTTCTAACTCACTTTTCACTGTAACTACCAATGGAAACAATCTCTATTTCTCCCCACTCTGACCCCTTATCAAAATAATAGAGAATATATGAGTGAGTAAGGAATCTTATTTTACCCCAAATAAAGAAAGATGTTTCTTTTTGTTTTGTTTTTACCTGCGTTTGGGAATTAACCAAAACTCTTAGTTAAAGGTTTTTACTAAAGACATTATGTGAATTGCATTTTCTGTAGAATAAGTATATATATACACGGACCGTGTATATAAACTTCTCCAAAAAATTAAAGGAACACTTTGAAAACACATCAGATGTTAATGTGAATAAATATTATGGTGGATATCTATAGCTACTGATATGCCATACCCTGATAAAAAAAACCTGTTCCTTTGGTTATTTTGGGCAGTGTATAAATATATATATATATATATACTACGGTCCAGTGAAAAGGGGATGTTGTCGGCGAGGTCATTTCTCCGTTTTCTTTTTTCATTGTGAAAGTGCAGATTGTCAGCTTTCAAATTATTATGTCTCATGCATTGAAATCTGACAATAGTTGAAGGAGATATGCGTATCTGAATGTTGTTTAACCTGGAAAGCTCTAGCCCAGATAATCGTTTTAAAAGATTTTTGACCTTTTCATGCCTTCAGAGAGGTGTGGTCGTTTGGTGTCATTAGACGCATCGAGCACCGGCCGCAGTGAAGAAAAATTAAACAATATTAGTTTAATACAGTATCTGTTTTATCACCCAGTAGTTTTGCACTGACTACATTACACTGTACCTGGCCTGATTATGGTTCAAGTTGTGTTAAGTTGTTGGTGCAAATCGCATCTTCTGAAAACAGGCTGCCTATTCACGGTTTACCAGGAAAAAACTAAAACTCCTGTGTACAATGCAATGCCCTAAAATAGCCGATTGATTACCTGGATTCATTAATTTATCATGCCCACAACTCAACTGGAAGCTTAGGTAGGCTCAATAGGAACAAATTATTAGTATTTAGTGATCCCAAACATCTTGTTTATTATATTAAGTGGCTTCTTAAGCACTTCAACTTTTGTAGTATTCTAAAATGTTAAACTGTAGCGGACAATACGGGATACCGACAACGTTCCCCTTTTTGACTGATGAATTAGTGATGGGTAGTAATTTTACTGACTCGGTTCTTTAATCTCGTTCAATGAAATGAACAAATGTGTTTTCGAGTCATTCGTTCATTTCAATGCGGGGTGATGCATTAAAATAATGCATCATGACAGTTTGTATGATTTTAAATTGGAATTTATTATCACACTAGCATTTAATTATCAAGGCAAACAAATACACTGCACTAAACTGTACGGAGCCCCTAGAGGGACATGGGGAAGAAAAAATAAAATCTGGTGCGCACCAGATTTATTTTTTTCTTCTCAGACACTGTTACTTGTAGGCGAGGTGGAGGCCCGAAAACCACATTATTTGGTGGTCGGTGGATCACCAATAAATAAAAAACTGCGAGTTGCAGCATATTGCTGCTGCCATCAATTGTGCCAGTGATTCCCAGAGTCGAGATACAAGTTAGGGTTAGGGTGTTGTTATGAACGGTATTAAAGTTTGGACTGATAAAACGTGAAAAAAACGTGTGTGAGGAAAACAAAATAAAAATATTATGAGTAATCATATACTTTCTGCAGTCTGACTATAGTACGGTCATCTGTGTTTGTTTTTTATAAATCACAATCTCTGCGTGGGAAGTGGCGTATGCACATTTTCAGCCCTGTTTTGTGCATACACCATGTTTACAAATGAGACCCCTAGTCCAGACGGGTGTATCCCTTGCTCCAAAACAGACGACACAACTTATAATATATATATATAGTGGTACCGACTAGCAAGCAAACTTTTAATGTCCTTATAAGTCCAAGGTGGAAATACAGCTCAACTAAGCCTTTTTCTGTCATTTCCAAGCATGAAAATATGGAGAGAGATATGTCTCAAAAGTATTCGTAAATGCCAAAGTACCATGATCCACAAATGTTTCACGATTTACAAATGTGTTTTGCGATCTACAAAAACAAAAATCTTACTTGTGAGTTGTAAGTTGACATTTACATAAATGTGCTATGATTTGTACACATAAATGTCCATTCGTAAATATATTGTTTGTAATTTCTTAAAATACTTAACATTTCATGTGTGCATTACTCATGGTCTGTCATTTGTAAATCTACAATTTGCATGTGAAGTGTTGAATCTGCATTTGTGGATCGCCCAATACACGCTTGCAAACCTTCTTCCTTTGACGTACTTTTGAGACAAACTTTTCGGTCTTTTGAGATCCACGCACAAATAGCTTTCTGATCCACAAATGCAAGCCCCCCCTCCCTCCCCCCCTTTTCGACAGTGCCACCCGGTAGGTGGCAGTGTTGTCCTCTGCCTTGATGGTTGTACGCAAGGGCTTTAAATAAATGTAAATAAATACATGTATTTTCCCCTCCCAGTAACCCCTTAACCAATGGTATGTGCTTTAAGCTTAAGTTGCCATGAGTATCTGGCATTTGCTATTTACCTCGCTCCACAGGCTGCGGCCGTACTGTAGCCTAGTACTGTACTAGTATATATGGCCGATAGGACTTAGTTTGTGAAAATCTTGATATAGATTATGGGACAGTGACATGGCTGGTTAGCTAGCAAATCTTCTTGTCAAACATACTGTAAACTTATATTTACTGTTTGTCAACCATACACAATGTTATTGCCTTTGAACCTTGCTAGCATAACGTTAGCCTTCGGGATAATAACTCAGTCAAAGGAAAGCCGATGGGCAGAGGACAACACTGCCACCTACCGGGTGGCACTGTCGAAAAGGGGGGGGCTTGCATTTGTGGATCAGAAAGCTATTTGTGTGTGGATCTCAAAAGACCGAAAAGTTTGTCTCAAAAGTACGTCACAGGAAGAAGGTTTGCAAGCGTGTATTGGGCGATCCACAGATGCAGATTCAACACTTCACACGCAAATTGTAGATTTACAAATGACAGACCATGAGAAATGCACACACGAAATGTTAAGTATTTTAAGAAATTACAAACAATATATTTACGAATGGACATTTATGTGTACAAATCATAGCACATTTATGTAAATGTCAGCTTACAAATCACGAGTAAGATTTTTGTTTTTGTGGATCACAAAACACATTTGTAAATCGTGAAACATTTGTGGATCATGGTACTTGCATTTACGAATACTTTTGAGACATATCTCTCCATATGAAAACAGCAGATGCACGCTTCTCTTCATGCAGTATCTGGTGCGCACCAGATATTTTAGCGTGTTCACAAGAATGTTTCTGGTGAGCAGCAGAAGGTTTTTCGTGCGCACCAGACAGTTTCACACGAAAGTGGATGAGGTAAACAAATCATTTTTGTTTCCTCTTCTGAGCCTATGCAGGTCACGTGAAAAATTATCCAAAAACTCGTACGCTAAGACCCAGTCGGGAAATTAACTAATAATTGATGTTTCCTGTAGCTACCAGTACTGAGCCTATGCAGGTCACGTGAAAAATGATCCAAAGACTGATACCCGAAAGAAGTAACGAATCGTTCACCTCCCGACCGTGTCTTCGGATCAATAATCCGTTCATCTGCCGACCGTGTGTTCGGGTACGAGTCTTTAGATCATTTTTTACGTGATCTGCATAGGGTCAGAAGAGGAAAGATGAAGGATTTGTTTACCTCATTCACTTTCGACGTGAATGAGATTTGTTCACAAGTGATAATTACTGGTTTATTTTTTTTTCTCGGCCACGAGAAAATGAACAAACTTAAAATGACTCACTCTGAGACTACTCGTTACTCCCGAGTTATACTAATGATTTGTTCAAAATAAACTAATCGTAACGACACGTCACTATCACATATTCCCCAGGAGGAGGGCTACAACACAGAGTTAGAGTGTACAGAAAGTGAACTCTGAAACACGATGGTGTTAGAAAGACGGCGAAGTAGAGGGATATGTGAAAGTGTTTCGAAAGTTTTTACTCTGCAAAAACAATCTTTGCTAGTCTATGTAGTATCTACTTACCGCTTGCCACACTGTTTTGAAAACTGGAGACATCTGCTTTAGGAGAAATGCAAGGTTTTTAGTAACCTTGCAAGTTTCTTTTTGATGATACATTTTAATTACTTGCGTAAATACAGCAATGCAGGTTATATTCCATGGAGCCCTTTACCTCTGTGGAAGAGATAACATATGACAATTACGTAATACAAATATTGTTATATATTATAGTTCACCTTATGAAAGGCTCCTGAATATATGTATTGTAACTCACAGTTTTAATTATGACAATATCTAGGAATATTTACACAAATGTCAGACACCCTACTGAAGGCGTACAAATGTATGTCACACACATAGGGTCCTACGTCCAAAGTACAGTAAGATAAACTTTCGATGTAGTTAAGATTTGTGATGATTAATTTTATCTCACTGTTACCTATTGAGACTTTTCATTGTGTATAGACAACTATTCCTGCAATTTCCTTCCAAATTGATTTTCGTTCATTTCATTGGCATGTTCAAACATGCTATTTGTTATTTTATTTTACATTTCCTGATGATGCAGCATCTTTGGAAAAAGCCAAATAAAGCCTTGACCCACATTTGAAATAAAAGGCAAACAGTGTACCCAAACAACATTCAACATTAATAATATTCCAACTTGAATGTGAGGGTCAGAGTATGAATCCAACATGTCTTTGAATTCCATCATTACCACCAAGTGAGCAGCACCTTGTTTTTTGTTTAGAGTAGACAATCAATTAAATAAATTACGATTAAAGTTACAACCTTAAATCTTTTTGTGTTCTCACAGTTTGTTCACAGTTCATTTGCTGTGGATTAACATTGCAATTAATTTCTATGCTTGACCAGATCTTTTGTACATAAATAAATACATACATTGTAGGGGTGTTTCAGAAAGCAGTTTTAACAAACTGTAAGCCTAACCCCGAACTCAGTTCCAGAAGAGCTTATCTGAATTAGTTCAACTTGGAGTATATCCACTCTGACTTAAGCGTGGGCATGAGGACTATAAAAAGCTGGGATCCACCATGGCACCCGGTAACAAAAAACATCCTCATACTTCACCCCACGTCAGTTAGGAGTGTTAATACGTGTTTATGGTGAATCTGAGCACATATTCTAGAAAAAAGCAACATGGCTGTAGCAGCGAAGGAGAGACAATTGGTGTGGGAGACAATTGCTGACTGAGTCAATGCATACATTTGAATGCAGTAGCCAAAAGTATTGGCAGTGACATACATTTTGTGTTTGCAAAGTTTTCTGCTTCAGTTGTTGTGGTGTCCATTCACATTGTGACTCAATTATTGTGCTGAGTGATCAGATGGATTTTAAATAAAAGCTTTATGTGCCCCCCCCAAAATTAAATTGATCACAAAAACCCACATTTCACTGTTTATGGGCCCTGGCATTAAATGACTGCTAACATCTTTCACTAAGTCATATCATCAGCACATTGGAAAGTGTGAACTAGAATTAAAACTGATTCAGGTGAGATCACTGTATCATTCTGTTTGGATTATATTGCTGTAAAAGAAGGGACAATTTAAAAAAAAAGCTTTTAAAACCAATGGAATGTGTATTATTGTTTTCCAGTATTCCATATAGAAACATGTAAGAATAAAAATATAAAAATATCCACAAATACTGAACCAGCAAATGCAAAACACTAAAGGTGTCTCTGCCAATACTCTTGGCTACGACTGTTCATTGAATATTTAACCACACTGTCTGTTATTAATACAGGTGAAAAAACTGTTGGATGTAATAAAATAAAATAGCATGTTCACGTAGGTGCATCCGACACGCGCAATGCGCACTTGGAAGCAGCTTAAAATGAAATAGAAAAGCATACTACAAACAGGTAAGGCATATTTTGCTTAGGCCATATTGTGATTGTAGCCTACGTCAACTTGATTTTAATTATATTTGACATGATACAAAGTCAATATTAGTTAGTGCCTATTTCAACTTGTAGTAGCAGTAACCCTATACAGAATGCTTTTTATCACAGAATGATGATGATTATACTGATGAAGAGATGTTGACTGCTGCATATAGAACTGTGTTAAGATAATTCCTCAAGTAATGCACAATCGCTGGAGTCAAAGTAGATTGACGGTTTATTCTTGTAGCAAGGAGACAAGTCTATGGCGGTACAGATTTGTCTAAAATCTAGTCTTCATGCATGATTATTTATACAACATTGTTGAGAATTCTCCTCCCCGCATAGCAGCTGTCTAGCCGATGATAGTATTCTTCCTACAGGGTTATATGTAGTAGGAACTAACATTGTTTCTTATATACTAGTATTATAATTAGACCAATACGCTGTTCTCAAAAGTTAACAAATCCGTTGAAAGTTGAAGAATAACGTGTTCCTGGTTCTTGGGACAACACCAGATAGAAAAACAGGAAATGACGTACCCGAATGAAGAGAGTTTGTGTAACTTCGGCTCTGTAAATCGATTTTCATTGAGCGTTTCCATGGCATTCAGAAAAATACAACCGCGCAAATCGCATTTCTGAAATGTATGAACCGGCATCAAACAAAACAGGTACTTTAAGTAGCAAGCTTTGTCAAAATATTTTTATTTTATTACTAGAATGTTGTTGTTTTTGAAGACAGACGTTGTTTGCGATGCAATTTGTTTGCAAGTTTTTAATGAATGAGCAAGGCCATCAGAGTTCTCCTTGATGCTAGCTAACATTGTTAGTTAGTGGGTTAATGCTAACCTTGTTAGCACTTGTTTGCATTAAGTTACATGTAGGAACATCTATCTGTATTACATGCTTAGACATATCAAATGTTTATCAGTGTTTATTATGACTAGACCATCCTCAAATCTCAAAGCAGAACAGCTATTTATCAGCCTGCCTTTGAGGTCCACAACCCCTGCTACCCTGAGTGTGCTTCCTGCTGTTGCCAGTGATGGCTTGAGATTTAGATCCCACCTGCTGACTGCTTGCTGCTGCCTTTTACCTCCTTACTCTTTCACCTGCTCTCCATCCAGAGCTGGTCCCAGCCTCCTGCTCTGCATCCAGCGCTGGTCCCAGCCTCCAACCAATAACCCCTGCCCAGAATCCAGCGCTAGTCCCAGCCTCCTACCACTAACCCCTGCTCTGCATCCAGAGCTGGTCTAAATTTTCATTTACATTACATTTATGCATTTGGCATTTTATCCAAAGTGACTTCCAAAAGAGATAGCCCCAAACATTGCGGGTAGCCAAAACATGAAGCACACATTGTGAAAACTAAGGCCATGTTTACACATAGCCGGGTATTTACAGAAACGAATATTTCTGCCCCTTCGTTTTCAAAAATAACGTTGTACACACAAGATCGTTTTCAAAAAGGTTTCTGTTTACATGAACCCGCATAAATACGCCCCCAGCGCCCTCATAGCTATGCCAAACCTGTAGGCGACAGTGTAATGTGAAGGATAAAGCCATGCAAACCAATCAGAATTCACAAAATCAACAACAACTACGTATAACACTATCAACTTTCAGGCACGAGGTTCATTACATTACTACAAACAGGACGCTGACATGACGCATTTTTGGTCGCATATGTGACGTTTGAGAACCTAAAACTCAGTGTAGCCTAGTGCACACACAAACACAAAAACTGAGTTTTCAGAAATTTCCACCTTGGCCAGAGTTTTTAGAAATGACCGTTTTCCGTGATAAAACCTCAGTTTTCGTGTAAATGAAAGGCCAAACCGCATGAAAATATATGCGTTTTCTCTCTGTGTAAACAGGGTCTAAATAAGTCCCAAAGGGAAGAACCATAAGAGCATGTAGTTGAACAAGTTACAATTTAACAACATGAACCTCAAAAGTGCAAAGGTGTACCTGTGGGTAAATAAGCAAGCAACAAAAATATATTACACAGCAAGTACAATAGTTTTAAGTCAGTTATAACTAAGCAACAAGACTCTCAATAAGAGTCATTGTGATCCTGAAACATCAGGTCCAGCCAATCATTCCTAAGTGCCGTTGTACTACCGGAAGTGCGTCTTGAGCCTATTCTTGAAGGTGGGGAGTTGATTCCACCATTGGGGGGCCAGACAGGAGAAGAGCTTGTGTTGGAACCACCAGACGGTTGTCAGAAGAAGACCGTAGGTGGCGGGTGGGAGTGTAAGGCTGGAGGAGAGACTTCTACTTCCTGAACAGCTGTGGATGTTTTTGTTAGCTACACAGTGTCTTGTGTAGCCTACAGCGTTGCAGTGAGCTACACTGGTTTGAAACCACAGGTAATGATAATTTCACCAACAAATCGTTTCCTTGTAATCTAATGTCATAATAAATCCTACAACAATAATGTATTTGTGAGGAATGTTTATTTTAACGATTGAAAACAGATGCATCATAGTAGACCGCTGTAGTATGTGTTTCCCGGGCAACAGAGGCTAATGTCATGATGCTAATGCTTCAGTGAAAAAGTAGACTACTGTTTCCAAAATAATATCAGCTTATATTGTACATTACACTTCACAATTGTGTTTATCACAAAGTAAATTGAGTAAATAGTTATCACCCTGGCCTATTTGCTTGTGGCGTTTCTGCAGCTGCCTTGCAGCAAAACTAGTTAGGCTAGCTATCTCACAGAAGTTAACAAGTTGCTAATCTAATGTTCTGCTAACGCGTGTTTTCGTGACGTTAGTTGATGTTAGTAGCGTCAGTGACTGTGGCTAGCAAATTAGCCTCCGTTAGCTTCACTTTTGCCACAAAAACGTATCCTCCTTAACTGTGCAACGGAACGTAAATTCAAATACAAGCAACTCAATTGCTACAAAGACGAAACGTTTGACACCGACGTTCTCTATGTAGTCCAAATATTGAGGCATCCTTAGGGGTGGGAAAATAAACAATAACTAGAGAGCGTAGAATTTCTGGGGAAATTGTAGGGTGTGCTTACTTGGATGCAGGTGGGTCCGTCCCCTTAAGTTTTTCCATTCTAGTGATATTTTCAAGCATTTAGCCTACTCATATTGCATAATTCATTAAGATCCCCCTTTGAAACAAAAGAACCCCCTTTGAAACAAGCTACTGTAACAACGTTGTCACTGGCAATATTTCAGATGGAATCGCGATTCAAACAGTGCCGTCTGCTAACTGAAAATATGGCCCCCAAAACGTTAATAAGTTTGACATTAATTTAGGGGGAAATGGCTAATTCAAAATAAGTTTGCTAGAGGCAAGCTGGTTGCTGATTGTTTTAAAGCGCCGGAAATGAGGACAGTACTACACACTGCCAGTGCCAGGGCGACCGAGTCTGACTCTGAGGCTAACGTCAAAACAGCATGCGGTCTCACTAAAATTCCAAGTTTCACAAAAATCACAAAAATATGCTGACCCGCCGGCTGTCTTCTCAATCGCCATATCTTAAGCTAAAGAATTTGAGTGAGACCGCGTCTCCAATCCAAACTCCAATTTGCGTGCTATTACAAAAATTCTACTATGATGCTTTCTAGCATTGCCAGACTAGGCGGTCTCACGGGCGACCCGCTCTCACTCAAATTTCAAAGACTTTCACTACCAAAATCAAAAATCCGCAATTTCAGTTCCACTCGAAATCGCTTTCTCAACAAAACCCTCCTGCTCTGCATCCAGCGCTAGTCCCAGCCTCCTGCCACTAAACCCCTGCTCTGCTTCCAGCGCTGGTCCCAGCCTCCTGCTCTGCATCCAGCGCTGGTCCCAGCCTCCTACCATTAACCCCTGCTCTGCATCCATCGCTGGTCCCAGCCTCCTATCATTAACCCCTGCTCTGCTTCCAGCACTGGTTACAGCCTCCTGCTCTGCATCCAACGCTGGTCCCAGCCTCCTGTTCTGGTCCCAGCGTCCTGCTCTGCATCCAGCGCTGGTACCAAGACTAAGACTAGGCGGTCTCACGGGCGACCCGCACTCGCTCAAATTACAAAAACGTTCACAACCTAAATCAAAAATCAGAGATTGCAGTTCCAATCGAAATCGCTTTCTCAACAAAGCCCAAGGGTTGAAGTTTTTTGGGGGTGGTATTTTTCACTCATAATCTAAACTCCAATTTGCGTACTAGAACGTCTGTATCACATTGTATCCATGCGTCGTTGCTAATGTGTTTAAACGTAGTGACGTACGGTAGAACTGAGTACCCGTCAGCGACAAAAGACACTTTTTGCCACAAAACATTGTACAAGCAACTCAATGGAGACCAAGACGAAACTTTTGAAACCGACGTTTTCTATGTAGTCCAAATATTGACCGAGGCTTAGGGGTGGGAAAATAAATCATATTAATATATATGTGAGATAACAAAGGTTGTGCTCACCGAAGGCGTGGCACACCCAATACATTTACATTTATTCATTTAGCAGACGCTTTTATTCAAAGCGACTTCCAAGAGAGAGCTTTACAAAAGTGCATAGGTCATTGATCATAACAACGAGATATCCCCAACATTGCAAGTAGTCAAACATGATGCATACATTGTGAAAAAAACTAAAATAAGTGCCAAAGGGAAGAATCATAAGAGCATGAAGTTAAACAAGTTACAATTAAACAACATGAACCTCAAAAGTGCAAGAGTATACCTGTGGAAGAGCAAGCAACAGTAAACTACCTCACAGCGAGTACAATCATTTTTTATCAGTTACAGCTAACCAACAAGAGCAGCAGGGGGGTATTCCAGGTAGCGGGTTTAGTGAAAACTAGAGTTGTTTAACCCTGAAAACAGGCAAACTCCGAGGTTTCCGTTCCAGAAAGAGAGGTAACGAAACTTTTTGGTAAGTTTTCATGGTAACTTACTCCGTATAACCTGCTCGCTAGCAGGTTAAGGCCTAATTATGCTTCTGCGTTTTTCGAAAAACGCAGAGGAGGGAACGCCCTCGTCTCCGCGGAACGCCCTCTGCGTGCTCTCCGTCAGCCCTCGGAGACCTTTTGACGGATTGACGTGCACCTACTGAATTTTCTAACTATCCGTCGAAATTACGCAGAGCGACGGAGAGCGACGGAGACCCCCTTGGCTGTGATTGGTCCGTATTAAGAAGTCAGGGGCGGGGTTGCCGCTATGGGTTGCCGTGACCAACAACACCAGGGGTGGGAACGTCCGACCTGCGGGCCATATGCAGCCCGAAAAATCATTTGGTCCAGCCCGCCATGGCATTGCAGTGCAGGCACCATATTATTAGGTGCATTATTCGTTGGCAGCAGCACTATTTTAATATGTGGAAGAGGACCGTGGAGGCGCTCAGCGTCGTTCTTGCAAATCAAGCCCCAATACGTTGTTGGTTTGGGCTAAACCCGGAATGTTTACAACGTCTGGCTCCGCGCCTGATTAACACTCGGATCGATAAGCAGTCTCTAAAATGGTAGCAATATAAAAACATATACGATCCCTTTCCGTAATCATAATAATAACCCCCCCAGAAATGTTCACTGCACACCCAGTCAAAGCAGGCTGCCCTTCCAGCTAGCATCACAAACATCACCAAAGAGATCGAAGCGGTTTTTACAATTCATATTTCAGCTAAACAGTACATGTAAATCGGCATTTGAATTCAAATGTGACGAGAAATGGGCAGTGTAGTCGCTGAAACTGTGCATATTTTATTGATGAAACGGCTCATTTGTAAATTTGCTCCGAGTTTTCGATAACCTATAGCTAGCATCGCAGTGCAGCGCCACCTACTCTTCTGGCGGTGAATTGTTTTCAGCACTCACAGCCTACGGAGAACTATAAACGAAGTCTATCCGTGTGTATCCGTGCGTATCCGTGAGCCCGCCCACCCGAAAACGGAGACGCAGAAGCATATTGAGGCCTTTAGTTCCATGCCATACTCTGAGTTTGACCTATCCCCTCCCACTTTCTGATTTTGATAGCGTTGGCAGACATGGGATATCGTTTCCTGGTTCAGCCTAGCGATCTCGAACCAAATTAAATTAGCTTAGTTATACGCCAGGAGACGATTTTAAGACTGCAATTTGATGTGCTTTAAATCCCTGCTGAATGCCTAAGTTAACGTTATCGTTTCCCGTCACAATCCGTAATTTATTTTAGCAACATTCTCAGCTCTTGGGTCTTCATCGCTAGTGTTACACGTCATGGACGTGCACACAGAATTGACCAAAAGCTTTTTAGCACTGAAATAAAGACAAATTATTGTAATTGTAGGATTTGGTCTTCTTCATTGCCTACAAATATAAATCTAACAATGAGTAGCGTAATTCTATCAGCTTGTTCTTACAATTGACATGATTCACATGATTTCTACAATTTACATTGTAGCCTACCGTCCAACTGGTGATCTATTTCAACATTGTAGGGGGTCAATATTGGCCAAAACACAAACAAATTCCCTATGGTTTGAAGGAAGTTGGGAACACAAATAATGTCAATACCAATTAGTTATTTGACTCTGTGGGTTAAATCAAAGCAGGAATGGTCAAATTAAGGTTAACTAATATAATAATTTAATCATATTGCAAATGAATGAAATCAATGAAGGTTAACTCTTAGGCCTACTCTACCATGATTATTGTAAACCAGAGATAGAAAGCAAGAGGTGAGGAAAAAGAGTAGGACAAGCCAGAGCTGAGGAGAAGGTCTCAGGAGATCAATCATCCACAGAACAACGCTTCACAATTCCTTTTAATACCCAAGAACAACTACAATCACACCACAATCTTGACCCTTTCTTGACTAGCAATGCTACAGTAAGTTACACAATGAGATGTGAGAGCCATCAAGTTGAGACTCCATCCAGTAACTCCATATTTTACCATATGAGAGGTGGGGGCAGGTTGATAGCCTTACAAGGTCAGCCTTTATTCTTCTGCCCTAAATACACCATCTCTTGGTCAAAATAGAAATTCACCAAATTCAACAATTAATATTCATATCGTTCCTACAATTAACATCACCTGACCATGCATCCTCCCATAACTGGAGTTCCAGTAAATATTTTTCGAGATTAGTCTTTATTCTTCTACCCTAAGTAGGCCTACACCATCTTTTGGTCAGTTTTTGGCACTTTCTTCATGAGGTACAGTTTGTACAACTCATTTATTTATAACTAGGAATACATGAGATTACATTAGCTACATTTCACAGTTCCACATGCAAAATTCACCTGCCATTAAATGAACATCTCACTGTAGCATCCATGCTCTGTTCAACAGGATTAGAATGTGCAAATCGTTTTTTATATTAATTATTCTCATAATGTTAGTGTAACTGACAATTCCGCACAAGTAAATAGTAGTAGGCCTACATGGGGAGGAAAACTACCAGTAGCTACCACATAATTCTCTGCATCCATTTCTGTGCTAGCAGTCAATGTATTTTCGTCATAATCATCATCATCATCTTTTGATGAAAAGCATTATGTTGGGGGAAACTGCTTGAAATACGCACCAATTGATATTTACTTAGTATCATGTTGAATATGATTAAAACCAAGGTGACGTCGAGGCTACAATCACAAGCGTATAGCCTAAGCAAAATATGCATTAGTTTAGTTTTAGTTTAGTTTATTTGTTTATAGTTTCGTGGACAGTCCCCTTTGAGAAGGAGCAGCTTTAGCCTATTTGGCTAATTTCCAGCTGTAGTCCCCGGCCAGTTGTAGGCAACCTACAATACATAACAGTAAAAAAATAAAAAAATAAATACATTACATTTATAATTACAGCAGGCCTGAGCAAGAAGGGGAAAAAGACAAACAAACATATTGCACACAGTTGGAGCAAGAACAAACAGGCAAGCACAGATGATGGCAAAGATATCAAGGCAGTTCATGCAACAAACACACAGGGGACAACGGAAAATAGGCCACAAAGATCACATTGAAAGTACATAGGGCAGAACATGCAGGCAGGTAGCAGAGATGGAGTGGCAGCAACAATAACACATCAAACACACACATCACGTCTTACAGAAATTAATGTGTGCAGTTATAGTTGTCGGACAGCCATGTTTTAAGATGTGCTGTAAAGGTGGAATATGTATGTATTTCATTGATAGTGGTAGGCAGTGAATTCCAATTTTGTATTGCCCTAACAGAAAATGATTGTTGACCAAATGTGCTTTTTCTAAATGGGATTAGCAGGTCACCCCGTGTGGTGCTTCTGGTGATCTGATTGCTGCTTTTACGTTGGATTATGAATTATTTTAAAGGAGGAGGAGCGGTGTTATGCAGAATTTTGAAAACCAGGCAGATGTTTTTATATTTGATTATATCTTCCCAGCTCAGCAGTGTACGGTTATTTAATATAGTACAATGATGTGAGCTGTTAGGCTTCTGGTCCAACACTTTGAGTGTTCTCTTGTAAAGAGTTGCTAATGGCTTCAATGACAAACTGTTAGTTTGTCCCCAGCTTGTCATACAGTATGTAAGATGTGACATAATCATGGCATCCATGTAAAGTTTGGCAACATTAAAAGTTAGGGAATTTCTAATATATTTAAAATTGGCTAAGCTAAACTTGACCCTGTTGCACACCTTCTTAATGTGTGCTTTAAAAGAAAGAGTAGAATCAATGATAATGCCCAGATACTTAAATTGTGGCACAATACTTATGTTTTGACCTGATATTGTTATGTTCGACACGATGTTACATTGTCTTTTGGTAAAAAACATTCCTACGGTTTTATTAACATTAAGTTGGAGGCAGGAATGGTTTAGCCAATTAGTGATCTGGTCCATAGCTGTGGTCAGTTTAGCAGCAGCCAGATCTTTTGTTTTGGCATGCACATATACTACAGTGTCGTCTGCATACATTTGTATTTTGATATCAGGGCAAACCAACGGCAGATCATTAATATACAGACTGAACAAAAGCGGGCCAAGTATCGATCCTTGTGGTACCCCAGTGCATAAATTAAGAGCTGGTGAACGTTGATTGTTCACAAAAACATGTTGACTTCTACCAGTTAAATATGACTCAATCCATTTGAGTGTTAAAGGTGAGAAGTTAAAAGCAGACAGTTTGGCGATAAGGACCTGATGGTTGACTGTGTCGAAAGCTTTACGAAGGTCTAAAAACACAGCCCCAACAACACCTCCCTTGTCGACCATTGCTCGGACCTCCTCTAAGAAAAAACAGTTAGCTGTTTCCGCAGAGTGGTGGGCCCTGAAGCCAAACTGCATGGGATGAAGAGTAAATGGACCATTATTTAAAAAAGAAACAAGCTGCTCTGATACACATTTCTCAGCAACCTTGGAAATTATAGGTAAAATACTGATTGGTCGGTAGTTACATATGTTCTGAGGGTCGTCTGACTTGAATATAGGAGTAACAATTGCGGTCTTCCAGATTGTTGGGAATATCCCCTGTCGTACTGACTGGTTGATAGTTTTAAGCATTTTAGAATCCATACCATACATATCCTTCGCTGTTGAGACCTTAATAGAATTAATTATAGGTTGAGTTTTAAATTCAGAAATAGGTTGAATGCTGAAAGAAGGCTTGCTGTCATCTACTTCTAGAATTATTGCAGTTGTTGAAGGAAAATTCTGTGCAATTTCAGCCACAGAATTAATAAAATATTCATTAAAAGCTACGGCTAGTTGTGCTGGATCTTGCATTAATTTACCATTCAGATTCAACTCTAACTGCTTCCTAGGCCTGTGACTAATTCCCATTACATTCTTAATCTGTTCCCAGATCAGCTTTGTGTTACCCTTTGCCTCATTGATAATTGTTATGAAAAAATTTGCTTTGGCCTTTCTGATGACTTTGATTACTTTATTACGTAGTGAAGTGAACCTATGTCTGTCAATATTTAATTTGGTTTTCAATGATCTTTTCAATGCAGAGTCTCTTTCCTTCATCAAGGTGAATATTTCATTATTGAGCCAGGGAAGTGCATTGATTTTTTTCTTTCCTTTGACCTTTTTAGTAAACTCGTTAACTAGACTATGTAACTTGGCAGATAACATTTTGCTATCTGCTTCTGTATTGCTTCCAGTAAGTAAATGTTTCCAATCAGTCTGCTGCACTGCTCTTTGGAAATTAGCCATTTCATTTTTTGGAATCCTGAGTTGCTCTATAGGTTTATTAGAATGATGAAAACGTTTCTTTGTTAGTTTTCTGGACATTAATGTCAGATTATGGTCGGACAGTCCAGTAATAAAATTAAATGTCTTAACAACTCTTTCAGGCTTGTTACTAAATATTAAGTCTATTTGTGTCTGGGAAGATGCAGTTATTCTAGTTGGACCTTCCAACAATTGTGTAAAATCCAGACTGAAAAAAAAACAATCTGTAATCTGTTGAAGGGGTTTCCTATTAGTTTTATCTAACCAGTTACAATTTAGATCGCCAAGTAGTATTACCTCGGTTTTAAAGTCACATGCTTTAAGTAGCTTTTTAAATGTGATATAAAAATCATTATTAGAGGAAGGTGGACGATACACAACAATGAGCACAAAAGACATTTCAGATGAAAGCACTATATTCAGTCCAATACACTCCAACTCATGGTCAAAGGCCAGCATATTTGATGACAGTTGATGTGGTCTTTGATATAAATCATGACCCCACCCCCTCTTCCCTTCGATCTGTCTCGTCTAAAGATATTATAGCCTGGGACATGCAATGCAGCAGAAGGAGAGTTGTTATGCAACCACGATTCAGACAGGCCTAAAAAATCCAAGTTGGAATTACTAAGAAGATGATGCATTTGTTCAGCCTTCGGTGTGAGACTACGGATGTTAATATGCCCTCCAAAGATACCGCTGGGTTTATGTTGTGAATCCCAAATCATTCGAGAGTGAGTGACAGTTTTGAAAAAGTTCATTTTGTGATGCTTTTTCTTCATGCCCTCGCTGCTGGCACCTTGGGAAGTCGGGCCTGGGCATGGGTGCACACCACCAGATAGCAACAAGTATAGTGTAATAATGATGAGACTGTCACTTTGGCGTTTGCCCCGGACTGCATAACTTTGCTTGTGTTGATCCCGAACGGTGGCGGTGTTTACAAATGCTTGCATTAGAATATGCTTTCCCTATCCAAGATGCTTTACAACTGTTGTTTCATGGTGCACTGCTATGTTACGGGAGAGTAGCTTTCTGTTTAAAAGTTGTCCGGAATCGACAAAGTTTAAAATAACACCAAAAATTAAAAGCGCAAAGAGAGCACCTGACACCCCTGTGCTGCTGGCTGCTGCCATCTCCTTAGCAGGTCACTGTTGCTGGAGCCTGGGCCTTGTGAATGGTGGCTGCTGCTGGAGCCAGGTGGATGGTAGCAGAGCTGTTGCGACCTGAGCCGCCTTAGCCGGTAGCTACAGGTAGCTGGAGGCTAGCAGGCCAGGCAGGTGGATGGAGGCTGGAGGCTAGCAGGCCAGGCAGGTGGCTGGAGGCTGGAGGCTAGTAGGCCAGGCAGGTGGCTGGAGGCTGGATGCTAGCTGGTCATGCAGGTAGCTGGATGCTAGCAGGTCATGCAGGTAGCTGGATGCTAGCAGGTCATGCAGGTAGCTGGATGCTAGCAGGTCATGCAGGTAGCTGGATGCTAGCAGGTGGCTAGCAGGTCATGCAGGTAGCTGGATGCTAGCAGGTGGCTGGAGGCTGGATGCTAGCAGGCCAGGCAGGTGGCTGGAGGCTGGAGGCTAGCAGGCCAGGCAGGTGGCTGGAGGCTGGAGGCTAGCAGGCCAGGCAGGTGGCTTGAAGGTAGCTACTGCTGCTCCGGCATGGGCTACTCCTGCGTCCAGCTGGGCTGCTGGGGCAGCTAGCAGAGCCTTGAGATGCTGGTCATTGACGGACAGAAGATAGAAGGACAGATTTTGAGAAAACACCTGAAACTTTAACACGTATGTATCTTAGGAGATGAGAGACGCCTTGACTAGTATGTCTTTCAACTGGTGCATCATCTGTGCATTACCTGTTCATAGTATGTTTTTATATTTAATAAAACATTGAACCTGCTATTTTATTAAGGCCACCACTTTTTCTCCTGTAATATTAACGGACGGTGGGGTTAAATGTTCATTGATGGACTGGCTATTATATTCAAATGTATGCTCGGCAGCAATTGTCTCCCACGCCACTTGCATACGCTGCTACAGCCCTGTTGCTTTTTTTTCGGAATATGTAATCGACCATAAACACAAAATAAAACTTGAATCTGAAGTTTGGTGAAGTAGGACCACGTTTTTTTGTCGCCGGGTGGCATGGTGGATCCTAGTATCGGAGCTCCATCGATGTTGGCTTTCAATAGTTCTCATGCCCGCGCTTAACTCTGAGTTGACGTACTCCGAGTTGAGTTAACTAATTCATATCAGCTTTTCTGGAACCGAACTCTCTGAGTTTCTCTGAGAGTAACTCAACTCAGAGTTCAGGGTTAATCTCAGAGTTTGTTAAACCCGCTACCTGGAATACCCCCCATGTCTCTAAGTAAGAGTCCTTGTGATCCTGGAGGAAACTAACATCATGTCCAGCAGATTTTTCCTAGGTACCGTTGTATTCCTGGAACAAGTGTGTCTTGAGCCTTTTCTTGAAGGTGGGGAGACAGTCAGTGTCTCTGATGGAGGTGAGGAATTGATTCCACCACTGGGGGGCCAGACAGGAGAAGAGCTTGTGTTGGGACCGGGCGGTCTTGAGCGGTGGGACCACCAGACGGTTGTCAGAGCTGGAGGGCTGGAGGAGAGACTTGATGTAGTCGGGTGCAGTCCCATTCACCGCTCGGAAGGTCAGTACCAGGGTCTTGAATCTGATACGGGCCGTATAAATAAATATATATGTGAGAGAACAAAGGTTGGGCTCTCGCCGAAGGCTTGAGCACACCCAATAATGTATTTAAACTCAAGCTTGTGTGGTGCTCATTTGTTTGTTTCTCATTTTCGGCGCATTCAAACAATCCCCTCAGTGAAGTTTTGCTAGCAACAGCAGCTAGTTTGCTCGTAGCACAATTACCCAAATAGTTTTTGTTACTGACAATGATCGCTTTCAGAAAACTTTTGAATAAGCCCTTTCCCCCAAAATAAATGTCAAGCTTATTTATGTTTTTAGGGGCATAATTTCAGTTAGCAGATGGTACTGTGTGGCGGCCTTTCTAAAGATCCTGTCAAGGCCGTGGGTCTGGTGAGCAGGTGGTCGATTATACACTTTCAATGCTCCAAACTTGAAAGAATATAATCCATTTATTTGGCTCCAAAAAGGTGAACATAAACGAGTTGTAAAGTCACACAATGAAGCAAAGTTAAAGACAGTAAACTAAAAAGGCTAAGCTAGTACCGAGAAGTGGTCAAAAAAACATATTTTACGTGCCTCTAGACCCAACATTTGGCTACCAAATCATCTACTAATGAGCCGTCCAGGTGACGTTTATAGCAATTATAACGTTCAAGGTAATGCTCAATTTAACAATGATCCTATAGTCGAATCAAATGATAGTCCAATATGCAAACATAGAAATAACATAAACACATAACACAACCAAAGTAACCCAAGGCAAATGCAAACTATATTCTGACAAAAATTGCCAACACGGCTACAACAGTACTGTTTCAGACATGTTTCAAATGCTGCAAAAACTCATTTCAGGGAGGTGGCTTCCCATTCTTCATTCTACACTTCACTTTTTGTATTTTGAATTGTAAATGAGCAGCAACAAATGTAGGCTTTTAAATTTATGCAATCTTCATAAATAATAAGTAAGCATTTTTATATAAAAAATACAGAAATATCAGTTTATTGTGATTTTGTTTCCATGTAAATTGGACAACTTTGTATTTTCTCCACCCTACCAGGGTTAAGAGATTAGTATTGTGTTTCCTTCCGCTTGCTAAAAACCCAGAGATGTCTATGTCTAGCAAAAACAGGCATTAACTTTCCCTACTGGTTCATGATGATTGTGAAAGAGTGAGCCCGAGCGGTCGTTTCGGTCAGAGGTGAAGAATGCACGCAAGCACCACAGGATTTCTGCCAGAAATATTAATTTATCAAGCATTGCACAGTCAGTCGGGGAATAAGTTAAGAAAGCTTTATTGCTTGCGGCCGCAAGGAGACAACAACATCACACGCCATTGTGCTACAAGTTTGTCTGCTAGCATGTTGCGCTAGCTAGCAATTTAAACACAGGCGCTCTTGACTGTTATTGGCTGATGCATTGGACCTCATCTCAGATCTCCTTCACACAAAATCAAATAGAAACAAAGATTGCAACAAAGAAATCAATACAGATATGATCAGGATATGAACATGCCTACATGGTTATCTCTAAAACCATCAAACATTCAGTAACCTGTCAGTCAGATTTTTCGAAGACAGTCTATACCAGGCCCTGATTGTGCTCTTCCTCTGGTTAGGTGATAAGCATTTCTCTTACAGGTCATAAACCCTCCCCCGAAGGTGATCTCCTACAGAGCGGTCAGGCCTTTAGGTCAACATACATTTATCTCCAGCCTGCTGCAACTCTTTTACAACCTCTGCATGATAAGACACATCAATTTGGCACATATCCTGAAAAATCCTTAAATGTTCTCAATTTCTGTTTCTTTTCAAATGAATATCAAATTTCTGTAGTACAAACGGGTTTCTCGAAAACAAAACATTAAGCTTTAATGCAACTCCAAAATAAAACCTAATAAGTCACATAAATGAAACGGCATTGTTATCACCTTCACCTGTTATCAACATCTTTACGTAACTGGTAGAACGTATCATGATAGGAGTGTTTGTACCTCAATTTTATTCCACATAAAAGTTTCCAATTTATCTCAAGATTAAAACTTCACTTCTGAATCTATTTACCATTTGCATTGTTACCAATGAAACTGTTAAATCATTATATCCGTAATCATAGCACCATTTAGTTCATACGTATTTCAACATACAAAACGGAACGTCATTCCCAAGACAATTCCCATTATTATCACAAAGTCTAATTTGCTGAAACGGATGCCATGATTGTGTATGCATGGTGGTTGTGTAATCTTCTCATAGAAAATGTAGTCTAGAGTAAAACGGCAACCTCAACACACTGTACTATAGGCACAGTGCAGAGTTTTCCTTAATTTGACGTCATCAAACTAAATGCACTCATGTGTACCATGCCATCTCCTCTGAAACCAGGAATGACCCCGTTCAACTTGGTCATTTCCAGGAATTTACGTGTCAAATCCACCACCACAATCCAGTCTCTTTAGGTCAATGACCTCTTACTGGATTGAGACAGCATCTCTCGCCTGTCTGTGAATTTCAGAACGTAGTAGACTACACAGTATTAAAAGTACATTCTCACAGTTGAAAGCAACTGACTCCTCGCTCCATTCCTGAATCTTTACAACATTTCTTTAGCTCATAAAAAGTTCATGCATATCCTGTTCTCTCTCAAATAGGGTATGCTAAAAAAGTTTTTTTCTTAAAGTTTTTCTTGTATAGTTAGTAAATCCATATGCTATTAACACTATTTCGTTATCACCATCCCTCCTGTTTGAGACATGATTCATCCCATGGCTCAAATCATCACATAACAAAATAGATTCTTCAGTAACATAAGTTCCTCCTGTGAATTTACATAACCCACCATTTTGGTGACACTTCCTGCATCTCTCAAGAAAGTCTCATCCACATTTCCTAATGTTAAGACACCTGTATGGCTGCCTCTTTTGCGCCACATCAGCTTTAGCATTCCCAGAAAAATAAAATCAATGTTATCAGTATGAACTTCTTGTAGATAAAACAAATTCTTCATAATCAATATCTTTCCTTGCATCTTTTAACCATAGAGAACAGTAAATGAAGAGGCTCTTGCATTGTTAAATAGATCACCCATCTTTTCTACCTTTCCCTGCTTACTGTCTCCTATCGTTTAGCCTATTTAGTTCACACCCTAAGTCTCTGTTTGCCATGGTTTCTTCACTGAGGTTGAGACGGGCCTTCAAGAAAAGACTCCCCTTTGTAGTCAGACTTGTGCCTTAAGAGACGTTGGTGAATAACTAACCTGACCTAGTATATCAATGTCCCTTACTTTGTGACAAGCGTCTCCAAAATGTCCTTTGCTAGTTTTGACTGCTGTGGGTGTGGTAATTGGTACCTGATATGGTCCTTCCCACCTTGGCTGGACCAGTTATTTCTTTTGATATCTTTAATCAATACACAATCTCCTGGTTTAACTCCTCCACTCTTTGGTTTACTTTTTCACCTGGAACAGAATTTAGCAAAATATATCTCTTTTCTAGTTAGCATTTTTTATCAAATGATCCGCCTCTTTATCATGCTATGCGAAAGGTTTAAGTTGTGGTATTACCTATGATCTTCCATAAATCAATTCATTTGTTATTCAACTCCTATTAGTCATGCCTAGAAGTTACAATCTGTTTCTTTGTTCCATTCTTTAGAAAATCAACTGTTAATCTAATTTCTTTCACTCCAAAAAAACTTTTCTTTCTTTTAAAACTGTTAAGTTTAAGACCTATATTGTTTCAAATTCTAAATGTTTCCAAATCACACCTCTTTTTGTCAAAGATAAGATAACAACCATTGTCGTTATCCCAAACCAGAATTTAATCTGTATCCTTCTTACATGAAATATAGTCCAAATAATGTTCTTGATGTAGCTATTAACCAAACTTTTTTTCTTCCCAACTATATTTTCTATAAAGGTCAGATAGGTAGAACTTCATAACTTGCTTTGGCTGCAGTCCAAAACAAGCTAATTAGCACAAACCATCATAACCATAATCTATCAGACTTAATGAGTCTTCCCACATCATTTCAGAACAAAGGTTATAATAACCCTCTTTATGCACTAATACCATTTATTAATACAACCCATCACAGCCTAACCGTTTATCCCAAACATTGTCTCAGGCTCCTGATAAAACATCCATATAAAACTTAAAATCAAAATCCAAATAAAAATACATTTTAGTTATTTTCTCTTTCTCCTTTTTTACTAAATTGCATCCAAAACCTTAATCAAAACTCTTAAACACCCTAGATTGTACTATTTGTACTTTAAATGTTGGTCCATATACCTTCAAAGTATATGCTTTTTTTCACATTTCATTAAACCAAAATAAAACATTTACGCAAAACACAGCTCCAAAATAACCCAAACTGGAAAAAAGCCATCAATTGATTCCATGTCAATGGATATTTGATGTGCACATGGTTATTAAAATCAGATAGTAATAAAGTTAAAATTTCAATTGAAATCAAAACCCGTAAACAAAACACATTCCCTTTCTGTTCTGAACACAAAAACTTCCCATAAGTTCCCAAGGTTGCAATTATCAAATGATCTTGCCGTTTGACTTCAAAATTAGCCTTCTACTAATTATCTGACTCGCATTTGAATTTGCTATAAACTATCACTATCATAATTTTGTTTTATGAAATCCATGTTTAGACTGCTCTTAGATGTAATTCATGCTAGAATTACGCTACGACTCAATCACGTCAATCAAACAATGCCCTTAAAAAAAATAAAAATGCTCCCTTTTTCTCTTTTTAAACCTGTAAGTTCACAATTTAACAAGTGAAGCCCGTAAAACAAAAACCTTACTCTTTAACTTCTCAAACGTCTTATCAAAGCATACTTCTTTGAATATGCCTATATTATTTGCCATTACGCCCTCAGCATGCATGCATGCGTAATGCACGGATCTCAAATCTCAAATTTGCGGACCAAAAACCCTAAATGAAAATATTTAATTTGAATATTTTGTAGTTTGTATATGGTCTAATGTAACACTTCTCACTTTCTCAATTTTACTCTTAGTTTTTACTCAATGAATCAACTCTAATAGGAACATAGCCTACCTATATGTTTATTGTATGCACCTTCCTGCCAAAGCAAATTCCTTGACTGTGCAAACTTTCATGGCCAATAAATCCCTTTCTGATTCTGATTCTGATTCTATTAGCGCACGTTTCAAACTTGAATCAAACAAACAGCAGGCGCTGTCACAAACCTTTAAATGTTTTTCTTTTCTTTGAACAACACAACTGGTTGGCGTTTACCTTTTATTCACAACATTTCTCTCTATTATAGCCTATAACTTTTCAAATCTTATTACAACCGATTTATGAACCAGGGATTAATTTCTGCATTTTTATTGAATACCACCACATCACCGCCACATGAATACCATCACATCAACCATGATCTCTCAATCACCCTGGGATCTGCGACGGTGACCCCTCCCTCACAGCCCACATTGCTGCTGTCTCCCGGTCGTGTAGATTCACCCTCTACAACATCCGGAAGATCAGGAGATACCTGTCTGAGCATTCCACCCAGTTGCCGGTCCAAGCACTTGTCCTCTCCAAGTTGGATTACTGCAACTCGCTGCTCGCCGGTCTCCTAGCATGCGCAACCCGCCACCTCGAGAGGATTCAGAACGCAGCGGCGCGCCTGATCTTCAACCTACCCAGACCCTCCCATGTTACCCCGTTCCTCATGTCCCTTCACTGGCTACCCCTCACGGCCCGTATCAGATTCAAGACCCTGGTACTGACCTACCGAGCGGTGAATGGGACTGCACCCGACTACATCAAGTCTCTCCTCCAGCCCTACACCCCCACCCGCCACCTACGGTCTTCTTCTGACAACCATCTGGTGGTCCCACTGCTCAAGACCGCCCGGTCCTAACACAAGCTCTTCTCCTGTCTGGCCCCCCAGTGGTGGAATCAACTCCCAACCTCCATCAGAGACACTGACTGTCTCCCCACCTTCAAGAAAAGGCTCAAGACACACTTGTTCCAGGAATACAACGGTACCTAGGAAAGATTTGCTGGACATGATGTTAGTTTCCTTCAGGATCACAATGACTCTTACTTAGAGACTTGCTGCTCTTGTTGGTTGTAACTGATTTAAAATGATTGTACTCGCTGTGAAGTAGTTTACTGTTGCTTGCCTTTCCACAGGTACACTCTTGCACTTTTTGAGGTCCATGTTGTTTAATTGTAACTTGTTTAACTTCATGCTCTTATGATTCTTCCCTTTGGCGCTTATTTTAGTTTTTTCACAATGTATGCTTCATGTTTGACTACCTGCAATGTTGGGGATATCTCGTTGTTATGATCAGTGACCTATGCACTTTTGTAAAGCTCTCTCTTGGAAGTCGCTTTGGATACGTAAGCCTAGTGTTACCCAGAGTTCAGATTTGGGGTTAGGCCTCTCTTTGCATACAAGGAATACCGTGACACAGAATCATTCTTACACAGGATAAATGTCTTCAATTTTTCCAACAGTCACTACGTCTAAACACGTTAGCAACGACGCATGGATACAACATGATTACACGTTCTAGCACGCAAATTGGAGTTTAGATGAGTGAAAAATACCACCCCCAAAAAATCCCAACCCTTGGGCTTTGTTGAGAAAGCGATTTAGAGTGGAACTGCAATCTCGGATTTTGGATTTAGGTCGTGAAAGTATTTGTAATTTGAGCGAGCGCGGGTCGCCCGTGAGACCGCCTAGTCTTAGGCGGCATCCATGCTAGAAAGCATCATAGTAGTAACAACGTGATAGAGACGTTCTAGCACGCAAATTGGAGTTTAGATTATGAGTGAAAAATCCCACCCCCAAAAAATCCCAACCCTTGGATTTTGTTGAGAAAGCAATTTAGAGTGGAACTGCAATCTCGGATTTTTGATTTAGATTGTGAACGTTTTTGTAATTTGAGCGAGTGCGGGTCGCCTGTGAGACTGCCTAGTCTTCGTCTTGGTACCAGAACTATACACAGAACAGGGCAAGAGCAGGAAGTAGGGTAGGAAGCTGGGACCAGCGCTGGATGCAGAGCAGGAGGCTAGGACCAGCGCTGGAAGCAGAGCAGGAGGCTGGGACCAGCGCTGGATGCAGAGCAGGGGTTAGTGGTAGGAGGCTGGGACCAGCGTTGGATGCAGAGCAGGAGGCTGTAAACAGTGCTGGAAGCAGAGCAGGGGTTAATGATAGGAGGCTGGGACCAGCGATGGACGCAGAGCAGGGGTTAGTGGTAGGAGGCTGGGACCAGCGCTGGATGCAGAGCGGGAAGCTGGGACCAGCGCTGGATGCAGAGCAGGAGGCTGGGACCAGCGCTGGAAGCAGAGCAGGAGGCTGGGACCAGCTCTGGATGGAGAGCAGGTGAAAGAGTAAGGAGGTAAAAGGCAGCAGCAAGCAGTCAGCATGTGGGATAAAACATAGCTTTTCTGCTTCGAGATTTGAGGATGGTCCAGCCATTCTGAACACTGATAAACATTGGATATGTCTAAGTATGTAATACAGATAGATGTTCCTACATGTAACTGAAAAAAGGTGACTAACAACGTTAGCATCAACCCACTACTGTAACGAACGTTAGCTACTAGTACTGTAGCATCAAGGAGAACTCTGATGGCCTTATCACTCATTAATTAACAACTCGAAAACAAATTGCATTGCGAACATCGTCTGACTTCAAAAACGACATAATTCTAGCAATAAAATAAACATATTTTGACAAAGCTTGCTACTTAAAGTACCTGTTTTGTTTGATTCCGGCTCATGCATTTCAGATAAATTGCGATTTGCGCGGTTGTATTTCTGAATGCCATGGAAACGTTCAAACCAATTAAAATTGATTTAAAGAGTCGAAGTTACACAAACTCTTCATTTGGGTACGTAATTTCCTGATAAAAATGTTCTATCCGGTGGTGTCCCACGAACCGGGACCACGTTATTACTCGATCTTGAGACTATTTAGCCCATGGAAGTGGATGAAGATATGTTACATTGCCTACATTACGAAAATCCTTTACCTTGCAGTTGAAACTTGGGGCTCTCAATAAGCGCCCTTAAAGTGTTTTGCGTGTTTTTTATATATATATGATTTGATATATATATATGTGATTTTTCTTGTTCGAGATTGGCAAATGGCATGGTAGTCATCGATTTGTCAAAATAGTAATTGGGTGTGCTCTAGGCTTCGCCAGTGCCAACCTTTGTTATCTCACATATATATTTATTAATTATTATTTTTGCCCCCCTAAGGCTCGGTCAATATTTGGACTACATAGAAAACGACAGTGTCAAAAGTTTCGTCTTGGTCCCGATTGATATGGCATTACTTTTGTTTACGTTCCATTGCACAGTTTAGGAGGATACAACGTTTTTGTGGCATAAAGTTGATTTTGTCGGCAAAGGGTAGACTACTCAGTTATAATAGCCTACGTCACAGCGTCGGCACATGTTAGCAACGACGCATTAGATACGACGTGCATAGAAGACTGTTGCACAGCAAGGATGGTATCATGCCGCCCCCCCTAGCATTCGTCAATATTTTGATTACTTAGAAAATGTCATGTCAAAAGTTGGTATTGTTGCCATTGAGTTGCTTGTCTTTTTATTTACCTGGCTAACTTGCTAGCCACAGTCACTGACGCTACTAACGTCACGAAACACGCGTGACTACCTCTAGCAGAACATTAGTTTAGCAGCTTGTTAACTTCTGGGAGATAGCTAGGCTATAGCTTTAACGCTACTGCAAGGCAGCTGCAGAAACGCCACAAGCAAAGAGGCCAGGGTGATAACTATTTACTCATTTTACTTTTTGATATGAAACACAATTGTGAAGTGTAATGTACAATATAAGCTGATATTGTTGAGGAACTACATCTACTTTCGGAAACGGTAGTCTACTATTTAACTGAAGCATTAGCATCATGACATTAGCCTATGTTGCCCGGGCAACACATACTACAGCGGTCTATGATGCATCTGTTTTCAATAGTTAAAATAAACATTACTCACAAATACATTTTCGTTGTACGATTTATTATGACATTAGATTACAAGTAAACGATTTGTTGGTGAAATAATCATTACCTGTGATTTCAAACCAGTACTGCAACGCTGTAGCCTACGCGAGACACTGTGTAGCTAGTCTAACAAAAACATCCACAGCTGTTTACAGTAGGAAGTCAAACGGCGACAGAACATGTTCGGCACTCCCTTAAATCAAAAGTATTTCAATAGGTGAAACTGTCTGACTACTAACCCGAACTTCATTGACACAGCCTAAACGTGTCAATCTGTTCATGAAAGCAATATTTAATTTCAGCCTAAACCGTACAACGGAACGTTCAACCAACGATCGCCATCAAGACGAACACTGTAGTATACAATTTACCGGGACAGCTTCTCCACAAAGGGCTATATCGCATTTTGCGTTGTTACTGACAATGATCGCTATTGAGCTTTTTATGCATGAGCGATTTTCCACTACATAAATGTCAAGCTTATTTACGTTTTGGGTGCATGTCATAAGTTAGCAGACATAGAGCTACTGTTTGAATCGCGATTCCATCTGAAATATTTCCAGTGATAACGTTGTTACAGTAGCTTCTTTCCAAGGGTGTTCTTAATTAATTATTATGCAATAGACTGTGAGTAGGCTAAATGCTTGAAAATATCACTAGAAGGGAAAAACTTAAAGGGACGGACAAGCAGGCACACCCTCACAATTTCCCCAGAAATTGTATGCTCTCTAGTTTTGAATGTAATGCAGGATTCCAACTCATAATTGATTTTATTTCAATTACTGTTTTATACAAAAACAGTATTTGTTTTAGTAAATAATTAATGATTAGTGAATGTATCATTATGTTATAACTTTACTTGGGGAGGCACATGACTATTAACAAATGATTAAGTACCGTCTCAATCCATGGATGCCGCCATTGTGGTAATTAACACATGAATTAAGGTATTACCATTAGTTTACCCTGTTAACTCAGGGTTTTAGTTCACACAGTTAACTAACAGTATTAGTTTGCATGTTTAACTAAAGTATTTGACTCACCTATCAGTTGTGATAATATCGATAGGAATTGATACATGATTCCTGTTTTAATTCATAGTAAATCATATGTGACTCCCTATTAACAAATGTGTTCATGATCAGTACATAATTAAGTACTTTCTGAGTTATATATTAACTGATGATGATGCATGCGCTAGTTAAAGCATTAATGAACGCTCATTAATGCACCCTTATTGAAAAGTGTTACCAAGAAATGTAATGCCTTAACAATATTTCCTTCACACTGCTATGTCATTTCACTTACCATAGATTTTTGATGTTCTGGTTTTGATATGACGCATGCTACTCCCCCAAAAGTGACATCAAAATCATAGAACCCCACCGATTTGAAACCAAGAATGAACTCTGTAATGAGTTTTGATCATTTACTTTTTTTTCGATTGCTTAGACACAAAAATGTAAAATAACACACAGTTAGTGAAACCTGACAAAATAGCAGCCAGATCTGCACAACTATAGGCACATTCTCAGCCTCACACTATTTGCAAAATACTAAACACAGGTCCTCATGTATGGACATTTGCAAACGTAGCGTTATCCGCGCCATGGCCAAACCTCAGACAGTGCACGCTGTGATACTTCAGCTTACGTTGTTTACCAACCCTGCAGTTCATCGGGTAATCAGCGCAAAATTCTAACAGGAAGCATCTTGATTTCATTTTTCAAACACAACCAATCAAAATGCCACACTAATTCATCAGTGCCTCACACTAACTCCTCACATGTGCACACACTCATTGCTGTACTCCACACCAACCAATCATGGCCTTAGAATAGGCCTATAAATAGCCTAATTTGAGTCGATTTACAGTGCTGGGTATAATTTGAACCTTTACTGTAGAAATGATAACAGGTATGTAACAATCTACTGTAATGTACACATGTTCTAATGTACACATAACAGCTGTTTCAGCACAACACACGGTATGCTATACGCAAACATATTTTAGCACCCATGCATCCATGGACTGTAGTGCACTGCATTATTGGTCACAGTCTGGTGGATTACCGTATCATTCTGTGCAACAGTACAGTGACTGTTAGAAAACATTCTGACAATATTGTAGAAAATAGTATATATTACTGTATGCTACAGTTCATGGCACACACACACCATTCCGCAATCACCTGTTTCTGTCCTACTACACCTACTACTTCACAACCACAAATGTTTTTGGTTTCAATCCGTTCAATTCGTGTTTACCATGAATTTTTCAACATATCTGCCATTACAGAAATGTACATAGGAGCTCATGAAAGAAGAGTTTTAGGTTTTGAATAACTGTGTGTATATGATATATCAAAAAATGTAATATTTTTGGATATATCATGTTTGCTTTTGAAACGTGTTTGTGATATTTTGAATGCAGTGCTTCATTTTGCAAGAGATGCGAGGTGTTTAGCATTTAGTGTGTGCAATTCTTGGATTTGTGTGTAAAGTTCTGAAAAAAATAGGAAAAGTAAAAAAAAATGGTGTAAGCAGTTGAAAAAAACTGTAAACGCGCAATTGAATGGGCCTCCTTCTCTCTTTCTATCATGGATCAGCCACCAAAGTCAAAACAGCTAAAACAAAGATTTAGTGATAACGAAGTTGATGTGCTTGTTCATGAGGTGACAGCGAATTTAAATATTATACAAGGCCCGAATTCCACACCGACACAAAAACTGTAATATTGTATGGCTGCTTTATGTGTAACGCCTAATGATTTTCTGTTCACTCAACTGAAAAAGTGTGATCCTTGTGGATCCTTTCTAGTGATGGGTTGTTCGCTCTAAGAGCCGGCTCTTGTAGGTGAACGTCGGGAGCTGGCTCGCATATCTGAAGAGCCGACTCTGATTTTAATGGATTAATATAGCCTATACAAATTAAATGGTTATGAAATAATGAATTTTAATAGTTTTTAAAATAATTGTCTAATTCAAAGAACAAAAAAAAATACTCACATTCTGTTCCTGTCAATCATACACGCGGTCTCAAGCAATTATACTGCATGAGGGAGGGCCGAGCCAACTCACACACACTCAGTTAGATGAGTAGTCGGAGGAGAGCCATAACAAATCAATGCATTTTTAAAGACATTGTGGTTAATGTAGAATATTATTTCATTGTAATAATTTAATTCAAATAGTTTTTACACCTATCATAGTCAAATTCATAGTTAAAACATTTATTTTTTAAAGAGCCATTCGGGAGCCAAAAGAGCCGGCTCTTTTCAGTGAGCTGAGCCATACGAGCCGGCTCACGAAAAAGAGCCGGAATGCCCATCACTAATCCTTTCAGCTCATCTCCTTGGCCTATGTTGTATGTCTGGCTCGGATTACTGCTGCCATTTCACCAGGAGGAATATGCGAGGAAACCCGCATTCTAGTTTACACCTGTTTTTAACTACACCTACTACACCTACTACTTCACAACCACAAATGTTTTTGGTTTCAATCCGTTCAATTCGTGTTTACCATGAATTTTTCAACATATCTGCCATTACAGAAATGTACATAGGAGCTCATGAAAGAAGAGTTTTAGGTTTTGAATCTCCCACAAAACAGGATGTATTGTGGGAGATCAAGTTGTGAATCATCTCATGTATGCTGATGACCTGGTTTTACTTTGTCCATATTCTGTTGGGCTACAAGAGCTGTTGAGGATATGTACACTATATGGAAGAGATTTTGACATCAACTATAATGCCAAAAAGAGTAAGGTCGTTGTTGTGAGATCTAGAGAGGACAAAAAATCCTCTTTTCCTGTTTTCCACCTCTCAAATGGACTATTAGAAATATCCAGGGAATTAAAATATCTAGGACACGTCTTCTCAGATGATCTCATGGATGACAGTGACATTCGTCGTCAATGGTGTAAAATATATGCACAGGCCAACATGATGTTGAGGAAATTTTCCATGTGTTCCACAGATGTTAAGTGTGCTCTGTTTAGGGCTTATGTCACGCCGCTGTATACAGCTCATCTGTGGTCCTCTTACAGAGTGAGAAGTATGCAGAGGCTTAGAGTGGCATATAATGATGCCATGAGGTTGTTGCTCCGTGTTCCTAGGTGGCACAGTGCTAGCCAGTTATTTGTGTCCTCTAATGTACCTACATGTCAGGCACTGTTGCGAAAGTTGATGTTCAGTTTCATGTGTCGTTTGAATTTGTCAGAGAATGGCATCATTATGGGCTTAACCAACCCTATGATGGGCTATCGGTTCACATCCAGGCTTCGAAAGCATTGGCATGATAGCTTGCACCTATTTTAGTACAGTATTTTATTGAGTAATGTATTTTAATGTGTTCTATGTGTGTGTGTATGTTGGATGTGAGTGGACCATCTGAGTCCTTAATAAAGATTATATTATTTAAGAGGTGCAGAATTTTCACTGCTAAATGGAGGCACGCTTTCACAGGCGGTTTCTGTACATCCCGCGGAATACATAATTAGGCAGACTTAACGCACCCCATCTCTTTATGGGAAACTCAATGTTAGCCTGGGTGCCAGCCAAACTTCTCCCCGCCCAATGTGATTTGGTCGGGAAAGTGGGTCTGGGGGGGCTCAGTCCGGAAAACACTACCGAACAGGAGCTGTTCGGACCAATCAAATTGTCAGGGCGGGCTTTATACGATGATGGACAGATGATCAACAGTAACGTAACCAACCACGTCACAAAATAGCGCTTGAGTTGAATTCATTTTCAACAAACATGGCTACCGCTGGAGAGCTGAGATGTTATGATTCTGCCATCGAGTCTGTTTTAGAAGACATCGACAGCGCATTCATTTTGAAAGAGGAACAGAGAAACACAAAATATGATTTTTCCGTCCTTCCTACGGGGTTTGGTAAAAGTTTAATTTATTAAGTCTATCCAATTGAGCGAAGAGGCATTTGTTTTCCGGGTTCGTTTAAAACACGCCCCATACATAGTCACAGCCTATGGGAGAGTTTTCAGACTCATATTCTGACCAGAATTATGAGGATGACAACATCAGGCTAACTCCATGTTAGAGATTGAGTTGAACCAGCCCCTTACCCTGGGCATTCCACCACAGCATTGTTGAGAAATAAATTACCATTGAGTCAGGCTGACGCTGCAGTTATCTAGAACCCACTGGAGGTACACAGTGTGTGTGTGTGGGTGATAGAAAGAGTGATAAGATGAAATTGCTCAAAGATGTAGTGAGTTCAAAATCAAAACATAATTTATTAACTTATTAGGTTAGTAGCTACCTCTGTTCACTGAGCTGTATGCAAGTCATGCACAAAGGCATCAGCATACGTTTTTATTTCAGCAAAATAGGTGGCATGTTGGTTGCAGAGAAAGAGAGAATGGGGAGGGGCACTTTTGGGGATCGTAGACAAAGCTTAACTGCCCTACTTTCCTACATCCCCTTCCCACCTCCTTTCTCCAAACACTTTTCAGGCGTGTGCATAGGGGCCTTTGATGTGCCAGCCACTCAAGGCACTGTGTGTCAGCTCTGACATCAATACACAGATAGAGAGAGAAGGGGAGAGGGAGAAAGGAGCTTCTGTTGGAGGAGGAACCAAGCCTCAGCATAGCACACAGTTGAATTCTAACCAAGCCTAATACTAACCAGTTTAGCCTATTAGCTTTGAAGGTTAGCATTAAGCTTAGCATTTAGTATGTTAGCTTAGCATGGCACAACATTTGAACAGGAACTAGAGAGTGTACAATTTCTGTGGAAATTGTAGGGTGTGCTTGCTTGCATCGGTTGCAGATGGGTCCATTTATTAACTGTAACTTCTGTATGTTTTATATAAAAATGCCCACTTATTATTTATGAAGATTGCATAGATTTAAAAGCCTACATTTGTTGCTGCTCATATAGAATTCAAAATACCAAAAGTTAAGTGTAGCATGTCCCTGTACTTACTGTAAGTCGCTCTGGATACGGGCGTCTTCTAAATGTAGAATGAAAGAACCTAAATGGTATGACTTAAACGTCAGCTTAAGTTTTTCCCTTCTACAGTAGTGATATTTTCAAGCATTTAGCCCACTCATATTGCATTCACTCATTAAGAACCACCTTTGAAACAAGATGAACCCCCTTGAAACAACCTATTCTAAGTAACAACGTTGTCACCGGCAGTATTAGATTGAATCGCGATTGAAACAGTACCATCCCCAAAAACGTAAATTAGCTTGACATTTATTGAGGGGGAAATGGCTAATTCAAAAGAAGTTTGCTGGAAGCGATCATTGTCAGTAACAACGCAAAATGCGATATAGCCCTGTGTGGAGAAGCTGCCCCGGTAAATTGCACTAGTACAGTACTAGACTAGTAGGTGAGACATTATATTATATTATTATTTATTTATACAATAATATTATAGTATTATTTATTTATGTTGTCATATTTATCAAATAACAGTTATTGAGTTTTGTTTATGTGTAGAACATAGGCCTACATAGATTCAGTGTGCAGGTGTTACAGATGCTATTCAATCTCTCCATATTTCAGACAGGCAAGAATTGAACAATTTGCGATGCAACAAACTTTTATTAAACATGTATTTATTGTACAAAACTGCAACTGTTTTAAAAACTGATTCAACCCCCCACACCCCGGCTCCCGGAAAGCCATTCCATCAACAATAAAAAAGAAAGAAAGGAAATTCTGTCATTCGGAGTCAAAGTTGTGGCATGTGTAAAAATCTCCTCCAACTGTGCAATCTTTATGTGCCCAGGACTTGCACATCCAGAACTGCTGCCATACTTCCCTGGATTTTGAGTAGCTTTCTAGGCACACAATGCAGAAGTCTTCTTCCTCTTCAGAGTCAGATTCTTCTCTCTCTTTTTTATTTTCTATTTCTAATGCTTCCTTCATAGGAGTGTCTGTAAGGATGGCAGTGGACTGTTGTTTCCTGCCTTTTGCACACTCCTGGCTCCTGCTTTGGGATGTGGCCGGATAGCTTCTGGTGAAAAGTCTACTGTACCCATCCCAGAGGTTGATGGACACCCTGTCAGAGGAGGAGGCCCTGTCGGAGGAGGCACAGCAGGAGGAGGTCCTGTCGAAGGCGGCACAGCAGGAGAAGACCCTGTCGGAGGCGGCACAGCAGGAGAAGGCCCTGTCGGAGGCGGCACAGCAGGAGAAGGCCCTGTCGGAGGAGGCACAGTGGAAGGTGGCTCTGTGAGAGGAGAAAGCACAGCAGGAGGAGGCCCTGTCAGAGGAGGCACAGTGGAAGGTGGCTCTGTGAGAGGAGGAGGCACAGCAGAAGGAGGCACAGTGGAAGGTGGAAGAGGACGGTCAGTGACTAGGGACGGTGCAAAGTCACATTCTTGGAATATCTCCCTATTAAATGGCCAAATCCCTGAGCACCTAAATCCTGCCTGCCCATAAGTGGGTGTTGCGTCTTTAGAAAGCCAGTGAACCAGTCAACACAAGCCATACTGGTCTCACTCCACTTTGAGGGAAAGTTGCAGTTGTAGTGAGAGGCTAGTTGAAAGGCATACTTCCGAACCTGAAATAAAATGTAAATAGTAAATATGTCCTTCTCTCTTGTTTCCTCCCTCTCTCTCTGTCTTTATCTCTCCTATAGACGGTTTCAAGATGACAACAAAAACAAACGTTACTGCGCATTAGGGTGCATCAAAAAATAAAAAACTCGAATTTTGATATGGTTGGTTGCTAAAAGTGTTCCAATATATGTAGAAACAACACATGCAAAAAAAAATCCAGTACATGATTATTTAAGGGTACCCTCACACATCTGTTTTTGTTGGATAAAGTGGTTAACAGTGCTCAATGGTCGCCATGGAGATCTGAGGTAAACAATACTACAGCTCAAGAAAACTGAGGTGATCTTTCTGTTTGAGGTGATCTTTCTGTGTTGGGTATGTATTATTACATATTACTATCATATCTGTAGTTGTGTCTTTGTATACTTATTTATCATTAGTCATTTAAGTCATATTTATAGGTATTTGGTGCTCATTACATCTAGCTAACGTTAGCTATATATGTTAGCTAAGCTATTAAGATAGATAGATAGATAGATAGATAGATAGATAGATAGATAGATAGATAGATAGATACATACTTTATTAATCCCATGGGGGAAAGCTTAACATCAACAGTATTTTAGAGTGGACGATGTCATATTCAGAGTATAGATGTCTAATGTTTATTGAGAGTAGCATTGTAGATGTTACAGTAAATTAACATTTTAAATACAACTATATTTGCAAGCACAGCTAGCTACTCTGGTAGTGATGTAACGGTAATAGTGAAGTTAGACTATGTACAGCAGAAATTTGAGGCTTATGCAACAATGGTTTATCATAATTGAGTGATATTAAGTATGGTAAGATATGATTTAAACACTATCCTTGAGCTTGTATCCTTTTCATTCTCAGGCACTGCACAACACAACCCACCCCAGGATCCAGCTCTCCTAAGATGCTGCCCTCACCAACTGGTCCATGCCAGACTAGCAGTCGCAACCTGGTCTTTGGTCTGGGCCCCAGCATCACCAGTGAGGATGGCATCATCACCGGGGCCAAACTGCCAACTGGTCGTCAGATCTTGCGCTGCCTGCTTGCCAAGAAACCTGGTGCAAATAGAGCATTGTCACAGTTCGAGGCAGCCAAGCTTGTCTTGAAGCAGGTGCTGCCATTTTACAAAAAAGCCAACATCCCAATGGTGAGCGACAATCGTGTGTGCCACAAGATAGTAGAATTAGTCAATGCGAACCACAAGCTGCAGAAAATCTCCAAGGCCAGGCGCTCCAGTAAGACTGCAGCAAAACAATTGGAGAAAATGGAGTGCAGACTTGATGACACATTTCCGCTGTGGCCTCCAAATGTTGAAAAGCTGATTGATAACTCAGAAGACCTAGCTTTCCTGGCCAGCATGAAGACTGACAGAGTGGCCACATTTGGTGTATTGGACAAAAAGCTGCAGCTCAAGGTGAAGCGGCGAGAGGAGCATCAAGCTGCCTCAGCAGTCAGACAGTCCCGCTGTGAAAAGGAGCTGGAGGAGGTGACGGCAATGTCCAGCTTGGAGTCGGAGAGTGATGAGGAGTCAGAGGAGGATACTAAGGCTGCGTCCCAATACTCCCACTTCACCCTAGCACTTCACACTTCACATTCCGTTTGCGCGTTCGCGTGAAGTCAAGTGGTGTCCCAATTCTCTTAGAACGAAGGGGAAGTGTTGTTCAACCCTTCAAACAATCCCTTCAAACGGAGTGCGATCAGAGTCACACTACGGCTGAAGGGAAAGATTACATTTCCCAGGATGCCTTGCGAACACCTTGGTAACCGGCTGACTCCAAAAAATAAGTTTACAAATGTTGTATATCTTCGCAAATAACTATTAAAAAAATGTGAAACACATCGGGATATCTAGCTGATCATTATGCAAGATAATATTCCTTACAGTTGAGTAGAATACGATTGTTAGAAAAAGATCGCTATTTCACAAATGAACGTCTGTCTATGCAGCTGAGAGTAGCCGAGTAACGCTAACGTTAGCTAACGTTAGGATGTAAAAAACGCAATTTTATTATGACAGGTGGGTAAATATGTTTGCCAAAACCTGAAGACCTGACGTGTGTTCAAATTTGCAAACATAGGAACACTGTTTGCCTTGAGTTTTTGGCAAACGTAGCTAGCCTACAGTGGAGCTGGATATGAGCTACTAATGACGCAATGACGCATAGAGTGGTGTCCCATTTCGTAGGTAAAGATTTCAATCACTTCACACTTCACACTCCGTTGTGAAGGGGCACACCCCAGTGAACGAAGTGTGAAGTGTGAAGTGCTAGGGTGAAGTGGGAGTATTGGGACGCAGCCTTAGTCTAAATGTCAGAGCAAATGAAGGGCTTAGGAAAATACTGTAGCTGACCACTCTGTGGCCATCCTTTCCTATGTGATTGAGTGTAAGAGATCAAAAACCTTGTGTTTGAACCTTCTAACACCAGTCAAGTGAACCCTGCATCAAAATAAAAGCAATCTGACAACACTGAGTTGTGATGAGCAGTTCTGTTCATCAGTTTTCAGTTTAAACAGCAGTTTTCAGTTTAAACTGAAAACTAAACAGAAAAAAAAATGATCTCTTACCTTTACGCCTTCTTCCTTCTCATTAGGCTATCACAATTTGTTCCATTTGTGTGTGCATGTGTAGTTTTAATTTGAACCCACTAAGTCTTTAGTCTTAATTTCACTAATCACAGATACACTCATAGCAATAACACACACTCACAAACATGGTTACTTGGCAACCACCCACAGTTACTAAGATACTGATTGCAAAGGAACTGATTTCCATGGCAACAGCTGTGGCTTAGTCCTCCACTGCAGTGTGGACCCTTGTAATGTTGCACATCTCAGAGTATTAGTGCACAAGTGTGCGTGTCTGTGTGGGTTCAATGCTCAAGTACGGTGTTCAAGTACTGTAGTTACAGTATTGATCTTCCAAGTCCATTAAGTAAGTACCTTAAAAGTATTTGCAATGTAACTACACATTGCATTGTATTTTGTGTCTTGACAAAAGCATCACACAAACAAATGTACTTAAAATGTAAGATGTGGGGTGTTTTATTGATTGTGAGTGCAGTTGCACTGTTGCATGACCATGGCTGACTTTGACGGAAGTCTTTGTGTTGCAAGAATGAATGAGCCTCTATGACAAATGTGGTGTTCACTACATCCTGATACTGGCCTTTCATTAACCCTCTCCTCATGGTCCAGAGACTAGCCCCTTTCCTCCCCTCAGGCTCCCCCCCACTGGCTCTGAAAGATTTGTAACTAAGGACTAACTAAGTGTCAAATGCATCTCAGTTTGCAAGCTGTGTGTGTGTTTGTCAGACTGGCAAAAATCGGAGTAGCAAATTGGCACAACAAGAGATATATGTTGCAAAAAACATGCAGTTTTAACATTTACTTTTTGTGGTTGTTTCTCTACTCTAATAGTTGATAGCCTGAATATATCACTAATTGCAACACTTTGTACATCCTTCATACTGTTAGCTGCCACTAAATGTAATGTCCAATCATGGAGAAAGAGTAAATTGCTGTAATGATTTACATTTTTCCTTTTAATGAAACACACAACATGATAAAAAATACAAAATGTCACAGATTACTAGCGTAGTATACACTGTATGTGTCACACAAATACAAAAAAGCAACACATAACTTGACACGTGGGTTGCTGTAAATATAGATTTAAGCAAACACACAAAGGATGTGTGGTATAATGTTTGTCAGGTTGTGTATCGGGTACAGAGGAGGTTCAAACTCCTCCCCCTTATGGATTATTTAAAAGGCACTCCCTTTGCCATCACTTATGAAAGAGATGGGTGGTGCTACAGCCACTACAGACATAGTATTTCTGTATTTGTTGTATGTGAGTGTGTGGGTGTCTTTGAAATAAAGAGCAAGAGTAAGGCAGAGACAGAGGTGTGTCTGTACTGAATGTGTACTGCATGTGGATATATGGCAGAAAGTGACTGTGTAACCCTAATGTTGTTTCTTTGTGCTTAAGTCACGTGTGTGTACTGTGTGGATTTCAAAAAGAGAAATAGCTTGAGAGAAAATGTCCCGTATTTGATCGTGTATAGCAAATTATGTGTACAAATGTTTGTTTGAAAGAATTTGAGTCAAGAACATGTTTCTATGTAACATGCGTTTGGGTAAATAGAAAGCTCTCTACAGCTCCCTGGTTCTGTGCACTGAAAGGCAGTCAAGCACTGACTGCATTTGAAATAAAAGGTAGCACCGCCCCTTTATGTTCCTCTTTCCTTGATCTGTTGATAACAATAACAGGCCACCAAGGCTGTTAACTGGCTGGTCGGAGCACCAAATGCTATCTCCCCACAAAATGCCCCTACTCGGAAGTCCCTTGCCTGGGTATGTCTCTAACAGGTGAGTTGAGCTGATGTTTGACCCACTGTTACAGTTTTTTACAGACGCTAACAAGCGCTTACCCATACTACGGATACTTTTTCTAAACTATTAACAAAGAGTGACACCTACAAAACACAATTGGCCAAATGGATAATTTTCTTCTCAAAAACACATTTTGTTAAATACTAACTATCCATTTCTCTACATACACTGACTTTACCAAAACACTGGAAATATGACTAAAATGAAATTATTCTGTCATATAATAACACTTGTTTTCACTTCACAAGGTACATGCAGTCAATGAAAGTACACCAGGTTTCAAAATACTGGCTATTGTTGACATTATAAAAACTGCAGAGACTTATATTTCAGGTATTTGCATGCAAAACATGCAATCCACCTTTTACACTAAATTTCTTGGTTGGGAACTGTATGTCCACATGTACAATAATTTCACATTTTGGTAAACACATTTCACATTTTCCTTACTGTTTACTAAAGGAAGTACTGTAGAAACACAATATACAGTAATAGAACAGAAAACGTTTTACAGTAATGCTTACAGTGAACAAAATATCCATGAAACACATTCTGTTAAAAAAAAACAGCAACCAACGAATTTCATCACTGACTACTGTTTTTGCAGCCCTTGGAATGCAACCACCACGCATTCTTACACCTCTACCTTGCCCTCTCCTTAGGCCTGCTCTTCTCCCCATCCCTGCTCCTCTCACTGCACCTGCACCTCCTTCTGTATCTCTCACTGATTCTGCACCTCTCCCTCCATCTCTCACTGGGCCTGCTCTTCTCCCTGGGCCCCTTGCTCTTCCTCTTCTTCGTCCAGACATTACAGTGTTTGAATTTTTCTGTTTCCAAAAACATCACTCCTCAAAGTCCTTCTTTTATATTAATTGAAGGAAATAACCCCCGCCACTGAGTCTAAGCCAGACTGGAATCAGCTGTGGTTGGCCCACTTTACCCAACATAAATCAGCTGTGTGTCAATTTTACAATTGTCTTCAGATGATATATGTTGTTTTTGAACTAATATCATTGCAGAAGCAGATGTTTTTATACTGTATCTAAGGTTTGGATAATTGTTTTTGCTATTGTGGGATGGTGTGTGTTAACATTCGTAAATACTACACAAAAAATCCATAATTTTGTTGGGAGGCATAGCTTGTCTGTTAAGAAAATGTACGCGTTGTGGAAATGTGTTCACTGACTGCATATTGTGTGAAAAAGACATGAAATATGTGAAAACATGAAAATTGTATGGCCAAAAAAGACTGATGCTGTGCTAATTGTATTTAGAGTTTGGAAAATGTGACTACTGTTTGGACAAATGCTTGTCAGCGACTGAAAAAAACTGTAATGCAAGCATAAACCCTCAACAGTCTTCTACTATTCTAGTGGAATTCTCTGGTATCCAAGATTGGTTAATTGTCATTTTTGACTCAGGGCTGGGCTACTCATCACTCGAACACTGTTCCAAAAAAATTCAGTTTCAAGTGCACTCTGTCCCCACATGCATATCAGACAGATTTTTTTTCTTTTTTGCTGCGATAATCTGTAAGTGCACATCTGTGGTCAGTCTCCATCAACCTAGTCATAACCTTAAATGTAGGGAAGAAGGAACATGCCAAAATGACCTGAGACTCAAGGCACGTGATGGTCCACTCAGGCGGCTGAAGCGCTAGATTTAATGCAAAGCAGGGTTGGACAAGTTTAAAAAAATCCACTTGCCCTATCGGGGAAGTACCAAACTTGCCCGAACCAACTTTTCACTTGCCCGAAATTTAAAAGACATATTTCTATGCGTTTTTGCTTGCAGCAATGGAATTCTTTTATTTTATCAGTAAAAAACACTTTCAAATAACACATGTAACAATAAATAAAAAAATTAAGTCTCTCGCAAACTTTTGACCACGCCCATTCCGCACTAACTTTTTGGTAGATCAAAGACGCACCGCTGTCTATCACTGGGTAGCTACTGACCAGCATATAGCAACCATCTCAGAGCACGTGCCCTGAGCGGCGCCGTGCGAAGATGGCTCATGCCGCTTGCATTTCATTAACCATATTTAGAAGACCAGGGCCGGCAAGTATTCTTATACAAGCCGGCTGACGATGTTGGGCGGGCTGCAGTCAGCACTAGGGCTGTTCTGTCCGTCGAGCCGCTGGCACCGCGTGTAAGTCGATGAATTACTGATTTACCCATGGAAAAATTGTACTTGCCCAATCGGGCAAGTACAGAAGGACATCCACTTGCCCGATCGGGACTTTTACTTGCCCGGGGCAATCGGGCCTATGGACCAACCCTGCAAAGGCCTAAAGGTATCGGATGCCTAGGCTGCACTCTGCTGCCATCAAGACAGGTTTATGTAAGTGATGGAAATGTTGTGTGAAGAGCTGTTGGACTCATCAATCAATCAAATTAATCGAACGTGTGACTGATTGCTGTAGGGGGAGGGAAATGGCCAAAAAGCGACTGGGCCGACGGTAGAGAGAAGATACGATTGTCTTAGTTAAGCACTCTGTGGGAGAGGGTTGTTGAGGGTTCGCAGTCACAAGGACTGCTGGCGACAAAGTTTGGTAGTGAGGGGGTCAAGTCGTTCCAGTGCTAGGGGGGGGGAGGTCTATTACCTTTTGTAGCCAGTTAGGGCTGGGGTTAGGTGAATGCCACGGTTTCCAAGAACTGATCTACTGACTGTATGACCTTGGATCCTGCCACGCCGTCCAGCGTTTTCCCCGGGAAAGTGGACGGCATCATAAACTCTGAGTTTATGTGCTCATGAGTGGCGAGTTAAGTAAACAGACAAAACAAACAGAGAACGGGGTACGAGGAGGGGACTACAGCCAGATATGGGGTATATGGGTCTCCTCTTAAATGTCATAACCTAGCCTAGTTGCGTGCATTTATTCAGAGTGCTGGGGTAATTGCAGTGACTCCGGTTGGAGTGTGCCGGTGTGCTTTGTTATAGCTTACATTATTACAGGTGTGCTTAGCTGGAGTTTTGCCTAGCTCTGTGTGCCGTGATAACACTGAATTGAGGGGTGTACTGTGGTTGACGGAAACCCAAGCTGCCCTAGTGCGGCTGTTATACTCCTTGGTGCCCTCTAGCATTCTACACCTTTTTATGAATTATAGATGTAGGCTATGTCCGGTTTAATAAATACTTTTTGTACTGTAATACCCTCGTCTGTGATTCTTCAAGACTGATGCTCTTAGCAGCAATTTCTTGCTACATAGGACAGACCCACATTTATTATTTAAGAAACAAAAAAAATTGTATGAGTGTCATCTTACTGTAGCCTAGCTTAGGCCAAAGCGTACTAAATTGGCTCGATTCAAGATATTGGACAAGCTATTGTAGTTCTCAAAGTAAACAATGTATGGTAATTCAAACATATATTTACAAATATATTTACTAAACGTGATCCAGGAATAGTGGAGGTAAACAAAAGCAATAGTTCATGAATACATAGTTAATTTTACATTGACAACATTAAATTATACTTTTCAAAGAGGGCTTTAAACTATTGTGATCCCTGTTGAATCGCACTGAAGAACAATCAGTCACTAAGTTCGAAAGGCCACAGATCCTTTGCACTACATACTAAAAGACGACCAATTCAATGTATATCAGCCTAAATAAATGCTTTATTGATATTCTAGCAGCATGTAGCCTATCTCTTTAAATGCGACTGGCGTTCCACTGCGTGCGTGTGCATGTGTAAGGGAGACGGACGGAGGAGAAAAAAAGGGGTGGAGGGAATCATTGTCAAGAGGCGGCATAATGATGAAGAGGCGCATCAGACGATGTTTTTGATTTAATTGATTTCCGGTTTAACTTCTCGGAAAAGCAGTTGTGCGCCTCCAACATAGGATTGGATTTCGCATCAATGGCAGCTTCGGTAGATTCTCTTGTCTCCCGTTAATAAGTAATGGGTAGGGCTGGCCCTCTCCGTAATATTTATGTATTTATTTTCATGTGCCCTGCAACGTTGTAGGAAACGCCATCAGAGCCGACGGGAACATTAAACCGATCATGGATTAATGCCCGTGTAAGCAGCATATTTGAAGAGGTAGGAGTTGATAACTAATCGGTCACAAGTAGTTGACGTGCATGCAATGAATTGCCTTCAATTGTCGATGGGCGAATTTGACAGATGCCTACACAGGTTGGTGTATTGGGCACGTTGTCTTCTCCAGTAACCAAATGGGTTGTCAAGATGTTCCATTGGTGTGGAATTGAACGGGAATGTGCAGTATTTCAAACAAATGATGATGCAGAGACTAGAAATCTTGCCTTTGGGAAGGATGCCAGGCTTCAGCTATGAGAAGGAACGCGATGGCAAACTGATGACGTGAAAATCTTTCTGTGACGTAACCATGTTGTTTTCTTTCATTTGAGTATCAGGGCCATAGACATATAGTTTATGTCTATGATCAGGGCAGCGAACGTCGATTGATTATAGGCTACCTATGAGGAAAATGTCGTTTCCTGGCTTGCTTAAATGGATAGGCCTATTGTTAGTATAAGGCCTAACCCCCCCCCCTCTACATTGCAGTCCGACAGTTTAAATGAGTGAATAATTTTATGTTTCAGTATGAGAAAAACCTGTAAAATCAGCAATATAAACAACGTAACAAATCCTATGTATTATACTATTTTTCTGCCATTGGTTTGTGAGTCTGGCCAATCATGAAATAGCTGTGTCGTCATTAGAACCCGTGCATTTGCTCTTGAGAAAATGCACTTGGCTTCACAGCCGGTAGTTCTCGAAACAATCTCACGGTACTTGTCACAGTGACCTAGCCTCGGGACAAAAAGTCTAACCAGAATTTACTGTTTCAAGTCAGCTGCCTGCAGCCGGCTACCGCGGTGCATGAAGTCATTTAAAAAATATATATATATATAAAAAGTCTATCTCATATGTACATAAGTGTTCACAGCCTTGGCAATTATACAACAAATTTAGATCAGGTGCATCCTGTTTCTACTGATCATCCTTGAGATGTTTCTACAATTTGATTGGAGTCCTCCTGTGGTAAATTTAGTTGATTGGACATGATTTGGAAAGGCACACACCTGTCTATATAAGGTCACACAGTTGACAGTGCATGTCAGAGCATAAACCAAGCTATGAAATCCAAGGAATTGTCTGTAGACCTCCGAGACAGGATTGTATCGAGGCAAAAATCTGGGGAAGGGTACAGAAAATGTATGCAGCATTGAAGGTCACAATGAGCACTGTGGCCTGCATCTGCATTTGGCGTTAACAAGGTAACTTCAGGTTCAACCCAGGGTTTTCTGTATCAACGAGATATTTGACACAATTGTGTCGAAAAAGTATCGCTTTTTCGAAGCGTTCGATACCTCTTCTCCATAGGGACATCTGCTGGTCAGTTTATGGTATGGCGACTGTATCGAGCAATGGAAGGAATCAAGTGACGTCAAGTCCTCGAGACGTCAGTCTCACAATCGTCATTGACAACTTGATAAATAAAGGTTATGTGACAAATGTTTCGATGTGCAAGTGTCAAAAATATGTTGTCATGTATCTTGTTGTATTATAAACAACGTAAAGTCTTTGCTACTTTACGTTCATAACATTTATTTTTAAGTTTCACTGTTCACTGAAGAATTCACTGTTTCAAGTCAGCCGCCTGCAGCGCTGCATGAAGACAGGTCATGTCGAACGCACCTAATGTCTGCTCCAACCTGGAACAAATAAAGAACGTTGTCCCTTTGCAAGGCACACTTGGAGAAAGTTGAAGGTGTCCATTTGACTAGACTGAAACTGTGTTTCAAGGTTCATTGCTTATACCTCGTGTCTTTGTCTTGGCCTAGAAGTGGAGGCCCTAGGCTCAGGGGGAGGAATAAGTTCCTCTTCCTGCTGAGTTTAACACCAAAGCAATCGAGTCATATTTGAAATGAGAACTTTAAGGACTTGTGTCTTATGTTCAGGAGCGGGTTGAACCAACTAGTATTTGCTAGTATTTCGTCATTTAGCAGACGCTCTTATCCAGAGCGACTTACAGTAAGTACAGGGACATTATCCCGAGGCAAGTAGGGTGAAGTGCCTTGCCCAAGGACACAACATCCTTTAGCACGGCCGGAATCAAACCAACAACCTTCTGATTAATAAACCTTCTGAGTGTGATAACATTTGTGAAGGTTTGTCTGTAGATGAACCTTGCCAAATCTTTGTTTATTGCAGCGCCCCGCCCCCTAGAGGTCAAATGCACAATGTTTTTTGGACGTCTTTAGAATAGGGTCAATGTAGCAAAGATCTGCTGAGAAATGACCTTGCTTTCTTTTTGGAGGCTTCATTGCCTTTGATTAGGCTGTACTATACAAACGGTTTCGAAAATCTTAAAACCATGTGATAACTTTTGTGAGGCTTAGTCTCACAAAAAAACGTTTTATTCATGAATTAAAACTGGCAGTCGCAACAATTCGGCTGGTATCACAAGTTGACATATGTCACCGATGGGATTTCCCAAAATGTCACCAGACAAAGGAATCACTGGCGAACTGTCATGCTTGTCGTTTGCAAGCCATGATGTCTCTCAAGGAAAAAACGATATCACGCTTGCACGGTCGTAGCTCATTTTGTCATTGGCGGGCCAAATTCTCTGGGCAGAGAAAGGGGAGGTAACCTTTCCCCTTATGACGACATAAGGGGAAAATTCCAAATCGGACCACACAAGCTTTCATTTTCTCAAAGGCGGAGAAGAATACACAGGGCTTGGTTTACACTTATCACAATTTCTAGCCACTGGGGGACCAAAGGCAGGCTAGGGAAACTCATATTAATGTTAAATAACCTCATAAAGTGACATTTTCATGCCATAGGACCTTTAAGGCAACCAAACCAACAGTTATTGGCTGAAACAGATCTTTGCTTATTGTAGCGCCCCCTAAAGGTTAAATGACCTTTAGTGGACCTCTTTAGAATACGGTTCCAAAACCCTGTACCAACTTTGGTATCAATGCAGCAAAGACGAGATGAGATATGACCTCACTTCCCTTTTTCCAGCTCAGTTAATGAATTTGATAACCGTTAACTGACAAACAATTTCGAAAATCAATAATCCATATGACATCTTTTGTGAGGCTCAGTCTGGAGATCATCTCTGGCAAGTTTGAAAAATATTTGACAAAAACTGTAGGATGAGTAACGAAACTTTGGTGTGTAAAATAGACACAGTGAACCTCAAAGTCCGAGAGGCAGCTAAATCCCTCAGAGCGTCATGGATGTCCATATGGACGTCCTCGCTAGGGGGAGTTTTCGCACTGATCTTTGCATACGGACGAGTGCCGTCTCTGATTAGCAGGGACGTCTCTGATTAGCAGGGACGTCCGTCTTTAGAGGGAGCATAGAACAAGGACAGCGATGCTTTTCAGAGTGCCGTCTCTGATTAGCAGGGACGTCCGTCGCTAGGGGGAGCAAGATAGACAAACGGCGATGCTTTTCAGAGTGCCGTCCTGATTTTTGTATGAATTGCATGTAGCCTATGTGTAGGCTATGACCCTGCCTACATTGCTTTTTCGGTCTGTTAAGCCGTCAGTTACTCCAATTTAGCACATGAACCACTTTGAGCGGAGACAAAGCTAAACGTTGCAATACCATGCTATTTTATTTTATTTAACCTTTATTTAACCAGGAAGTCCCATTGAGATTAAAAATCTATTTTTCGAGGGAGACCTGGCCAAGACAGGCAGCAGCATAAAAAACACAGAGTTACAGACAGAAAACAAGCTTTTGGAAGCTTCCCTTCTAATGCCGACTACAGCTAGTCTAGCTAGTCATTTGCTAAGTAAGGTATGTTGATGTGTTTAGAAACGTAGCGTCGCTACCTCGGACTGGGCATGAACACCAGTGAGTGGGCTGGTCTGGATGTACATTTTGGGGCGTGACAAAGACACAGACCAGAGCCAATTGAATGCGCGATACCGTACTGACGTCAGTCGGGTGGATTTTTCCAAAAGCTACCGTTTTACAGCTAGATTTTTTCTTTTTGAGATTTGCATGGGAAATAAGTGTCAATGGACTTTGAGGTTCACTGTATGTTCATTTTACCCACCGAACTGTCGTTATTCAACTATGACAAGGTAAAAACGGTTTTGCAGTCAGTGACCCCTTTTAAGAAACATTTACATTTTTGGGAATCTGCCTCTATTTCTTTCATTCGAGATTTAAAAGTAGTCAGTGATATTAGTTCCCTGAGCTTTAAAACATTCTGCAACATATTCCATGATGAGGGGGCAGAGTACCCAAAAGCCCTTTTTCCCATTTCCGTTCTGGCATTTGGAACAGTGAGCATAAAAAAGTCCAGAGATCGCAAAGAATATTGTCCGACACTCCTCTGGTTGATGCAAACACACAGGTAGTTAGGGAGCAGACCAAGGATTGCCTTATAAATAAGGGTGTACCAATGAGAAAGCCTACGGGTGGCCAAAGCAGGCCATCCTACCCGAGAGTATAACTCACAGTGGTGAGTCAGAGCCTTACAGTTTGTAATGAACCGCAGTGAAGCATGGTAAGCTGCATCCACCCTACGAAGACAGTTAGCAGAGGCATGCATATAAAGAAAATCACCATAGTCCAACACATGTAAAAAAGTAGCAGCAACTAATCGCTTTTTTACATTATTGGAAAAGCACCAGGTACTTTTCACCAGGTACTGTACATGTGTGGCTGAAAGGTGAGGGGGTCATCAATCAGAATACCCAGATTTTTATAAGAGTCAACAACCTCTATTTCACTCCCTTCAAGAGTGACCACCGAAGGGATATTCTGTGGCCTACTCCGACTGTTTGAAAACAACATGAGTTTAGTATCTGTATTTAAAACAAGTTTCAGTTGAAAAAGGGTATCTTGAACAACATTAAAAGCATTTTGCAGGAGATCGATTGCCTGCACAAGAGTTGACACACAGCAATATATCACAGTGTCATCCGCATAGAAGTGACAGTTAGCGTCCACCACATTTTGGCCCAGATTATTTATATAAATAGTAAATAAAAGTGGACCTAATACCAATTCTTGTGGCATACCTTTACAGACGGTAGCAATATCAGAGGATAGCCCCTCATATCGGATGCACTGAGACCTATTTTCAAGGTAGCTCGTGAACCAAGCGACCGCTTGATCCGAGAGTCCTGAGTTGAGGAGCCTCAGCCTTAAAACATCCTGGTCAACTGTGTCAAATGCTTTGGAGAGATCAATAAACAGTGACGCACAATGTTACTTCTTATCAAGAGCAACACAAATGTCATTGACCACTTTCAATGCAGCTGTAATAGTGCTATGTTTTTTCCTAAAGCCTGACTGGTAGGGTGATAAAATGGCATTGCTATACAAGAACTCCTTAAGCTGCTTGCTCACAAGAGTTTCAAGAATTTTAGCAAGTACAGATAAGTTAGATATTGGCCTATGGTTATTTAAAATAGCTGGGTCACCACCTTTGAACAGTGGAAGAACAAAGGCCGATTTCCATTTCATTGGTATTTCGTTGTTTTTCATTGTCAGATAAAAAATATATGCAAGTGGCTCTGCAACAAAATCAGCAGCCAATTTCAAAAAGTAAGGGTCTATACAATCAGGCCCTGAAGGTTTCCTATGATCTAGGCTTTTTATGGCTTTATGAATTCCTGCACAGGAAGTGGTGTAAAATTAAAAGGCTGACCAGTATAAACTGGAACCCCAGTACAAGGTTTCACAGACCTTGGACTACAAGAGTCAAACAGAGAGCCAGAAGAAATGAAGTGTGTGTTGAAACAATTCAGTATCTCCATTTTGTCATGAACAGCGACAGAGTCCTTCATAACAAAAACAGGTAAAACGTGTGAGTTCTTACTCACAGAGAGGGATTTTATAGTTTTCCAGAATCTCCTCGGATCATTTAAATTGTCAGTAGTAATAGACAAATAATATTCAGATTTTGCTTTCTTGATAAAAGAGGAACATGTGTTTCTTATTTTCCAAAACACAAGCCAGTCAGTGGCAGAACCTGTTGTTCTTGCCTTAGCCCAAGCTAGGTTTCGCTCATGAATACTGTCTGCTAGATCAGAGGAGAACCAGGGATTTTCACGTCCCTGTACTCTGTACTTCCTAAAAGAGGCATGTATATTTATGATTTGTGTAAAACCATCATTAAAAAAAGTCCAGGCAGTTTCCACATCAGGGATTAGCTCTATCCTCCTCCAATTAAAATTAAACAAATCATGATAAAACCCTTGTTCATTAAAATGTTTAAGATTCCTCTTATAAATGATACATGGTTTTAACTTAGGGACCTTAGTGTTCCTGCTAGCAGCAACAACACAATGATCACTTAGGTCATTACAGAAAACACCAACAGCTGAGAATGTGTGAGGAACATTAGTTAAAATCAAGTCAATTAATGTTGACTTCTCAAGGCACTTAAGGTTTGGACAAGTTGGTGAATTTACTAACTGGGTAAGATGAACAGAATCACAAAAAGATTTAAAATCATTAGACACGGGCATAAGCCAGTCCCAGTTAAGATCTCCAGCTAAAACAATTTCACCATCATTTAGTCGGGATATAAGGTGTATCAGCGACTGTAATGCCTCGTTTGAAGCGGATGGAGGCCTATAACACCCAACAACGGTCATACAAAGGCCCTTCGAAACTTCAACATCCACTGCAAGAAACTCTAACTGCTTGCAAATCGATTTAGACAGAACAACCTTGACAACAAATTTTGATTTCACTTAACAACTCCTCCACCTTTCTTTGCCCTGTCAGCACGATAAACATTGTAACCATCCAAGTTAATGTCATCATCAATAAATGAATTTGTAAGCCATGTTTCGGATATCACAATAATGTCAGCATCTAATGAATTGACCCATATTCTAATCATATCCATTTTTGGTAACAAGCTTCGCACATTTAAATGCATAATATGTAGACCAGGGGCCTGTACTACGAATCAAGATCAACATGCTCTGGATTACTCTCTGTAGGAGCCATTTGGGTTCATGTTTTAATCTTGTGTGGGACACTAGATGGCGCTCCATTTCAATTAGGCTTACACAATATAGGGGTGAAAGTTCATGCAGGTATCAGGTGTTGCTTGACGGAGGGAGAGCACACACACCTTTTTGACCGCTTCATTTGTATTTGCAAAGGTCTGTTCCATGTATATAAGATGCAAGTTTGGATTTATGGACATGCTTATGGACTGGATCTTACTGTGAGAAATAAAATTTGCATAACCAAGAACGAGAACGCAAAATTGGAATTTATTTGACATCTAACAAGCGCGTCAATTAAGTGCTCGGTCAGCAATCCCTCTGGGCTTAAAGTATAGACTTAGCCCATACACAAGTCAAAAAGGTTACCGCTCCACGTTATCGACGCAGTAGATAGGCTACAGCCGCGTTCGAACCAAGCCAAGACCGTTGCATGCAATCGTGGATTGTAGAGAAAAGGACATCACGTTTGTTCATCCAGTCAACAACAACACATCTGTGGACAGCGCGAGGACGGCGTTCGTATTGGAGTCAACGTTGCTTCACGTCTCTGCGAATCTAAAGGCTACCATCTACCACCAGCACAGAAATCAACACTTCGTTTCGAAAGCCAACTGGAAATTCATCAGACGCATGGCGCCCAACGCGAGGTAGGCCTATGTGTACCGCTACTAAATGAATGGCCATTCGAGTTTTGTGTACACACACTGTGGGCCTAAAAATCCAACGCATTGGTGATCAGATGCATTGGTGACAGTCGGGTTGGGGAGGATCACTAAACTTCACGTTACTTTGTTGCGAACTTGTTGCTAACAATTGAACTGAGATGTACGAAATGGCGGACACGCCCACTGGGCCACCGGCTGATTCGAACAATGTTGCAAATGGCGCTGATGTGCAAGTGGACAAAGAAAAACGTGTTGTAACATTAACTGCTAAAGCGTTTGTTGAAAAAATTGAACGATTGCAAAAGGATAGGAGGGCTAAGCTTAACAAAGCGAGCAGCTTAAAAAGAAAGATAAAAGAGCTTATACAAAAGGGAAAGAAATCACAGGTCCAGTGTGCCTTTAATGAGCTGCCTAAAGTATGTGATGAAGCAAAGAGTGTTCAAGATTCTGTGATTAGTATGTTACCTGAGGTTGAACAAGAGAAACATGATGTGTGGTTTAAAGCCCAAATGTTGAACATAACTGAATGTATCACACAGGTGCAATTATGGGTATCAAGTGTTGAACAAAATGTCCTCAATAGTGGCGAACAAAATGTATCTGATTATGATGATGATGATGATGATGCCATCAACCCTGATGACAGTATCTCAAATGTAGGCAGCCAACACTCAAGCAGGAAGAGTGCGTGTAGTAGTGGATCAAGCACTACTTCCTCCGCAAGAGTTATAATAGAAGCAGACAAGGCAGCGCTGCTTGTCCGTATGGCGGCGTTAAAGGAAAGGCATGCTTTGGAGGAGCAAGAACAGCAAATAAGGAGGAAAAAGGAACAACATGAACTGGAAACCATGCTTGCTGAGTTTGCAGCTAAACTTGCGGTGCTACAGGCCTCTGATAGTCGGTCAAAGGTATCCAATGCAATGAATTCTTACCTGGAGAGGGAAACTAGAAACATGGAACCTGTAAACAGATTGGACCCATTGGCAAAGGAATTCAATCTTATACCCCCAAGCAGACCCCAGCGGACCCAGCAGTTGTCGTTGCCAGCAGCCAACAACCCATTAACAGCCATAAGGGTGCCTCAGAGTGCTAGCCAACACCTTGCAACTAGACCAAAGGAGGGGACTAAGTCAAACAGCCATCATGCCCTGGAAAGGGAAACATTGACGCCGACTCTGGAACATTCCCATCCCAACACTCAACCAACAGATCAAAGTGACTCTGGAGACCTTCTCATAGTAATGCAAAGGCAAAATGAAATAACATCCGCACTTGTCCAACAACAACGCCTATCATCATTGCCAGCAAGAGATATCCCCTTGTTCGATGGAGATCCTCTGCAATATATTTCCTTCTTGAAAGCATTTGAACAAGGAGTGGAAGAGAAGGCCAGCAAGGGTGACTGCCTCTACTACCTTGAACAGTTCACTAGGGGACAGCCAAGGGAGCTGATCCGTAGCTGTCTTCACATGACACCTGAGTATGGCTATGCTAAAGCAAAGCAGCTGCTATGTGAACATTTCGGCAGTAAGTACAAGATTGCTGTGGCATATATAGAAAGGGCTTTGTCCTGGCCCATAATAAAGACAGAAGATGTAAGCGCATTGCAGGCTTACTCTCTTTTTCTACGCAACTGTTGTAACGTAATGGAGGAACTACAGTACATGCAAGAGTTGGATATGCCAAATAATATGAGGGCAATCATGTCTAAACTGCCATACAAGCTCAGAGAGAGATGGAGAACCATTGCATTTGACATACTGGAAAAAACCGAACACAGAGCCCTGTTCAAAGACCTTGTGAAATTCCTAGAAAGACATGTCAGAATAATATCAGACCCTCTGTATGGTGACATAAGTGACTTAGCATCGGAATGAATGAATCTAAGGTTTCTAATAGGCCAAAGTCCCATCAAGGAAATAGGATCAAGGGAAACAGCTTTGCCACAACCATTACACCTATGGAATCGATGGAGAATAATGAAGAGCGGAGAAATGCATCGCAAAGACATGACTCTGCAGTGGCGCTAGGCTGTGCGTGTTGCACTCAAGGTCACTCATTGCAGCAGTGTCAACAGTTCAAACAGATGAAACACAGAGACAAGCTGAGCTTCCTTAAAGAGAAAGATCTTTGCTTTGGCTGCCTGTGTGCCGGGCACAGGAGTCGGAACTGTGAGAGGCGGTTGACCTGTAGGTCTTGTGGAAAAAGGCATCCTACTGTACTTCACATTGACTGGAGAGAGACAGCCAATGCACCTACAGAACCCGCCAAGGAGTCAGGTGTCCAAGTACTGACAGCATCCCCGAAAACTTGTGGTCAAACAGGGGCCGGAGGGGATCGCTGCCTGCTTCCCATCCTGCCAGTCCAAGTCAAGTCCATTAAGGGAGACCAAGTAATTCAAACGTATGCCTTCTTAGATCCTGGAAGCTCCGCAACATTTTGCTCAGAGCAACTAATGCGAAGGCTCAACCTTGCTGGAAGACAAACTCATCTTCTTCTACAAACCATGGGACAGGAAAGAGTGGTGCCAGCATACTCGGTCTCTGGCCTGGAGGTGTCCGGAATCAATGACAACCTTTTTTATAAACTCCCAGAAACATTCACGCAGAAGAAAATGCTGGTAAACTCAGTTAACCTATTGAACGAAGGAGATTTTGCAAAGTGGCCCTACCTGGCAAACATTAAAATCCCCAGCATAATGGCGAATGTTGATCTGTTGATCGGAAGCAACGCACCCAAAATGTTGGAGCCCTGGGAGGTTGTCAACAGTAAAGGCGATGGCCCATATGCTTTGAGAACAGCCCTAGGCTGGGTTATTAATGGTCCTTTACATGGGAACAACAGCAGTTCCGGAGCAGAGTGTCGGAGTACATCAGCCATGGTTAATAGGATCTCTGTGTGCAAGTTAGAAGAAATGTTAGACAATCAGTACAATCATGACTTCAATGAGAGGGCTACAGAAGAGAAAGGGTTATCAAGGGAAGAAATCAAATTCATGGAAATTGTGGAAAGGTCTGCAACCCTTGAGCATAATCATTACTGCCTGAAATTGCCCTTTAGGAAGGAAAAATTGTCTCTGCCTAACAACTTCCCTGTAGCGAAACAAAGGGTTCTCTGCTTGAAAAGGAAGTTCCAGAAAAATTAGCTCTTTTTCAAGGAGTACAGTTCATACATCAATGAGATGATTGATAAAGGATACGCAGAGGAAGTACCTACCCAGCAGCTGAGTAGCGGCCACAGCAACGTGTGGTATATCCCCCACCACGGAGTATATCATCCAAGGAAGAAAACTCTACGAGTGGTGTTTGACTGTGCTGCAACATTTAAGGGAACATCTCTGAACCGAGAGCTCTTGCAAGGTCCCAACCTCAACAGTACGCTGCTGGGAGTTCTCCTGAGATTTAGGCAGGAACCAGTGGCAATCATGGGAGATGTGCAAGCGATGTTTCATCAAGTTCAAGTCCCAGAAAAGGATAGAGACTTCCTGAGGTTTCTGTGGTGGCCGGAGGGAGATCTGACCAAACATGTGGCTGAGTTCCGTATGACTGTCCATTTGTTCGGTGCTGTATCCTCCCCGAGTTGTGCCATATATGCTCTGAGGAAAACAGCCGACGATAATCAGGCCGACTTTCCAACAGAGGTGATCCAAACAGTCAAAGAAAACTTTTATGTGGATGATTGCCTGAAGAGTATAGCGTCTGAGGAGGAGGCCATCCTTATGGTCAAGCATCTGACTGCCCTCTGTCACAGAGGAGGGTTTGCCCTGACAAAATGGAGCAGCAACAACCGCACTGTATTGCAAACCCTGTCTGAGGAGCATAGAGCAAAAGATCTCAAGGAGCTAGACTTAGACATGGATAAACTTCCTGTCGAGAGAGCCCTAGGCTTGCAATGGTGCGCTGAAACGGATTCATTTAACTTCAAGATGGAAATCCATCAAGCATCTCCCACCAGACGTGGAATGTTGTCAGTGTCTAGTTCAGTGTATGATCCACTTGGATTTCTTGCACCTGTCCTCCTGCCTGCTAAGATCATGTTGCAGGAGCTTTGCAGAAGAAACTTTGGATGGGATGAGACTGTCCCATCTGACATCCTTCATCACTGGGTAAGGTGGATGGATGAGCTGGATATGCTATTTGAGTGGAAAGTGGAAAGATGCATTAAACCTAAAGGCTTTGGAAACATCACACATGCTCAACTCCATCACTTCTCTGATGCTAGCGAGTCAGGATACGGGACAGTTACTTACCTCAGGATGCAAAACAACAGACATGATTTCCATGTGGGATTCCTGACGGGCAAAGCCAGAGTCACCCCTTTAAAGGCAATTACCATCCCCCGCCTTGAGCTCACGGCTGCCGTGCTTGCCGTTCGCATTGATCTGATGCTGAGGACAGAGCTGCGGATTCCATTGCAAGAATCAGTCTTTTGGACGGATAGCACGTCCGTGCTCAAGTATATAAAGAACGAAGACAAGCGCTTCCATACCTTTGTGGCAAACAGGGTTTCAACTATAAGAGAAACATCTAAAACTTTGCAGTGGAGATATATCAGTACCAGGGAAAACCCAGCAGATGATGCATCCAGAGGAGTGAGGGTTGGAGACTTCATCAATAACAACAGGTGGATTGGCGGCCCAGGGTTTCTGTGTAAGCCAGAAGAGGACTGGCCAGCCAATACAGTGGATACTGTGATCGAAGCCAATGACTTGGAGGTCAAGAAGGAAGCTGTTGTAAATGCAATTAATGTGAGGGACTTCCTTACTGGTACCAACCGTCTCGTCGCCTACTTCTCAGACTGGAGGAGATTGAAGGTAGCAGCAGCCTGGTTCCTTAAGTTGAAAGGGATACTTCAGCGCAAGATTCACAGAAGGAAGGGGCCCGAGGCCATTGATGCACACAAACGGCGTGTGATTGTGTCAGGAGGAAAAGCTCTGTCGGCAGATGATCTGCTGGAGGCTGAACTTGCTTTAATTCAGTACTGTCAACAGCAAAGATTCAGTGAAGAGATTACTATGTTGTCAACTGAGAACGGTGCTGTAAGCAGACAGAGTGTTCTATACAAATTGGATCCACGTTTGGATGGCGGCCTCCTGAGAGTCGGAGGGCGGCTGACTAAAGGTGCCTTGCCAGAGGAAACTAAACACCCACTGATAATATCCAAAGACCAACATGTAGCTACTCTCATTCTGAAGCACATCCATCAACAGCTTGGCCATAGTGGTCGTAATCATGTGCTAACCACACTGAGAAGACGGTACTGGATCATAGGTGCAAATTCAGCGGTGAGGAAAATCATCACCGAATGTGCTTTCTGTAGAAGACACAATGGTAAAATGATGGAGCAAAAAATGGCAGATTTGCCAAAGGAAAGGATTCTTCCTGATCACCCACCGTTTACCAATGTGGGAGTCGACTACTTTGGACCGATAGAGGTGAAAAGAGGACGAGGTACAGTCAAGCGCTATGGCGTGATTTTCACCTGTTTGACCAGTAGAGTGGTCCACCTAGAAGTAGCCAACTCCTTGGATGCAGATGCATGCATTAATGTTTTCAGACGATTCACCTGTAGAAGGGGTCAAGTGGTTCATATTCAATCTGATAACGGGACCAACTTTACAGCGACTGAAAGAGAATTAAGGGAGGCACTCTCATGTCTGAACCAAGCACAGATCGAACTGCACAGAGGGTCGAACTGCACAGAGATCTTCTAAGCTACGGTATAAACCTAAAAGCTAACGCAAGAGCAAAGGTTGAATGTGTGATGATTTAGCCTGGTTTGTTGGCAATGGGGATAATGTTATTTCATGTTCCTGACTGTGTTTCATTCAAATAAATAACCTGTGTTGTCATGTAAATCTACAAGTCAAGATGCATGTTTGTCCAGATCTATTTTTCAGCAAGATAGCTTGAGCTAACTGAAGCTGAGTTGAATCACAATTTTTGTTTGCTAAGCTGTAGTGCTTACGTTACCCACCTAAGGAGATCCTGTTTGCTTCGACAACGGAAGTGGAAACTAACGCAATCATTTCAAATGATATCTAGTCAATCTGTTGAAAACAGTGTTGTGTAGACACAATAGATTTATTTGTACGTTTTTATTTCAAGTCTCCACCTTCTTGTTTCAGTGAGTGCTGTTGGCCGTCTTGGCTCCGAAGCTTCACTCGTTGTAAACCAACCAATCAGCGCGCAGCTCATCTATATATTTATGAGCATACCATATAACAGAAAATCTATCATTTTTTCCCGGGAAAAGAACTCTGGATGTATAAGGGGGCATAGAATAGCACCCGGGCCATTTTCAGCCCAACCAATGTTACATACCCTATTGGGAGACCTTAAGGAACAGTGTGAAATACCCTAAACAGTCAATCACCCCTTTAAACTTCGAAATGGCCAAAAATCTAAATAACTGCGTATGACGTCATAGAAATCGTCTTGCGTTGAAATCGTCTTGATTCAGGCAATCCAACGATACCTCATTTTGGAAAATGAGGCATATGATTAAAAAGTAACGTGTGTAAACACACCTTCAACTTTGACCCATTGGTGGCACTAGAGGGTTAGAATGGGAGACATTAAGAAAGATGGATAAAGAATTGCTTCGGTTGCAGAGGGGTCCATTTTTTAATGACATTTTTACAACAGATATTTCTGTATATTTTAGGCTATATAAAAATGCATACTCAGACATCCCAACCTGCAGAGACTCATATCCGGGAGGTGGCTTTTTTTTTGCTGCTCATTTACAACTGAAAATACTGAAAATAAGAGTGAAGTGTCGAATTAAATAGTTCGCATTTACCCTGCAAGAGGGAATGGTGATCAGCAGCCTCATAGTTGAATCAAAACAAATACATTTGGCAGACCGGCGTAAAAATTTACCTAATCTCTATGACTTCCTTTTAAGTTTTTCCCTTCTCGTGATATTTTCAGGCTTTTAGCCTACTCATATTGCATTTATTCATTAATAAAGATCCCCCTTTGAAGATTATTATAAAAACGACAATGTCACCGGCAGTACCTATCTCAGATGGAATCGCGATTCAAACAGTAGGCCTACCATCTGGAAAATATGCCCCCAAAAACGTAAATAAGCTTGATATTTATTAAGTGGAAAATAGCTAATTCATAAAAAGCTCACTGGTAGCGATCATTGTCAGTAACAACGCAAAATGCGATATAGCCCTGTGTGGAGAAGCTGCCCCGGTAAATTGTACTACTACTAGACTACTGTACTGCTGTGTTCGTCTTGGTAGCGATTGCGTTGGTTGAATTTGATTTAACGTTCCGTTGTACGGTTTAGGCTGAAATAATTATTTTCATGAACTAATTGACAAAGTTTAGGCTGTGGCAATGAAGTTCAGGTTCGTAGTCAGATAGTTTCACCTATTGAAAGACTTTTGATTTAGGTAAGGGGATTGACAAACACATTCTGTCGCCGTTTGACTTCCTAAACAGCTGCAGATGTTTTTGTTGGCTACTGCTAGTGTGTCTCGCGTAGGCTACAGTGTTGCAGTGAGCTACACTGGTTTGAAACCACAAGTAATTATAATTTCACCAACAAATCTTTTACTTGTAATGTCATAATAAATCGTACAACGAAAATGTATTTGTGAGTAATGTTTATTTTAATGATTGAAAACAGATGCAGCCTAGACCGCTGTAGTATGTGTTGCCCGGGCAACATAGGCTAATGTCATGATGCTAATGCTTCAGTGAAATAGTAGACTACCGTTTACGAAAGTCGATGTAGTTCCTCAATAATATTAGCTTATATTGTACATTACACTTAACAATTGTGTTTCATATCACAAAGTAACATTAGTAAATAGTTATCACCCTGGCCTCTTTGCTTGTGGCGTTTCTGCAGCTGCCTTGCAGTATCGTTAAAGCTATAGTTAGCCTATAGCTATCTCCCAGAAGTTAACAAGCTGCAAAACTAATGTTAGGCTAGAGGTAGTCACGCGTGTTTCGTGACGTTAGTAGCGTCAGTGCGTCAGCAAGTTAGCCAGGTAAATAAAAAGACAAGCAACTCAATGGCTACCAACTTTTGACATGACGTTTTCTAAGTAATCAAAATATTGACGGATGCTAGGGGGGCGGCACGATACCATCCTTGCTGTGCTGCAACAGTCTTCTATGCACGTCGTATCTAATGCGTCGTTGCTAACATGTGCCGACGCTGTGACGTAGGCTATTATAACTGAGTAGTCTACCCTTTGCCGACAAAATCAACTTTATGCCACAAAAACGTTGTATGGTCCTAAACTGTGCAACGGAACGTACATAAAAGTAATAGCATATCAATCGCTAGCAAGACGAAACTTTTGACACGCAGTTTGTCTATGTAGTCCAAATATTGACAGAGGATTAGGGGGGCTAAAATAAATAATAATAAATATATATGTGAGATAACAAAGGTTGGCTCTGGCGAAGCCCGAGCACACCCAAATATCATGTGACATCATATTGTATCAAAAAGAAGACCCGAAGGAGCTCCAAAACATGTGCCAAAGTAAGTAAGCATCTCTTCATATGTTGATTTTTTGACCTTTTCAGTCACTGTTGCACTTTGTAGCAATAGCAAGTGTCTTTTTGGATAACACTTACAAAACATTTATAATGTTTTTATATAAAAAAAACAATCTATTTGATCTAAAAGATTACCTCAAAGTGATGATAGCTAAGTAGATAGCTAAGTAGTTTTCCATAGGTGGTTAAGTTAGTGCCTGATTATAAAGAAAAAATTGTAGCTTTGTCATTCCTGGATAACAGCTTGTCATTCTTGAACAACAAATAACCTATGTTAGCCAGGACATGTCATTCGTTATCTAGAAAGACATGTATAACAATCTAGTTTTTTATTAGTATTTGTTAACTTTTATGCATAGTTATATTAACTTATTTACATATTTGCATGTTTTCACCCCATATTATTGGGTGTGTCACGAAGTCGTGGCGCATCCTTTGTTATCTCACATATATATTTATTATTATTTTAGCCCCCCTAAGGCTCGGTCAATATTTGGACTACATAGAAAACGTTGTTGTCAAAAGTTTCGTCTTGGTCCCAATTGATATGGCATTACTTTTATTTACGTTCCATTGCACAGTTTAGGAGGATACAAAGTTTTTGTGGCAAAAAGTGTCTTTTGTCGGCAAAGGGTACTTTTCTAACCTACGTTAGCACAGGTTAGCAATGACGCATGGATACAACGTGCACTAAGGTCACGAAAACAAAACTGCAAGGCAGCTGCAGAAACGCCACAAGCAAAGAGGCCAGGGTGATAACTATTTACTCATGTTACTTTGTGAAATGTATTAACTTTGTGATATGAATTGTGAAATGTATTAGCTGATATTATTAAGGAAGTACACCTACTTTCGGAAACAGTAGTCTACTATTTCACTGAAGCATTAGCATCATGACATTAGCCTATGTTGCCCTGGCAACACATACTACAGCGGTCTATGATGCATCTGTTTTCAATCGTTCAAATAAACATTCCTCACACATTTTCGTTGTACGATTTATTATGACATTAGTAAACGATTTGTTGGTGAAATTGTCATTACCTGTGCTTTCAAACCAGTCTAGCTCACTGCAACGCTGTAGCCTACTCTCGAAACTAGTGAGTACAGTAGCTAGCTAGTTTAGCTAACAAAAACTCTCCACAGTTGTTTAGGAAGTCAAACGGCAACAGAAGCACTCCCCTTACTCAAGTCTGTCAATAGGACAAACTATCTGACTACTAACCTGGACTTCATTGCCACAGCATACACATTGTCAATCTGCTCATTAAATAATTAATTTCAGCCTAAACCGTACAACAGAACGTTATAGCTATCTAATTCAACCAACGCAAAGCTTCCAAGACGAACACAGCTAGCAGTAGTCGCTACTGTAGCCTACTCTGTAGTTGTACAATTTACCGGGGCAGGTTCTCCACACAGGACTACATCGTATTTTGTGTTATACTGACTGATCGCTACCAGTTACTTTTCTTTAGGAATGAGCGATTTCTCCCTAATTACATGTCAAGCTTATTTACGTTTTAGGGGGGCATATTTTCAGTGAAATTGATGTGATTACAATCTAATACTTGTATTATTAGTACTGTTTGTAGCTACTACAAATCAAGGCCAGTCCCCAAAACACCTGTACGGCTGATGAGCCCTTCAGCTGCAAAGAAGAAAAGGAAGCAGTGGAGGGTAAACCAGAGGAATCGGAGGGAGAGATTAAAGAAAGTCAATGAACTAATGAACGACACTCCAGTCTCAATGAATGGGTCTACTCAGACCACAGGATGACCCTCAGCCACACTCACCCAGAGAGCCAGATGTACCTCAGCTACAACCACCCAGAGAGCCACAAGAGGATGTCCAGCCACTTGCTTCGTCTACCCCAGAAAGAAACATGGCAATAAAAAGCCCAAACAACAATAAACTAAAGAATGAAATTGTCAAACTTAAAAGGCAACTTGCTCTGTCCCCAAAAAAATCAGAGAAACTAAGAAAACGTCTGCAAAGGGTTAACAAAACAAGTGCTGCACGCGTCAGTGAGAAACACACGCCACGTGGAGCCAAGAAACTCTCTGCAGTAAAGAAGGCAAAGGTTACTCGCTTCCTGTGTAGGGATGAAAATAGTAGACTTTTACCTGGAAAAAAAGACACAGTAACAAAAAAACAAGAGAAGGTTCAAAGAAGAGTCCTACAAAAAAACATGAAAGAACTACATTTACACTACAATAAGGACACACAAAAGGAACTGACACTGTCATATAGACCGTTTGTGCGCTTGCGCCCATTCTACATCACGGAACCTAAAACAAGTAATTGCAACACTTGCGCCTGCATTGACCACGAAAACGTCCAGCTGCTTGTGGAACTATTTCAAAGTGGCTTTGTAAAAGTGGCAAGTGTTTCACAGTTGTTGGCATCCATTGTGTGTGATCCTCTTAGAAAAGATTGTATGTATCATGTTTGTGTTAAGTGCTGTTACAAAGATGTGGACATGTGGGCACACATTGAGCCAATTTTAAAGAAGTTGAAGGAGCAGAAGCCCACTCTTACATCCATCCACTTCATGAGTGATGGGCCTGTTACTCAATATAGAAATAAGTGCAACTTCTATCTCCTGACAACGCTGCCCTTTATTTGGGGGTTCAAGGAGGTGACCTGGAATTTCTCAGAGAGAGCCCATGGTAAAGGTGCACCTGATGGGGTGGGTGGAGCTCTAAAGCGCATGGCTGATCCGAGGGTGAAAATGGGAGCAGATATTCAGACACCAAAAGAGCTCTATGAAACTTTACAGACCTCAGCCTCTTCCATCAAGTACTTTTGGGTGTCAGAAGAGGATATCCTGAAACATGATGAAGCTGTACCAGAGAAGCTACCTGTTGTGAAGGGCACAATGAAAATTCACCAGATTGTGTCTCTTACCCCTGGACAGTTTAGTCACAGAGAGCTGTCCTGCTTCTGCAGCCGAGGGAAGGGTAACATTTGTGACTGCTTCAGTCCCAATGAAGTGGACATGAATGTGTGTGAATTACCCACCAGTGCACCAGCAACAACACCACATCATACTATGACAACAGATATTGTTGGAAGGTTTGTCATAGTTAAATATGATGCCCAGCCATTTGTCGGCCAAGTCCTAAATCTGGTTGGTGATGAACTTGAAGTGAGCTGCATGCGACAGACAATGGGCAGAAATACCTTTGTGTGGCCAACAGCCCCAGATGTCATATTTTATTACGTGTCTGACATGCAAGCCATCCTATTGGAGCCTGAGCCATTAACAAACTGCTCATCACAACTATGTATCCCTGACTGGGAAACATTCCAAAACATGTGGTAGTCACATGCCCACACTCATGATATTGTCACAAACATGTCTTTTTAAGTTCATTTGGAAATAAGAAGTTCCTATCTTCTCTTCATAAACTGATTTAAACTCGTCTGATTAAATGTTTGCAACTCAAATGGTTAGATGAGGTTATAAATGTAAATGTTACTCAAACAGTATCATCTCTCTTTAAATGTATCCTTTAAATATGTTAATTCCTAAGTGTTTTATAAAAACGTTGTGTTATGTAATGTTAAGTGAAATGAATCAATTAACATTTTAATTAAAACATTTTAAAACCATTACAAACTTGTCAATTTCTCTGATTTAGTTTCAAGTATGAGTGTTGGTAAGAAAAATGATCAAAATATGTTTTTTATGGTAATCCTGAAAATCATTGCAGAATGTCCTTCCGTCTAACAGTATGTCATTCCGGATAACAATGACACAGACAAGTAATTGAACCCGTATTTTTGTGTTAAATTACACAAATCTGTTATTTGTTGAGATAAGGATACATCAATTGTCTTGTTTTCTTTACTGGAAAACCTTTTTTTTTATTCCCCCCAAAATTACTATTTGATTTTGAATTATGAGTTATCGACAGCCAGAAATGAGCCCATGTCCATATGAAATTCCAAAATTATTATATTGGTTGGGAGTAAAATGTTTTCTGAGCACTAATTGTTTTTTGATCTCCAATTACGACTTTGTGGCACACCCAATAATAAAACCACCAATAACAATAGGTTCCTCCTGACGGAGGAATCCTAATAAAACCACCAATAACAATAGGTTCCTCCTGACGGAGGAATCCTAATAATAAAACCACCAATAACAATAGGTTCCCTCCTGACGGAGGAATCATAAATATAAGCAGTTTTTCCTGTGGCAAGTGGTTGTCAGATTTGGCCCAAGTTTAAACAGCTGTAATTCAGTCCTATTTTGACATGTCAAGGTGATTGTGGTCTGAAGATAATCTGTGCCAAATTTGGTGAATATTTGATATTCACCAAAAAGGTTGTATTCATTCATTTAAAATGGTGGCCACATCAATTCAGCTGGTATCACAGTTTAACATGTGTCAGACAAGGGATCTCCCCCTAGCGGTTATTTGACACAACCTGATCCAAGATGGGGCAGATGATGGCAGCCTCGGTCGTTAGAAGTGAGGTTGTTGGAGCACAATGCTCTGAAGACAGTGGACATGGTTGTGGACTTCAGGAAGAATACAGCCCCACTCACCCCCATCACCCTGTGTGACTCCCCAGTCAACACTTTGGAGTCCTTCTGCTTCCTGGGCACTATCCTCTCCCAGGACCTCAAGTGGGAACTGAACATCAGCTCCCTCACCAATAAATCACAACAGAGGATGGACTTCCTAAGGCAGCTGAATAAACTCAACCTGCCAAAGACAATGATAGTGCACTTCTACACAGCCATCATTGAGTCCATCCTCACTTCTTCCATCACCGTCTGCTATGCTGCTGCCAAGGACAAGAGCAGGCTGCAGCGTATCATCCGCACTGCTGAGAAGGTGATTGCCTGCAATCTGCATACCCTTGAGGACCTGCACACCACGAGGACCCTGAGGCGAGCAAGGAAGATTGTCAGTCACTCCCCTCCGGCAGAAGGCTGCGGTCCATCAGGACCAATACCACACGCCACAAAAACGGTTTCTTCCCTTCCGCAGTGTGAAGTGTGAAGGCCAAGGCTTCACACTGACTTTTATGACTTAATGTCCTTAAAACACATTTGTTTTTGCACTGCATTACACAATTGTATCTTGTACCATTTGTATTTTTTGTAATATTCGTTTTTTATTTATCTTTATGTTGTAAATTACTGCAATTTTATTTTATATTTTATTGTATAATTTACTTTAATTCTAATTCCACTTAGTATTTCTAGTTAATGTTTAATGTAAGCACCTTCGTGCCAAAGCAAATTCCTTGTATGTGCAATCTATCATGGCAAATAAAACCTGATTCTGATTCTGATTTCAGTTTAAAAAAGGTGAGTCTCACCTAAATGTGAGGAGTTAGCATGCCTGAAGAGATTTACTGAACGAATCACTTAAGATTCTCTTGTTCGACATTCGGTAATTCTCTTATTCGCGAAAGAAGAAAAGTGAACTAAACCGAACAAACATGGGCTGCATTTCCCGATAATGATGGATCTTAGCCGTAAAACGTATGATGGATTCTACGATCAATTTAGGCTTTTGATGCTTTTGGGAAACGCACCCCTGATGAACGGGTGGAAACAGTTCTAAACTGCTTATTACTTTCTTTTAGCTCATTCAATTTGCCCAAAGCATAACTTAGACAGACTAAAACAGACAAAGCTTTGGGGGCCTTCAATTTTGTTCACTTTAAAGATTAATTCAAAAAGATTGAATCTTTTGCGAACGACCAATCAATAATCGGTTCCCATTGCATCGAAAGTCGATACCGCTTTGTGAGCACGACTTTGAGCGTAACATCACTATCAACAGGAACCAATAATAACAATTAATGAACAATTAATTATTCTTAATAGGAAATGGCTGAAGCAACAAAACAACGTTGATAAAGGTCAACTTTACTGTCTCTGAGCTGAAACTGAGCTGATTTTAATTCCTCTCACACGATCCATAAACTCCCATTCGCCTTAATCTACCATTGGCGATGTCCTCCAAAAGCGCTAAAGCACTGCGCACCGATAGTAGGCTTTAAGACAAATATATTGGCATAACTCATTTGTGGCCCGAATTCGCATGTTTTCTTTCTGGCTAAAGCGAGATAATTGGAATTTTTTTGATAACCTATACAATTTACTCCTATTGTAGACCAAGTAAAATGTAATTTGATATGCATGCACTTTCTCTGCCTTTCTGTGTGGCCTAAACCACTGCTCTCAGTCAAGGGCTATGTTGCTGAAGCACTTTGGTGTGTGTGCATTATCGCTAAAGCCAGGCCCGCAAATGTATACGTGTGTGTGTGTTTGTTAAACTTTTAACTACTTATGTGTCCAGTATTTCTGATCAACCTCAGTCTGTTAATAAAACCACAAAATAATCCAACAGAAGGTTCCATACTGCTGTGACTCTGCTGGAAAGCACTGCTGGTGTGGGTTTTATTCAGAGAACAAAAGTGGACATGATGGCAATAAGCATGTGGGCCACTGGACTGTTCCATGGGTTACTAAGCTGCATCCCCTTCCGTCTCTTGCTTGATGATACCTTGCCCGGTTGTGTGTGTCCTCAGTTCATAGTGCTATGTTTATATGGGCGTTGAGTGAGAGAAAGGAACGACGAGTGATTCTGAATGGTGAAGATGAAAGAACAATATATTGTACTTCGGTACAAACTTCTATGCTATCATTGGTGCTGAACTTGAAATTGAAGATCCCCTTTCTCTTTCGCACACACACACAGTTCCTCTGTCCCTTTGCCTCTAAATTCCTTTCTTTTTCATGCCACACCCTCTTTGCTTCTCTTTTTTTGTCTCTCACTGAAGCCTAACAATGTCATTTCAACATTTAGCCTTTTAGCTAATTTGTTTCCATATCATCCACATTTTTGTTTTCTACCCAGTTATTAGTCTCAACCCTCTATAGCCCAGTCGATTCATTGATCAATGAGAATGAGTAAACTGTTGAATCATTCTCTCTGAAACTGACAGTCCAAAGGTTTCTCATAGCTACTTTGGTCCAGGTTCCTGACCATTGTGTGTACAATCCTGAGAATTATATAAAAATAAGAATGAGTGTCTGCACGTTTGAATGCCTGCACTTCATCACATGACAACAATGTTGCTGAGCTATAAGGAAGATATTTTGTGTCATGGAACCTGTGGGCTTGGTGACATGATGCCAACAAGTCTTTAGTATTGCACTTTGTGTGACTGCACAAACAAACAGAAGTGTAGGTTACTCTGCTACTGAAAGTAAAACAATCCATTGGATAGTGTTCCATTAATTGTTTGAAATGTGAAAGAATATTGGCAACAGAAGGTATGTTGTTTTGTTTGAAGCTTTGATATGCCTGGGAGATTGAGACCATTTAGTTTATTAGTTAGTAGATATTATTGGTTTTCCGCACAATTTCATAAGCGCTGTTTCATTTAAAAAACGAAAGTAAATAGAAAGCTATACTCAACGGCCAATAAAACATAATCAACACAATAATTTACTTAATAAGTAGGCTAGACTAATACAAACAATGGTGCAAATATGCTACTTATTATTGTGTGTACGATTTGTTAGTATTTCTGCCAGCGTCACAGCTTGGATTGAAAGGCTATGCCAATGAAGAAAGGCGGTGTTAGGAGGCAAGGCTACCGCAGCTCCCTCTGAGCTGTATGTGTTCCGTTTTGCTGATGTAAGGTTGGCTGGTAAGGCCCATGCCGGCTTCTATTTATGTTTGCTTTTGCTGGCGAATCTTAGATTGTTCAATTCGCTGACACTGGAAATGATGTGCGGATAAGGAAAGACCATGTTCCCAATTATAGGCTACACACAGTAATGACAGTATTTCTCCTTTTATCGTCGCATTCAACGCTATAACCTAGTGCACGTTATCAGGCTCGCACCGCAACAATTTGACAACATCCTTTTCTCCGCCATTCACCACGGATGCTGATGTAATGGCGATTCTGTAAATATAGAGCCCTGTTTCGTTTGGATACGAGGCGACACACTGGGAACCGTAGCGGTTTTGTTGAAAGGTAAGGAGTGCAATGCGGATTCAGACGATACTGAGCATCGCACAAGTCTTTTTGTTTTGCGGTGCGGAGCGAGCATCCCTGCTTGCTAGAGCTGCTGCCCTAACCGTGCTATTTGTATGTGATTATCTTTACCTACATGTTATATAAGCCTATTGTCTCGCGCTATAGATGGGTCAACATCATTGAAACACCCTGTGATTGAGTCATCCGTGCCGTGAATTGAGACAATTTAACTGAACTGTCATTATACGTTTGCCCATAGGCCAGATCGCCACAATCATTACAGAATAGTAGGCTTTAGCCTTACTGGAGTTAAGTGTATTGTGCGTTCACAATTGTTCTCGTGTCTTATTATCAACATCTTTGTTCATGGGAAAATAACCAGACTAGACAAAGTGGCCTATTAGTTGCTAATGTAGACTAGGCTATAGCAGCCTAAATAATTACATAATAGCAGTGATGCAGGCTAGCACAAAGCAGTCGACTAAAGGCTAGCAGTATTTCAACTATACTGTAGCTTTGAGGGGGTGTCGCACAGTAACACGATAATATCTAAACGCAAAATGCAACGTCCTCATGGATTACTACTTGAACAATAGCTTGTCTAAAACAACGTTGTAGGAGAGGAAAAAGCGTGTGCTGGCCGCTAGGTGCAGCTCCAGCCTAATTTGACAATACATGTTACATAATTGTTATGGACTACAAGGCTGATGGTAGTTAGTTAGGCCAGCAGGCCTATAGTGGCAACAAGCAACGATGACAGCCAACGACATTTGTTTCTGAAGTTTTTCTATATTTTTAGGGATGAATAATCGCTATAATTGTAGCCTTTAATAGACTGTTGTGGGCAGTAGCCTATACCCAGAGATGGAAACTCAGATATTTAGACTAAAGTCACACTATATGTTGCAAAGAAAATGACTTGCTGTAGCTAGCTAATAAAGAGCTACATTTACAAAGATCATAGGCTACTACATTTATGTTTTACAAGGTGTGCAAAAAAAGACACTGTGATAATAGTTAGTAGACACCAGTTTAACATACTAAAGCTTCATTAAATAAGATCATAAAATAAGATCAATATTATCAAATAAGCGAAACAGTGCCCCCATCTATTGTCTGAACTTGCATGCTTTCCTCCTCCGGAAGTTTGATTGACAGTGGTTTCACAAAAAATCTAAGGAGGAAAGCTCGCCTAGCTGAAGGCCATTGGCTGGAACAGGTTTGCTGGAACAGTATTGGCTGTAAAGTAGTGGGCTGCTCCAAATATTTGAAATTGACATTACACTGGCGCTGAGCTGTCTGTGTTGCTAAACACCTCTAAGTCACTCTCTCTCTATATATATATATATATATATATATATACTCACTATACATGAGCTCTTTCTAACTATCCCCCATTTCTCTCCAGGTTCCAAATGTTGAACATGTCCACTCCCAGCGAGCTCAAGTCTCCCTGTATGACTCGAAACGGCATGGTCAAACTGCCCCCCCAACCTAACGGCCTGGGCAGCGCCAGCATCACCAAGGGTACACCTGCCGCCAAGAACCGCCTGTGCCAGTCCTCCTCGGTGCCCTCCATCCTGCCCCCACCCTCCTCCATGCCCTATCATCACCTTGACCCCCTCAACCCCTTGCCCCCTACTGCTGTCTCACTCCCGGGGGCCGACCTAGACGGCAGCAGCCCCCTAATGGGGCTCAAGCCCTCCCAGCTGCGCCAGCTGCCCCTCACCTTAACCAAGCCCCTGCTCCTGGAGCGCCAGCTGGTCCTGGACGAGAAGCTTCTAAACCGGCTGCTGTGGTACTTCACCACGGCTGAAAAGTGCATACTGGCCCAGGTGTGTAAGACCTGGCGGAAGGTGCTATACCAGCCAAAGTTCTGGGATGGTGTGACGCCCATCCTCCATGCCAAGGAGCTGTATGCCATGCTGCCCAGTGGGGAAAAGGAGTTTGTCAGCTTGCAAGCATTTGCCCTTAGGGGCTTCCAGGCCTTCTGCCTGGTGGGAGTGTCCGATCTGGACATATGCGAGTTCATCGACAACTACCCACTGTCAAAGAAAGGCGTGAAGTCAGTCAGCCTGAAGAGGTCCACTATAACAGATGCAGGTCTCGAGGTGAGTTTACTGGTGTTCCTGGAAGCCAACAGGGTTAGGTGGGGACTATGTGGAAGAGAATGAAAGCATTAAACGTTTGTCCTGAGGTGCTCCTGTAACATTGTACTATATACTATCAATGTTGTATTTTAACCTCTAACACAGCAGCACAACACTGCAAATAAGACAGACTATGTCAGGGTTCATTAAAGTCAGGCTTAAGAGGGGCAATTATCTTACATTCAGATGTTTAAGTAAATATGTATAGTCCTGTTTAGATATTTGGTAGGCACTATATTGATTATCTGCATACACGTGATTGCTGTTCTGTACATTTTTATACCTAAACATTTAAATAATTTAGTTTAATACAAATGGGCATGATTAAATTAAAATAAATGTAACCTTTTTACTTGGTGGTAAAACTTAACTTTAAAAGGTTAGGAGAACCCAACTAAAGGAGCACCACAACTAAAAGCTTTGTTCTAGATTTATTTTGTGTGCTAGTTAGCGCCCTGTCACTTGACAACTGAGCGCAGTGACAAGGAGTGACTGATGGCTAATATTAATATTAGATTAGGGGGGCGGCTGTGGCTCAGGGGGTAGAGAGGGTCGTCTGTTAATCGCAAGGTTGGCGGTTCGATCCCCGACTACTCCCAGGCCATGTGCCGAAGTATCCTTGAGCAAGACTCTGAACCCCACGTTGCTCCCGATGGGCAGAGCGGCGCCTTGCATGGCAGCTCGCCGCCGTCGGTATGTGTGAGTGTGAGTATGAATGGGTGAATGAGAGGCAAAATTGTAAAGCGCTTTGGGTGCCGCTAAGGTATAAAAACGCGCTATATAAATGCAGTCCATTTACCATTTACCATTATAAATCTAAAATCTGCATTGAAGTTTAGAGCGTAAAATTGGTTATGTAACGTTGTATTGAATGGGTGACCACTGTATCAGCTCACAGCAGGCACATACTGTGCAGTACTAGTAGTCTAATTAGCGATTCTTTTGTAAAGAAATTAAAACAGGTCGCACATAACTATTATTTGCACTCGCACAAATGCTCTCAAATATATTTTGAGGTCGCACAGACACAATTTTGGGAGAATATGCGACCAAAATCGTCACAATTGCAAGCCTTGTTTATGACTTCTACATCTACATCCATGCACACATGATAAACCAGAACTTGCCTGCTGTGACTATTTCTGGGTAAGAGGAATTCTGCTGGCTCACTACCTGTTATGTAAGCCCTTTGGAATGCCATGTCACATGATCCACCTGGTGGTCACTTGATTTAGAGCAAGGTTTTGTGAACAATAATGGGTCTTTATTCTTTTGCTCTACACTGCACCTGTCTACTTGAATGTTGTTATGGACAGAAACTTTATACTTAACTTTCTCTTGAGTGCAGCCTGCTCAACAGTTTTTGTGTACTAGTGTATTGTACTAGTGCACAGTGCCGGTGATGCAGTCAGTGATTAAGATGCAAATGAAACACACAAATACAGATTACTTGAATTATAGATCATGCACAGTGCCTGTGATAAAATTGGAGGCACATACACAGATTTCTGGATTTATAGATTGCCTGTGATGCAGCTGGTGATGACAGTTCTTCTCAGTGGCTTTGGTACCTATGTTTCTCAGATCTTGAAATTCTCTGTCATCTCTGAAGTACTTGTTCAACCTCTTTGCAAGTTACTTGAATTACATTAATGAAATGACATGCCATGTGCAAGGGGCACTAGACAGTATGGTTAGTCCTTTGTCAAATGCTTTCCAAAACATAATAAGGTTGCTTGCTGTTTGAATGTTGTTGTCCTGATAATTGACAGTATTTATGAATAAACATAATTATGTGCTGTGGTCTTAACATTTGTCTCTCCATTTCTTGGAGAGAGGAGAAGGGAAAGAGATGGATATATGTGTAAGAGGGGACAGAAAGTCGGACCCTGCACATCATTCAGATGAAAGTGTGTGAATGTAGAGTTGCTGTCTTTAGCGTTGGTATGTGTCCTTAGCTCGGTCTGTAGAAGGTGCACCTGAAATCATTTACGACACCATAACAAATTGAATATGTGTGTGCATCCTATGTATGTTTTTTTCTCTGCAGGTGATGTTGGAGCAGATGCAGGGCCTAATGCACCTGGAGCTGTCTGGGTGTAACGACTTCACAGAGGCAGGCCTTTGGTCCAGTCTTAATGCACGACTAACTTCCCTTAGTGTTAGCGACTGCATCAACGTAGCAGATGACGCCATTGCTGCCATCTCCCAGCTACTGCCCAACTTGTCAGAGCTCAGCTTGCAAGCCTATCATGTCACCGACACAGCTATGGCCTACTTCACAGCTAAACAGGTAAGCTAATTTTTGCATCAACTGCATGCTGATCGCTCAATAAATCAGATATTATATGACAACTAGAGAGGGTACAATTTATTGGGAAATTGTAGGGTGTGCTTGCTTGTGTCGGTTGCAGAGGGGTCCGTTTTTCTTTTTTTATGACATTTTTCCAACTGATATTTCTGTATTATATAAAAATGCATACTTTTATGCATCCAGTGAAAACATTTACAAAAAAAATACGAGTGAAGTGTAGAATGAAATAGTTGTCTTCTCATTTCCCCTACAAGAGGGAATGGTGATCAGCAGCCTCATGGTGATCAGCAGCCATATAGTTGAATCAACGAATACATTTGGCAGACCGGTGTAAAAATGTACCTAATCTCTATGACTTAAACGTCCTTTTAAGTTTTTCCCTTGTGATATTTTCAGGCATTTAGCCTACTCATATTGCATTAATTCATTATTTAAAAAAAAATCTTTTTTGAAGATTATTCTAACAACGACGTTACCGACAGTAGCTACCGACAGTAGATGGAATCGCGATTCAAACTGTACCATCTGCTAACTGAAAATATGCCCCCAAAAAGGCTGAAATTAATTTTTTTCATGAACAGACTGACAAAGTTGAGGCTGTGTTAATGAAGTTCAGGTTAGTAGTCAGATAGTTTCACCTATTGAGACTTTTGATTTAAGTAAGGGGAGTGCCGAACATGTTCTATCGCCGTTTGACTTCCTAAACAGCTGTGAAGATGTGAGCTAGCGTTGCCTAGTCATTGCACAGTCGTTGAAACCACAGGTAATAATAATGTCACCAACAAATCGTTTACTTGTGATCTAATGTCATAATAAATCCTACAACGACAATGTATTTGTGAGGAATCTTTATTTTAACGCTTGAAAACAGATGCATCATAGACCGCTGTAGTATGTGTTGCCCGGGCAACAGAGGCTAATGTCATGATGCTAATGCTTCAGTGAAATGTTATACTACTGTTTCCGAAAGTAGATGTACTTCCTTATATCAGCTTATATTGTACATTACGCTTCACAATTGTGTTTCATATCACAAAGTACAATTAGTAAATAGTTATCACCCTGGCCTCTTTGCTTGTGGTGTTTATGCAACTGCTTTTCAGTAAAGCTATAGAGCTAGTTAGCCTAGCTATCTCCCAGAACTTAATAAGCTGCTAAACTAATGTTCTGCTAGAAGTAGTCACGCGTGTTTTTGTGACTTTAGTGACGTATAAAGTCACATCAGTGACTGTGGTTTCGCCACAAAAAATGTATTTCAACTTAAACCATGCAACGGAACGTAAATAAAAATACAAGCAACTCAATCGCTACCAAGACGAAACTTTTGACACCAACGTTTTCTATGTAATCCAAATATTGACGGATGCTTAGGGGTGGGAAAATAATAATAACATATATGTGAGAGAGCAAAGGTGTACCCTTGCCGAAGGCAAAGCACCCCCAATAAGGAGTGTAAGCTTACACCAGCAATAAGCAATGCCAAATCCCATTACATACAGGTTTTAAGTGCTTATTTGCACCAGGCAGAAGATACATTAATGTTAGAACCTAAATGAGGCTTATACCCCAGACAATCCTCAATTTCTCCATTTAGCAAATCTGGGTAATTTAAGAAATGTTGAAATGAAATAATGGACAAAAAACATGAGAAAGTACTTTTTTTGTATTTTCTTAGTTCTCAAACTGCTCTCTGATAAAATACCTCCTCAAAACAAATACAGGGTAAATAATATCAGTGTCCAGATGTATGCAGATAATCATCAACTCGGTTTCTCACTCCCTATCAAGGGCTACACCACTCACACTCTGCGGCTCCACTCGTGCTGGGAGATCACTAACCATGGCGTGGTCAACATGGTGCACAGCCTGCCCAACCTGACTGCGCTCAGCCTCTCTGGCTGCTCCAAGATCACGGACGATGGCGTGGAACTAGTGGCTGAGAACCTACGTAAACTCCGCAGTCTGGACTTGTCCTGGTGCCCGCGCATCACAGACATGGCTCTGGAGTATATCGCCTGCGACCTGCATAAGCTTGAGGAACTGGTGCTTGACAGGTGAGTGCTATGGTAAAGATTTGGTGTGTGGACTAGCACTGGATATAATGAACAGGGTGGGTGTCTGGGGAGTGATTGGAGGTAAGGGTTTACTGCCTGACTGTATCTATCCACATGTGTGGAACTCGCACAGGGCAAAAGTTTGTATAGACGGGATCCTTAAATCTCTCACACTACATTTTATTAATTTAGCAGATGCTTTTATCCAAAGTGACAAAATTGTGCATATAGGGAGTACTTTAGAAGATCAAGCATCATTTTGGGGGCTGGGCCTGGTGGCTCTTCGGGTAGAGCGTGTTCCACTTAGGCTCTCTCTCCCCTACATTTTCTTTCTCTTTCCACTGTCACCATCACAATGAAGCTGAAAATATTCATAAAAAAATACCATTGTTTGTGCAAATTTGGTAATAAGAGTCAAGGAACAAGGTAACTATGTTTCAGCTGTCAGGCAGGGCGAACAATATTAATATCTCAAATACTGTGCAATAATAACATCTCAACTACAAGAGTGTAACAGCTCCACAAATTCAACGTCATATCATAAGTGCAGCATCCAACAATTTATTGTGTACAGTACTTACTGAAAAAAGCAGAAACCAGAGAGGGGTCCAAGGATCATCATTGATACGGATCATCAACATAGAACAAGTCACAGAAAGTTAATAGCTTTGTTGCTACATAGTGTCGCTGGGTTGTAGTGATTTGATGAGCTAGTTGATACTGTAGCTACATGCCTATTCATTATACTTTCTTGGTTATTTTTATTTGTTCAAAGATAGGATTTGTAATAGTGTAACAGTGAATTAGGAATAACCACAGCAAACAAAACACAATATCTGTAAATTTTTCATGATAATCATAAGGAAATATCCAGTACTCTTATGTTTAGCCAATTTAATTTAAATCTTATCTTTGGCACAATTTTAGATCAGTCAATTCTGTCTCCCTCTTTGCTTTTGCTATTTTCACCCCATTTTACCACCCATTTTTGCACAATTTTGTATGCTTGTACAGGCTATTTACTTCTACCACCTTTTATTTATTTATTTTTGTTTGCAATATTTGTTATTACAGTGCCTTGCATAAGTATTCACCCCCTTTGGACTTTTCTACATTTTGTCATGGTATAACCACAGATTAAAATGTATTTCATCGTGAGTTTATGTAATGGACCATCACAAAATAGTGCATCATTTGGAAGTGGGGGGAAATATTACATGGATTTCACAATTATTTACAAATAAAAATCTGAAAAGTGTTGAGTGCATATGTATTCACCCCCTTTACTGTAAAACCCCTAACAAAGATCTGGTGCGACCAATTGCATTCACAAGTCACATTTGCAAGTCACATAATTAGTAAATAGGGTCCACCTGTCTGCAATTTAATCTCAGTATAAATACACCTGTTCTGTGACGGACTCAGAGTTTGTTGGAGATCATTACTGAACAAACAGCATCATGAAGACCAAGGAGCTCACCAAACAGGTAAGGGATAAAGTTGTGGAGAAATATGAAGCAGGGTTAGGTTATAAAAAAATATCCAGAGCTTTGAACATCTCTCTGAGCACCATAAAATCCATCATAAGAAAATGGAAAGAATATGGCACAACCGCAAACCTACCAAGAGGAGGCCGTCCACCCAAACTGAAGAGTCGGACAAGGAGAAAATTAATCAGAAGCAACCAGGAGGCCCATGGTTACTCTGGAGGAGTTGCAGAGATCCACAGCTGAGGTGGGAGAATCTGTCCACAGGACAACTATTAGTCGTCTACTCCACAAATCTGGCCTTTATGGAAGAGTGGCAAGAAGAAAGCCATTGTTGAAAGGGATCCATAAAAAATCCCGTTTGGAGTTTGCCAGAAGCCATGTGGGAGACACAGCAAACATGCGGAAGAAGGTGCTCTGGTCAGATGAGACCAAAATTGAACTTTTTGGCCTCAATGCAAAACGCTATGTGTGGTGAAAACCCAACACTGCCCATCACCCTGAGCACACCATCCCAACAGTGAAACATGGTGGTGGTAGCATCATGCTGTGGGGATGCTTCTCTGCAGCAGGTACAGGGAAACTGGTCAGAATAGAGGGAAAGATGGATGGAGCCAAATACAGGGAAATCCTTGAAGAAAATCTGATGCAGTCTGCAAAGGACTTGAGACTGGGGCGGAGGTTCATCTTCCAGCAGGACAATGACCCTAAACATACAGCCAGAGCTACAAAGGAATGGTTTGGATTAAAGAATGTTAATGTCTTAAAATGGCCCAGTCAAAGCCCAGACCTCAATCCAATAGAGAATCTATGGCAAGACTTGAAGATTGCGGTTCACAGACGGTCTCCATCCAATCTGACTGAGCTTCATCTTTTTTGCCAAGAAGAATGGACAAACCTTTCCATCTCTAGATGTGCAAAGCTGGTAGAGACATACCCCAAAAGACTTGCAGCTGTAATTGCAGCGAAAGGGGGTTCTACCAAGTATTGACACAGGGGGGTGAATACTTATGCACCCAACAGATGTCAACTTTTTTGTTCTCATTATTGTTTGTGTCACAATAAAATTTATTTTGCACCTCCAAAGTACTATGCATGTTTTGTTGATCAAACGGGAAAAAGTTTATTTAAGTCTATTTGAATTCCAGTTAGTAACAGTACATAATGGGAAAAAGTCCAAGGGGGGTGAATACTTATGCAAGGCACTGTATACTCCTCCTCAATATATGATGAAGTAACAGTCTACCTTTTTAATTATGAGAATAAAGTCATTTTAACAACTGAGTTATATTAGTGACCTTTGTTTTACAATGCATCAATACCCTAACCATAGAGATACAGTACATTTGGTTTCCATCTCTTTGATACAAATTGGCTGACTGCTATCTGTGTTTTGTAAAAGAAGAAGACTACACTCTTAATAACTGATCTGCTTGTCTCTCCTCTCTCACTTGCTTTACAGGTGTGTACGGATCACAGACACAGGTCTAGGGTACCTATCCACTATGTCCTCACTAAGGAGCCTCTACCTGCGCTGGTGCTGTCAGGTACTGTACACACACACTAGTGTTGTCACTGTACGAACATTTCAGTAGTCGATACCAATACCAGTGATATTTCACGGTACTCAATACCATCGGTACGAAAGCTAAAAAAGGTTACTGAGCAACTCTCATTTGTGTACAGTAAGTCACCTACAATATTTAAGGCTGAAGCTTACTTATGAGAACAACAGAACATTCATACAATCACAATGCATGTTAGGCCTGAAGGCAAAAAATGTGTGTGGACTGAGTGTAGACATTAAGCGAACTTAGCAGATGACTTGGAGATCATTTGTAGAGTTAAAAAATATACATTTTGACTTTAACATAAGTAGAAAGAGTGAATTCAACACACTTCACGAGTACAAGCACAAAACATAAATATACATCACAAACTCCGAAACACAAATTACAGCAAACTACAGTATGTCATTTAAAAGCCTCTGTAAAATTGTGTTAACCCTGTTGTGCCCTCTCCTTTTGTATGCACCAGTATCAGGTATTGCATTTGTGGTATGCTGCAAACCATAAAAGACATGAACTGATGATGCAAATTGGTTTCTGGGGATTTACTATGTTCTTACTGTCATCTGCCTCACACCCAAAGTATTTCCAGACGTGGCTCTTCCACTATTCTTGTTGCCATCCTTTAGTGGAGCCCCTGCAGCATTAGCTGCTTGTCAGGTGTTGCCAATTTATTGACTTTGTTGTTAGATTTAGAGACTTTTCGCCTTCCCTAGTGCCCAAAAAATTCAGAGAGCCATTAGCAATTTCTGGTAAGATTTGTGTGGGGCAACGTTGCTTGGGTACCGGGTAGACCCGGTACTTTGTAGTAGCGTAACTTCTGGTATCAAATATATATACTTTTCAAGTTGGTACCGGTTTACCGTTTTTTGTGACAAGATTAACACACACAATGCACATAATGTGTTCTCACAATTGTTCTCACAAACACACACACACACACAAAATGTCTGGGCCCACACAAAGATACACACTCACCATTCGGTCCTATAACATTGAAATAATAAGAGTTTTTATTGATACTGATACAGATGCAAATGGTTATAGATTCATAGAAAGAGTTATAAATTACGGATGCCTCATCTTATATCAATCCATCCTGCTTTCTTTGTTTCTGTTCATGTACAGGTGCAGGACTTCGGTCTGCAGCATTTGTTTGGCATGAGGAGTCTGCGCCTACTCTCTCTTGCAGGTATCCTCTCGATCTCTTTTTTTCTCCCTTTCTCCTCAGCTCTCTTTTTTTCCAGTAACCCTTAACTTGATTAAAGATCTAAAAAATCAGAAATCTAAATTCTTCAGAAGCGCAGCACCACTTTTAATCTAAAGTGAAATCTGACATCCTGCTAGGCTATATCCAAGAGTCCAGATCTGGACATACAGTATATGAATTGTAGACCCTTAAATTGACTTCAGGTTATTACTCAAGCATTAAATTCTTTACTCACTAATTTTGGTAACACTTTATAATAAGTCAATGCTTTTTGGCATTTACAAAGTGTTAACTAATAGTTAATTAATCCTTATAAAACATTTGAAACATTAACCAATACATTATTAAACACTTTATAGACAGCTTGTTAATATAGTTGCAAACCAGTAGTTTAAAAGGTGTTAATGGTACATGAGCTGGTATAGAGAGCATTAGCAAATGGTGAACAAACCATTACATTACCTTTACAAAGTATGAGTAAATAACTAACAACATATTACTTATGTATTTAATTAATGTTGGCCTACGCCAAGTTGAATACATGATGTAGCCTACACTAATACTTAGCATCTATATCTTAACAACTTATTTATAAAGACTTACTAATGATGCAATTTCGGATTAGTAATGCAAGTTATAAAGCATTTACTAACTGTTAGTTAAGGCTTGTGCGTGACCTAATCTAAAGTGTGAACAATCTATGCCTTATTAAACATTTATAAGTAGGCTATATTCATTAAGGTAGGCCTATTCTTGTCCATTCTCGAACCTCACATTCACAACAGCTGAACATACGTTTCTCAAAAGGAAACAGACACAACACAATGTGATACACACAATTTCCATTTTATTGAAGGACAGGCATGTATTTATGATTCTTACTAACTACAGTAACTAGAGCTAGCTAGGCTAGCTACTTAAGTTGGGTTACTAACAGAGTGATGTCATGTCGGGAAATATCAAACTGAGGTTTTAACGTCAGTTTGATATTTCCCGGCATGACCGAACGGTCGATTTATAATATTAGATTTTTAGCTCTTTTCATTTAAAACATGTCGTTTTGTTCAGCTCTACTCAAGTCTTCTCACGGCGTTTCAGGTGTTAGCACCTAGCAACCAATCTGAAATCTGACCAAATCTAGCTAGCTAGCTAGCAATCTGCCTAGCGCTTGTCGTTTTTCTCTCTGTGTTCACACTTTTCTGCTCTTTTAGAAATTAACGAATTTCCTCCTCGCTGTTTGTCTATAACAAACATTTGTTTCTTATATACTACAACAATACGTTGGAAGATCCCAAATCAAACACGGTGAGTCTGGAGCAGACGCCATGTTGTCGGACTCAGACAATCAGCTGCACTTGCACTGGTGACGGTGAGGTCACTATATCTCCAAGGCAACAAATCAACAACTGCAGTGTCTGTGCTAGGCTTTGCGTCTGCGGTCTGATACACGTGCCCTCATCTTCAAAATGAGCGAGATCGAGGAGTTTTACTTTCTAGATGACAATGAAGACATCAACAGCGACATGGACATTCTTAATTTTCTAAAAGAGCAGGAAAGTGTGAACACAGAGAGAAACGACAAGCGCTAGGCAGATTGCTAGATTTGGTTGCTCAGATTTCAGATTGGTTAGTAGCTAGGTGCTAACATCTGAAACACCGTTAGAAGACTTGAGTAGAGCTGAACAAAACGACATGTTTTAAATGAAAAGAGCTCAAAATTATATATTATAAACATCTTACTAACCTCGACCGTTCGGTCATGCCGGGAAATATCAAACTGACGTTAAAACCTCAGTTTAATATTTCCCGGCATGACATCACTCTGTTAGTAACCTAACTTAAGTAGCTAGCCTAGCTAGCTCTAGTTAGTAAGAATCATAAATGCATGCCTGTCCTTCAATAAAATGGAAATTGTGTGTATCACATTGTGTTGTGTCTGTTTCCTTTTGAGAAACGTATGTTCAGCTGTTGTGAATGTGAGGTTCTAGAATGGACAAGAATAGGCCTACCTTAATGAATATAGCCTACCGTACTTATAAATGTTTAATAAGGCATAGATAGTTCACACTTTAGATTAGGTCACGCACAAGCCTTAACTAAGTTACTAAATGCTTTATAACTTGCATTACTAATCCGAAGTTGCATTATTAGTAAGTCTTTATAAATAAGTTGTTAAGATATAGATGCTAAGTATTAGTGTAGGCTACATCATGTATTCAACTTGGCGTAGGCCTACATTAATTAAATACATAAGTAATATGTTGTTAGTTATTTACTCATACTTTGTAAAGGTAATGTAAATGGTTTGTTCACCATTTGCTAATGCTTTCTATACCAGCTCATGTACCATTAACACCTTTTAAACTACTGGTTTGCCACTATATTAACAAGCTGTCTATAAAGTGTTTAATAATGTATTGGTTAATGTTTCAAAATGTTTTATAAGGATTAACTAACTATTAGTTAACTCTTTGTAAATGCCAAAAAGCGTTGACTTATTATAAAGTGTTACCCTAATTTCCTTTCTATTTATCTCTCTCCCTCCCTGTTTCTCTGCTACACACACAAATCTCCCTCTCTCTTTTCATCCACCTATTATGAAGCTAGTCTCTCTAAACTGTAAAAGTGAGTTAATCCTTTGGTACCAGTTGACATACTGTATACTCTATAATTCAGGCGTTTTATCAAAAAACATCTCATACTTTACAATATCAATAATACGCTTTCATGAAATCCAACCAACACTGCTATGTTCCAAACTGACTGGATCTGTACCGAGGGACATGTGCTTTCTCAAACATTGAGTTGCTTGTTAGACTGTGTTCTGATCAAGTCAAAAATTGGAGCAAGCGTAACTGTTCCGCATTCTGTTCTAAACATGCCTTTTCATCACTGATGATGCAAGTACACTGATCCTGTTACAAGGGAATTATCCGCAGTAAGATATTTTGATGAAGTTGTAAAATGTTATCTGCATTAGACTACTAAAGTTTGAAATGTACTTCATGCTAAGTATGTGCACGCATACGCTGAATGGCTGCCACACATATCCTGCGTTTGTTTGGAACATACTTTGTGCTTGTTTCCCTCGCCCTTAAATGTACGCATACGCAAGGTGCAATACCAACAGAAACTAGAGAGCATACCATTTCTGGGGAAATTGTGAGGGTGTGCCTGCTTGTCCGTCCCTTTAAGTTTTTCCCTTCTAGTGATATTTTCAAGCATTTAGCCTACTCACAGTCTATTGCATAATAATTCATTAAGAACACCCTTGGAAAGAAGCTACTGTAACAACGTTATCACTGGAAATATTTCAGATGGAATCGCGATTCAAACAGTAGGCCTAGCTCTATGTCTGCTAACTTATGACATGCCCCCAAAAACGTAAAAAAGCTTGACATTTATTTAGTGGAAAATCGCTCATGCATTAAAAGCTCAATAGCGATCATTGTCAGTAACAACGCAAAATGCGATATAGCCCTTCGTGGAGAAGCTGTCCCGGTAAATTGTATACTACAGTGTTCGTCTTGGTGGCGATCGTTGGTTGAACATTCCGTTGTACGGTTTAGGCTGAAATTAAATATTGCTTTCATGAACAGATTGACAAGTTTAGGCTGTGTCCATGAAGTTCGGGTTAGTAGTCAGACAGTTTCACCTATTGAAATACTTTTGATTTAAGGGAGTGCCAAACATGTTCTGTCGCCGTTTGACTTCCTACTGTAAACAGCTGTGGATGTTTTTGTTAGCTACAGTGTCTCGCGTAGGCTACAGCGTTGCAGTAGCCTACTGGTTTGAAATCACAGGTAATTATTATTTCACCAACACATTGTTTACTTGTAATCTAATGTCATAATGTCTGCAGCTGCCTTGCAGTAGCGTTAAAGCTATAGCCTAGCTATCTCCCAGAAGTTAACAAGCTGCTACACTAATGTTCTGCTAGAGGTAGTCACGCGTGGTTCGTGACGTTAGTAGCGTCAGTGACTGTGGCTAGCAAGTTAGCCAGGTAGATAAAAAGACAAGCAACTCAAAGGCTACCAACTTTTGACACAACGTTTTCTAAGTAATCAAAATATTGACGGATGCTTAGGGGGGCGGCACGATACCATCTTTGCTGTGCAACAGTCTTCTATGCACGTCGTATCTAATGCGTCGTTGCTAACATGTGCCGACGCTGTGACGTAGGCTATTATAACTGAGTAGTCTACCCTTTGCCGACAAAATCAACTTTATGCCACAACAACTTGTATGGTCCTAAACTGTGCAACGGAACGTACATAAAAGTAATAGCATATCAATCGCTAGCAAGACGAAACTTTTGACACATAGTTTGTCTATGTAGTCCAAATATTGACCGAGGATTAGGGGGGCTAAAATAAATAATAAATATATATGTGAGATAACAAAGGATGCGCCACGATTCGTGGCACACCCAAATATAACTGCAAAGCAGTGATGCGGATTCCTCCAAACATTGCGAACCATTGAAAAATGTATATCCTTGACAAATTGTAAATGTTTAGAAAAATCAATACTGCAGAATTACCAATGGGATACCAAATCTGAAATGCAATACCATCAAGATCCACAAGGGCCTTTAATTCAAACCAAGAAGTGAAAGGAGGGGGCTTGGTGAGCCTAGCCATTCCAGAAAGCCTTGTATCTTTGTGCATCAGGGCGTGGCCTGTAGCGCCACCTATGAGTAATGGTGGGCCATTTGTGGTGTGGTAGTTACTCTTGGCCTATACTATCAATGTTTCAGGATTTTGAGAACTTTTTACCATTGCATACAAAATAGGAAACGGGATACAATCAAGATCCACAAGGGCCTTCACTTCAAGCCAAGGAGTGAAGGGTGGGGGCTTGGTCAGCCGACAATCTCCTTAATTGTTGTGTGTGCGTGTGTGTGCGAAGGGAAGGCTGAGTGTGTGAGAATGTGGAGCGCGCGCGCGCAGAGGAGCAGAGAGAGACTTTTTCATTCTCAATTTCACAAGAAATTAGCCCAGCTAGCATTTTTCAAATATTCACCAAACATTGACTTTTCATCTTACAGTCAACCTTTTCTCAGATTTGTGTACTAAACATTCTCAAGAGTCTTCATATGAACTTGTGATTGAATCGGAGTATCAGTTTTTGACTGGCTGATGTGTAAAGCATTATTTTAGCGTTAGCGATAAATTAGATTTGCTTTATATCAATCATTTTTGGAGATATGAAGTTGCCTTTGCACATGGTAACATGTTGTGGTATCTTCCACCGATATACCAAGTTTGGTGTTGATATCTCAAAGATTTGCTGAGATTTGATCCAAATTCCTGTTTAGTTGCTTTGTTGCCGATTTTGATTGGCTCTACCGGACAAACGGTTGTGGGAATCAAAATTCTGTTCAATAACTTTTGTGAGGCTTGGTCTGAAGAGCATATATGGTAATTTTGAAGAAGATTGGAACAAAATTGAAGGAGGAGTAGGCTTTCAAAGGTTTTTGATAAAACCGGAAATTGCAGAAAATCTATATAACCGGAAAATGACGTCATAGAGTGTGTTGAACTCGTCTTGATCCAGGGAATCCAGTGGTACCTCATTTTTGAAAATCAGTCATACGGTTCAAAAGTTGCGTGTGGAAACAAAAGTCCAACTTTGACCCATTGGTGGCGCTAGACTGGTAAAATTGGAAACATGAAAGTTGGTGAAAGTATAAAAAGGACTGTCCTTAATGAGTGTGCCAAATTTCACAAAAAGTTGTCGAAGGGGTCTAGGGGCTGCCTCCCTCCGGACGGAGGAATCCTAATAATAAAACCACCAATAACAATAGGTTCCCTCCGGACAGAGGAATCCTAATAATAAAACCTTCAATAACAATAGGTTCCCTCCGGACGGAGGAATCCTAAATATATATGTGAGATAACAAAGGATGCGCCACGACTTCGTTGTGGCACACCCAATGAAACAGGTACTCTAGAAGTTGCACGCGTTAATAGGTGGGTGTAGCTAACCATCTCTCTCTTGTTATCTCTTCCTCTTTTATCACTCTCCCCCGTAGGCTGTCCCCTCCTGACCACCACTGGCTTATCCGGTCTAATCCAGCTCCAGGACTTGGAGGAATTGGAGCTGACCAACTGTCCTGGGGCAACGGCTGAGCTCTTCAAGTACTACTCCCAGCACCTGCCTCGCTGCATGGTTATCGAGTAGGCCCACCAGCCTCTCCTGCTCCTTTTCCTCCTCCACCTAATGACAACCACATAGACAGCCAAATTACCACCCTTCCTTGTGCGCCTGTGGCTTGTCATCCCCCCTCACCTCTCCCGCCAACTCAAAAAGACTTATCCACGGACCGCCAGACAGATCATTTGATTGGACACAATTTAATGATATTTTTGAATATCATTCGATTGTGAATGTTTCATCCCTCACCCCAGCAAATGATGATGGATGATTCTTGAATGGACGGAGCTCTGTCTCCTGTAATGAAACCAGGAGGTAAACGTGGGGATGCCATTCAACGTCAGTGTCTGTGAAACACTGTTTAAATAACATTTAAAGAAGAAGAAAAAGGTAACGGAATTGGAACATCCTGTGGATTTACGAGGGATGACAATACGTGAGCATTTATGTTCAGTACAAATACGGATTTCACAAGAGACACCCCACGGATGGGAGAAAAAAGGGAAAAGTGTGATTTGTGGATCACTGTGAACACACCCACATGCATCCATGGGAAATTAAACAGGTAATTCAACAAGATGAGATCTAGGTTTGGGGTTCCCATTGTCCTGTGTAAACATTATTTTTCATAAAAGTCTGAAAGGCGAGTAGAGCTCTCTCGTTTTAAGGCAAGATTAAAGCAAGACTGACGGACACAAGAAAGAGATAGAAAAAAGGAAATTAAGATAAAGATTGAATGAAAGAAGAGAGAATGAATGAATGAATGAGGGATTTGGCAAAATGTGTTTGACATTTAGGGGCTGTAAGGCTGGGTTTCAACCATGTTTGGACCCGCACACCTCTCTTTCAGGACTACACCTCTTTTCAATTTTCTGTCTGATCCAAAAATATAAAATGTTCAAGTCAAGAAAAATTTGATTTTAAGAATTGAAGCTGCACGCTCGCTTCTTGTCATGCAATTTCTTTTTTCGACCTATGTTTGATGTTATTTTTTTGTAAAGATTTTGTTTTGGGGGGAGGGGGAGGGGTAGTCCTTATTCGATTTGAGGCTCCGGGCATATCAAAGGAATACAGACTAGGAAGTTGTAGAAGCTACTGTACCTAGCTAACACTGGGAGTTTGTTTTCTCTGTCCCAACGGCCACCTTCCAGGTTTACAATTGATGATAATATTGTGGTCATCCGATCAGATCCTGTGTTGAAAATAAAAGGTCAGGACAGAGGGAGAAATGATCCACTTTGTGGACATAAAGGACTTGGCCACAAACTGTACATACAATAGATTATCTTATTTCAAGCTTGGCCTTTTTTATTCTTTCTTTCAAAAGCAACTTTTAGTCCATCTTTGTGTCAATATTTAGTGGCTTTTGGCCAGACTTCAATATTGATGAATAATGATAATTCTCAAATGATGACATGGCAACTAAACCTTTGTTTCCTATATGCTGTTGTGTGGCTGTGATGCGGTTCTCACCAGTTGGACACCATTTTACTTGGATGCACAGGAATGTTTTTTTAGTAGGATGGTTTTACTGGCGCCTGGACGTATGGTTTAGTTGGTTTTATTGTACATGCTTTACAGCTGAAAAGTGTCACAGTACAGTTCATTACAGTGTGCAAACATGCACAAACGTCTTTCACTTAGTGAGAATTATAATTTTTTGATCCCCTGCTGATTTTGTACGTTTGCCCACTGACAAAGAAATGATCAGTCTATAATTTTAATGGTAGGTTTATTTGAACAGTGAGAGACAGAATAAAAACAACAAAATCCAGAAAACGCATGTCAAAATAGTTATAAATTTAATTTGCATTTTAATGAGTGAAATAAGTATTTGACCCCCTCTCAGTCAGAAAGACTTCTGGTTCCCAGGTGTCTTTTATACAGATAATGAGCTGAGATTAGGAGCACACTCTTAAAGGGAGTGCTCCTAATCTGAATTTGGTACCTGTATAAAAGACACCTGTTTACAGAAGCAATCAATCAGATTCCAAACTTTCCACCATGGCTAAGACCAAAGAGCTGTCCAAGGATGTCAGAAACAAGATTGTAGACCTACACAAGGCTGGAATGGGATACAAGACCATCGCCAAGCAGCTTGGTGAGAAGGTGACAACAGTTAGTGAGATTATTCACTAATGGAAGAAACACAAAAGAACTGTCAATCTCCCTCGGTCTGTTACTCCATACAAAATCTCACCTCGTGAAGTTGCAATGATCATGAGAACGGTGAGGAATCAGCCTAGAACTACACCGAAGGATCTTGTCAATGATCTCAAGGCAGCTGGGTCCTGGGTCACACCACGCCGTGAAAGACTGAAATCCTGCAGCGCCCGCAAGGTTCCCCTGCTCAAGAAAGCACATGTACAGGCCCATCTGAAGTTTACCAATGAACATCTGAATGATTCAGAGGAGAACTGGGTGAAAGTGTTGTGGTCAGAAGAGACCAAAATCGAGCTCTTTGGCATCAACTCAACTTGCTGTGTTTGGAGGAGGAGAAATGCTGACTATCAACACCATCCCCACTGTCAAACACCGAGGGGGAAACATTATGCTTTGGGGGTGTTTTTCTGCTAAGGGGACAGGACAACTTCACTGCATCAAAGGGATGATGAACGGGGCCATGTACCTTCAAATCTTGGGTGAGAACCTCCTTCCCTCAGCCAGGGCATTGAAAATGGGTCGTGGATGGGTATTCCAGCCTGACAATGACCCAAAACACATAATCAAGGCAACAAAGGAGTGGCTCAAGAAGAACCACCTTAACCCTTGTGTTCTCTTCGGGTCATTGTGACCCATCAGTCATTGTGACCCCCCACGTGTTGTGACAACTTTACCTCATTCAAAAATAAAGTGAAGCATTTTCTTTTAACCGTCGGGCTGTCTCACACCCCCCGCAGCGCAAATGTTAAAAGAAAATGCTTTTTATTTGTTTTTGTATTGGGTAAAATTGACTCATCAGAATGATGGGTCGCTGTGAACCTTCGGGTCATTGTGACCGAAGGCAGCACAAGGGTTAAGGTCCTGGAGACACCAGATCTCAGATCTTCCCATCATCAATGATCCCTGATAATTTCTTTGTCAGTGGGCAAACATACAAAATCAGCAAGGGATCAAATCATATTTTCCTTCACAGTATACACACTGTATCAGTCACTTATACACACTGTACACATGTCTGCTGCACCTCTGTGTGTATGCCAAATGCAAACTGACCATTAAGCATTGCTTTGAAATGAAACTTAGAATGAGCTTTTGACATATGGAACTTATATATATTTTTTCTTTCATACCCCAGCACACTGTATTTTTAAAAAATATTAGATTAGATAAAGTATGTTCTATAGAGTAAAGCATATAATGTTTTGTTCATCATTAGAATATTTAAGCGTATATCAGTATGCTATTTTAATGAAATAGCTTGAATTTAATCAAACGTAAGACTTTTAGGGAACATTTGAAATCAAGCAAACATTTTCCCACAGAAAACTTTGTGAAGTGGCAAATATCAAATGAATAGTCTTGTTTAAAGAAGCAGACTTTCATTGAATGTTGTTAAAATAACGGACATTTTAATGTTTCTTTTGTTTGTTTTTAAATGTTATTAATAATGTGAATATTTATTACAAGAAATATTGTCAAGCTAAATACAGTCTGTTAATATAGCTTGGTGTTCATCACATTTAAGTAATTTTTTGCAGTGTATCAGAGGAAAGGTGCCTTGAGAGTGAGATGGGAATAGTAAGGGAAAAATACTTTGTAACTACTCAGACTGAATTACACGTCCAGTCACCATCCCTTTTCCTATCAAAGGGTTGTCTGCCCAAGATGATGACCAGCATGGTAGAACCTAATAAGTTACTTAGTTGTCCCTGTTTACATTGTCCTATTGCTATTGCTGTCTTAGTCTAGGGACAATACAGGGGGGGCTTTCCCCTTCCAAACGAGGGGTCCAGGGACCGTTACCTTGAAACTCCCATAACAGTTAATTTATCCTCAACATTTACTTAAAAGTGAATTTGTTGAGGTAGCCACTCTTAGGAACTAGATATGTGGATATAAGTACTCTGTTGGCATCCACTATTAGTCTGAAGGAAAGGGGCTAAGAGAGTAACTCTGTATTGAGGCATACAGTCATCAAGAAGTACAGTTCATAGAAAAAAAATGCTATGTTTAGGAAAGGGTTGATGGTGCAGGTATGATCTAAATGATCTAAACAGTCCCAATGTTAATCCCAATTTAACTATGTTGCATATGACACACCTCTGATGCTTGCTAGGCTTGGTGTCTGAAGTTACCTGAAATCCATTAGCAAGGTTGTTTTTGTGAAGGGAATGTTCTGTTTTGTTTACTCATTCATCAGGGATGATTTGTTTGTGCATATTTGTCTTAAGCTATTTATTTATTTATTTATTAAATCAATTATTTATGTGATTTATTTATTACTTTAAATCAGGATTGTCATGGGTTTGGAATGTTCTGGAGTGATCTCAAGGTTGCTGTGTTGTAAGGTGAAAAAGTGCTGGTGCTAGCCAAGGAAACAATCTCTTCTTAACCAGAGGTACATAGGACTCGACAGCAACTGACACTCAGTATTTGTACTGCTTCTTGACCATAGCTGTTCTTATGTTGCTAAGTGTAATGTCTTGCGGATGGTGTATGCCGAATTAAGAGATTCAAACCAGTACATTTCCAATGGGAAAGCTAGTTTTCCCAGGCTGGCAGTGGGGTTTGTCTTCTGAAATATATGCAGATCTGAATGGTTGCTTATTTTTTAGATATGGTTGAAATACCAATTGCAAAGCAGGGTAAACTGTATAGAGAACACCAACATCTGCAGTAACAGTTCCAAATATGCTAACTCTTCAAGTAAATCATATGGGTACTTGACTCTAACTGGTACTTGACCCAGGATTAATTCAACTCTTCTCTTCCTGCCACCATTTTGAGCTGATGACAGTGAACCATTTCCAAAAAGAGTACTTGGTAATAAACTAATAGTACATTGGTAATATATGTACAGTATACCGTATACACCAGGGGTGCACAATTACAATTCAAAGAGGTCTATTGACTAACATTGTCTCCCCCCAAAGGTCCAAACCATTACCAAAAATCTGGTGCTGGTGTTTCTTACTGACTCTGTATAACTCGAGACCACTATCACCTCGACAGAAAACGTCCCTCTGTATGCCTGCGCCTCCTCCATTACATTTACATTTAGTCATTTAGCAGACGCTCTTATCCAGAGCAACTTACGCCCGGGACACACTGCCTGTGACACACTGCCTGCGACACACTGCCTGCGATCTGCTGCAACGTGCCTGGAAGCGCCGCCTTTTTTTTTGGTGCCCATGTTAACAAATGGGACTGACCACACTGGCTGCGAAGCACTGTGAATCGCCGTGATTGCCTTTGATCTGCATCGATCTGCAGCAATCGTTTCGGCAGTTTTCGCGATATGTTTGCGAAATCGGCTGCAGGATGATAAAAGACACCATATTAGTTGATATATTTGATTAAAAAAACATGTTATTAAGATTTTACTACATTACTTGTAGATTGCAGTGAACATTTGTAAAGTTGTAGACTTTATAATGATTTTTTTATATTACTTTGGAGGCCTACATACTTACCAATATTCACCCTATACCTAACTACACAATGTTGGTAATGAATGGCCTTTACATGTGGTTACCCTGATGAAAACTAATGAAAATAAACCGATTATCTGTTGAGCTAGCATGCCCGTAGTTGTTTTGTTTGTTTGAGAGAAACTAGTTGTTACGCGTTGCAGACAACACACACACGTGCAGACATAGCCTACTGAGAGAGAACCCCCAAGTCGATTTCTAAAATCAGCGAGACGGACAACATCAAATTGATTCTCGAAGTTGAAAAGCACAGGGAGTTGTATGACCCCCAGCAACAATTTTACAAGGACAACGTAGGCTAGATAAGGATCAATGCTGGGATATAGCCAATGCCATGTTTATGTAGGCTACCATGTCAGCGTAAAGAAAAGCTCAGAGTAGTTGAAAGGCTTGGTGACCAACGTGGAGAAATGCGCATCTGGTGTGAACAGCTTTTGCTCAGTCGTTTTGCGGCCAGTGTGTCCCAGGCGTTACAGTAAGTACAGGGACATTCCCCCTGAGGCAAGTAGGGTGAAGTGCCTTTCCCAAGGACACAACGTCATTTTTCACGGCCGGGAATCAAACCGGCAACCTTCTGATTACCTAACCGCTCAGCCATCTGACCTCGTCCATACATCTTATGTAGTGGGACAAGTTATCCCAGGGCCGGCCCTAGGGTTTTGGGGGCCCTAAACTAAAATAGTGTAGGGGGCCCCTTTGATTGGCCTTTTTTAAATGTTTTTTTAGGGGTGCCCTGAACCAATCACTAAACAAAAGTTTAGTTTGTTTATTGGGTCGGGCCGACCCTGAGTTATCCCTTAGTTAAATACAAGATATGGCGTGTGAGATGTGAGCTCGTTGAAATGCATGAGTCTCACAGTGAATGTGTGAGACTTGAGTCCTGTGTCTAACGTGCAATATGATTTTGGGCGTCATTCTTGTATATGTAGGCCCTATAACTGATAAACAAAGTATTGACACTCGCTGCGGTAAGGATAAAGGATATTTGTTTGTCCACTTCTTTTAAAGTTAGATTTTCTGTATTGACTTTCCTGACTTTTGCGCTCGCAATTCTACAACTTCTCTCGCTTCAGCTTTTGCTTCTCTCACTGTCTCTCTCCTATCATGCACTGTTTTGATTGTCTTAAGATACATGATATGATTTAAATAATGCACGTGATAGGACAACACATAGTAGTATGGAGCGCTGTCTGGGACTTTCCCTGCTGCGTTGAGTCAGCGCAGTATGTGTGCATTGAAAATTACGATTAATACATCAGTATTTAATTTAACAATATTCATGAGAAATGTGTCGAGGTCCAGATAGAACCTTCACTCGACTGACGAAGTCCGCCATTTGTGCACCCCTGGTATACATTTTATGTAATGGTAAATAAACAAATAAAAAACTGTCAGGAGGAGGCTTTTCAGTCAAAAGATCTGAGTATTAAATCAATGTTGTCTACATCAAAACCTCACATCTGTCCCTAAACTATAGACTGTCATCTTCTGTGAAGTTGATGAAATTGGGAAGTATTGTGGTGAGATTGTATTTATGCATGATATTCATTTTCCCTTCTTTCATCAGAGTTATGACATGAACTGTAACATTTTATATTTATTGGTACAAAATGTAACGGGATGGGAGGAAAAGGGTCGTGAATTATCCTTTGTGAGCATCAATGTGAGAAAAAAACTTAATTTAGATACTGAAGGGTTGTAAAGAGCACCGGACATGGGCAAAAAAATATTTGAAAGGCAGAGCTTACCACAAAGTAATGTGTGTTTGTGTGTATCTGTGCTACAAGTTTAAGAAAACTGAAGCGCATATTGAGATTGTCTCAATCCTCCCATCTCCGGGTTAACTCAAATTAACTTAATTGAATTGTGGTTCTGAATTTGTGGCAAGGTTGTGTTAAAAATCTGCTACATATGTCTGCCTTGCAAATCGTCAGCAAAAACGTACAGAGTTCATATCCATCGTCACCATGTTGACACTGGATGTTTCTGTATTGCCTGTATGTGATCTTGACATAACCCATGTTAAGGCCTAAGCTGACACGGATGCCCTCTTTCTTTCACTACCTTAACATCCTTAAACAACTTATGTTTCTGGTGTACATTGTTTAACATTTTTTTCAAAGGCATTTTCTGTATTTTTACATGTTACAGGAGACCAACTCATAAAATGTAAAACTGTACTGATAACAACAAAACCATGTTGGTAAAATTATGGAGGATGATGCTAAGGGTTTCATGGTGGTAGAGTTCAGGGGTAACAAGGTAATATATCGAACCTGATAAAAAGAGAGTGCTTTTTCAAAATAAAGTGAATCTGGATTTAAAGGACCAGTTGATCTATTGTTTACTTAGCAACCATCGAGAAGGATTGGTCTCTGCTCTATGGGAGAGTGACTATAACCGTGAGCACGTATATTTGTAATTCCGAAGAAAGATTTATTTCAGATAGCAGATGTACTTTTAAGCAGAAGCAAGACTATGGGCGTTATTGCAAGTGTAACACTTGAATTGGTTTCTTAATTGTGGGAAATCTCAAAGACAGATTTCAACTGACTGACCACTTTATGTTGAAAACTTTAGTTCAAACCATGGCAGTCATTTGGTAAATTCTACCCTCCTTGATTGTCCATTAAATAAATGATGGTTTACATTTGGCTGTAGAGTGCATGTCGTTTTGAGTAACAGCTCTGCCACCAACTGACAACTATCAGTTTGGTGAATTTATTCATTTTTTGAAACATTAAGGTTGTAAAAGATTTGTTTGGCAGGACTCGGGAAATGGGGTTCATTCTTTTCTGTAAATAATACATCTTTTTTTCTGAATTACAATAAATTTGGTTAACTCTGATTTATGGCTGCAGTGCCTTGTTAGACGAGCATTGTTGTTTTTGAGATGTTTTGGTTCCAGTCTGCACCATTTTAGTAAAAGTTGTAAAAAATAAATAACGCTGTGTCCTGCATTTATTTATTTCTATTGTTCCTCCCATTTTGATTCAGAAAAGAGTGACACAACATTTGAACATCAGGACATTAGTTAAACGTGATGTCAATGGAGTAGGCCATGTTCAGATTCTATGAGAACAATTCCTTCTTTCCTCTTTTCCTTGCAATAAATCCCTCATCTTACATAACTACCAATGTGAAAGAACTAATGTTTGTCTTTGCCTACCAAATTAATTGTAATTACCTCAAATATGTTAGGGACTATGGGGAGGCCAGGACTGTCCGACGCAAAGTGGCACTGATAGTATGTAGCCAGCACAATTTTTTAAAACAGTGAACAGACAGTTTCACTTTAACTACAAACCCGATTCCCAAAAAGTTGGGAAACTGTACAAATTGTGATTAAAAACAGAATGCAATGATGTGGTAGTTTCAAATTTCAATATTGTATTCAGAATACAACATAGATGACATATACAATGTTTAAACTGAGAAAATGTATAATTTTAGGGGGAAATTAAGTTGATTTTACATTTCATGGCATCAACACATCTTAAAAAAGTTGGAGCATATGTTGTTCTAGAACTTGGATATATCTTTCAGCATTGATGGTGCCTTTCCAGATGTGTAAGGTTCCCATGCCACACACACTCATTCAACCCCATACCATCAGAGCTGCAGGCTTCTGAACTGAGCGCTGATAACAACCTGGGTTGTCCTTGTCCTCTTTAGTCCGGATGACATGGCGTCCCAGTTTTCCCAAAATAACTTCAAATTTGGATTAGTCTGACCACAGAACATTTTTCCACTTTGCCACAGTCCATTTTAAATTAGCCTTGGCCCAGAGAAAACGCCTGCGCTTCTGGATCATGTTTAGATATGGCTTATTTTTTGACCTATAGTTTTAGCCGGCAACGATGAATATGCCATTGGATTGTGCTCACCGACAATGTTTTCTGGAAGTATTCCTGAGCCCACTTTGTGATTTCCATTACAGTAGCTTTCTTGTATGTGATGCAGTGCCGTCTAAGGGACCGAAGATCACGGGCATCCAGTATGGTTTTCCGGCCTTGACCCTTACGCACAGACACTGTTCCAGATTCTCTGAATCTTTGGATGATATTATTTACATTACATTTATTCATTTAGCAGACGCTTTTATCCAAAGGGACTTCCAAGAGAGAGCTGAAAAGAGCACAAAAGTGCATAGGTCACTGATCATAACAACGAGATATCCCCAAACATTGCAGGTAGTCAAACATGCATTGCAAGTCAAGCATACATTGTGAAAAACCAAAAATAAGTGCCAAAGGGAAGAATCATAAGAGCATGAAGTTAAACAAGTTACAATTAAACAACAGGACCTCAAAAAGTGCAAGAGTGTACCTGTAGAAAAGCAAGCAACAGTAAACATATTTCACAGCGAGTACAATAATTTTAAATCAGTTACAGCTAACCAACGAGAGCAGCAAGTCTCTAAGTAAGAGTCATTGTGATCCTGGAGGAAACTAACATCATGTCCAGCAAATCTTTCCTAGGTACCGTTGTATTCCTGGAACAAGTGTGTCTTGAGCCATTTCTTGAAGGTGGGGAGACAGTCAGTGTCTCTGATGGAGGTGGGGAGTTGATTCCACCACTGGGGGGCCAGACAGGAGAAGAGCTTGTGTTAGGACCGGGCGGTCTTGAGCAGTGGGAACACCAGACGGTTGTCAGAAGAAGACCGTAGGTGGCGGGTGGGGGTGTAGGGCTGGAGGAGAGACTTGATGTAGTCGGGTGCAGTCCCATTCACCGCTCGGTAGGTCAGTACCAGGGTCTTGAATCTGATACGGGCCGTGACGGGAAGCCAGTGAAGGGAGATGAGGAGCGGGGTAACATGAGAGTGTCTGGGTAGGTTTAAGGCCAGGCCGCTGCGTTCTGAATCCTCTGGAGAGGGCGGGTTGTGCATGCTGGGAGCCCGGCGAGCAGCGAGTTGCAGTAGTCCAACTTCGAGAGGACAAGTGCTTGGACCAGCAGCTGGGTGGAATGCTCAGACAGGTATCTCCTGATCTTCCGGATGTTGTAGCGGGTGAATCTACACGACCGGGAGAAAGCAGCAATGTGGGCTGTGAGGGAGAGCTCGTCATCCATGGTAACCCCGAGGTTCCTGGCAGAGGATGAAGGGGTCACCGTCACAGATCCCAGGGTGATTGAGAGATCGTGAGAGATGGACGGTTTGGCCGGGATGATGAGAAGTTCGATTTTGGCGAGGTTCAGCTGGAGGTGATGCTTGGTCATCCAGGCGGAGATGTCTGTGAGGCAGGCCTCAAACCTAGCTGAGATCCCCGGATCAGTCGGGGGGAACGACAGGTACAGCTGCGTGTCATCAGTGTAGCAGTGGTAGGAGAAGCCATGGTAGGTGATGATTGGTCCAAGTGAGACCATGGTAGGATCTTCCGGACAGGTAGGATGAGATCCACTGAAGTGCAGTGCCAGTGATTCCCATCTCAGAGAGTCTGGCGAGCAGGATCTGATGGTTAACCGTATCAAATGCTGCAGAAAGGTCCAGCAGAATGATGACGGATGACCTTGAAGCCGCTCTGGCAGACTGGAGGGCAGTGGTGACTGGCAGGAGGGCAGTTTCAGTGGAGTGGCCAGTCTTGAAGCCCGATTGGTTGGGGTCAAGCAGGTTGTTCTGAGTGAGAAAGTTTGATAGTTGGTTAGATACAGCGCATTCAATTGTTTTAGAAAAGAAAGGTGGGGCGCTGTTGAGCGATGAGGAGATAAGACGCGCCTTGCTGTAGCTTCTACAGATTTCATGTTAACATTACATTTAAAACAAAACCTATGCAATTTTGAATCAAAGTTTTTGGGATTCTGCTTAAACACTCATAGTACCTGCTGTTTAGTTAAAATGCCGAAGCAAAAAGGACTGAAGCACTGAACCAGAGTGGAAAGGGTAATCGGGAGGCGAGCGTGCAGAGTGCTGACAACCAAGCGGTATTGGCCGCTATAGCATCACTGCAAGCGGAATTATCCCAAGCCAAGTCAGACATTTGCGACAAAATGGACGAAAAGATTGCTGACGTGAGTACAACTTTGAGAGGTGAAATGGCCGCTCTGAAAACAGAAAGCGACACTGCATTTTTCGCAGTAAATGCTCGATTAGACACCCAAAATGAAACTTTGGAAAGTTTAGGCGAGTCAGCTAATGTTACCTTAGACACAGTTGTGGAACTCGAAGCTAGGGTAAAGCAACTACATAGCCAAGTTGAACAGAAAATCAGGGATTTCGTGGCACAACTGCTTATGGACGTTTTAAAGCTGGACGAAAAACCAGTGATAGACCGTGCACACAGAGCCCTCTGCGAGCGCCCCAGTGGTAATGGGCCACCTCGACATCTTATTTTAAGGGTGCACTACTGCCATGCTCTGGAGGACATATTGCAGAAGGTTATGAAGACCAAACGCCTCATTTATCAAGGACAGCAAATTCAGGTTTTCAGAGACTTTCCTTCTGAAGTAGTTAAACGCCGAGCGGCCTTCACTCCAGCCAGGAATTTGCTGCGAGACCAGCCTGGAGTCAAATTCGGACTCTTATACCCAGCCAAGCTGAGAGTGACGCAGAACGGGAACGAGACCACATTCACAGACCCCAAAGAGGCCCGTCTATATGCTGAACGCCACTTCGGCCAGGCCCACAAATGAGACACTAACTTCAAAGCATGGCGCATTCATTTATGAGAGACAACAGGGGATATTGTGGTAAGTCATCCATGTAAGCCTACACAATAGGCCCAGGCACACATTCATAATCACACTTAAGTTAACAATTTGACTTTGATAGAACGGTGACTGAATTTGAGAGTTTAAGGAATGTAACAGTTTGGATTACTATAGGCCAGAGTTTGTGTTTTCAAAGTATAAGCCTTGAAGTTGTATGTTTATTTGAATAGGATCTGCTGAAACTTTGGAGTGTACATATCCTTCTAATTTACTTAATGGAAGATGCATAATCTTTATTTTGAGACCAAAACAGGTTTTGTTACAAGTTTTATAACTGTAGAGCTACTAGCTACAGTAGGATAAAGAGTTCAACCACTGTTGGTTGCTAGAGTTGGAGTTCATTCTCGGTTTAGAGAGAGTAGAATTGCTTAAACTATCAATGTTATTCTTTACTATTATCTTTATTATTTGTTTTTTAAGTGTAAGTGTATTTGGAGTGGGAGGGGAACGGGAAAGGGTGGGAGGGGAATGGGAAAGGGTTGGAGGGAGGATGGAGTGTCGTTTAGCTTGTGGTTACATACACCCAACGGAGAGATCCAGTTGACATTATTTTCTTACAAGAAACGCACCTGAAGAACGACTCAGATGCTAGGCTCAGGTGTAGGTGGATACAACATATATACCACTCAAACTTTTCAGTGAAAGCTAGAGGCACGGCCATTTTGATTTGTAGGAGAGTTCCTTTTAAGCACCTATCTACAATAGTAGACAGGGACGGGAGATATGTCATGGTCGTGGGGGAAATCCATTCTACACCAATAACCCTACTGAATGTTTACTATCACGGCTCAAGTACAGAGGTGGACCCAGATGCAGACAGCAGAGGCAGGTAGTTCAGTAGCAGATGTTTATTGTTCCAAATCGACAGGCTGATGGACAGGCAAGGTTCGGTACACAGTGGAGTGAAGGCACAGACAGACGGCAGGCAGAGTTAGGTCCTTGGTAGGCAGGGTTCGGTACACGGTGGAGACTTGATAAGGAACAGACAGACGGCAGGCAGGGTCAGGTACTTGGCAGGCAGGGTTCGGTGCACGGGTAATCAGGATACTGGAACTGGTACTGGTACTGGAGACAGAGGTAAACCGGCGGGGGCGACTTGGGAAACACACAAGACGAACTGGCACAGGACAAACATAACCCCACTGACGAGCAGACGAGACACACCTGGAGGGGGCGAGGCCAAACAAAACAAGTGAACACACACAGATGTGACAGTTTACGGACCAAACAACGATGACCCTGAATTTTTAAGAAAGGTTTTAAATCTGATACCAGATATTTCTAGTACTAATCTAATAATTGGTGGCAATTTTAACTTAGTGTTGGACACTTATTTAGATAGGTCCTTTACACAGAGGGTGGTACCTTCCAAGGCATGCAACCTTTTGAAATCCTATATTGAAAACATGAATGTCTCTGATGTATGGCGGATTTCTAATGCTACTGGAAGAGAGTATTCCTTTAATTCCAAAGTACATAATGTCTATACTAGAATTAACTTTTTCTTAGTTGATGGCAAACTACCACCAAATTACCACTTTCCTATAATGCAAAATATCACAATATTATTATTTCTGACCACAGTCCAGTATCATTTTCACTAAAGCTTGGTGAAAATGTCAGAGAAGCTCCAGAGAAGCTGGAGATTTAACCCCCCAGCTTACCACAGATGCAAAGTTCTGTGAATATCTAGAATCAAACATTAAGATATATTTTGAAACCAATGATAAAAATGATACCTCTCCTACATTACTATGGGAAGCTTGTAAGGCTTATTTGAGAGGGTGCATTATTTCTTTCCAATCTTCTCTCAAGAAGCGCAACAAAGCAATACAGCTAGAACTTGAGAAAGAAATCCATCAGTTAGACATAGAGAATGCCCAGCAACCCTCTTCAGAAAAACATAAAAAAATCTCAACCCTTAAATACAAACTTAACAAAATATTATCAGATAGAATTTGCAGAGCCTTTATCTTCACAAAACAGAGATATTTTGAATTCGGAGACAAACCACATAAATTGTTAGCAAGGCAACTGCGAAAACTTGAAAATGACAGGACTATCCACAGAATTAAGTCAGGCTCAGGTAATATCCTTACCTCCCCCAAAGATATTAATGACTGATTTAGGCATTCTATGAAACATTGTATACATCTGAATCAACTTCTCTACCTGAAACAATGCAATCATTTTTAGACGAATGTGAAATCCCATCACTAAGTCAAACAGACCGCGATGCCTTAGAGGCAGACATTACATGCAAGGAATTACTAGCAACCATTGGGTCAATGAAAAATGCTATAAGCCTAGGACCGGACGGGTTTAGTATTGAGATATATAAGAAGTTTGGAGGATTGCTGGCCCCCTACCTAGGCAAACTATACACCCAGTCATATGATGATGGCGTATTGCCTCAGACACTGACTGAAGCCACCATCATTCTTCTCCCAAAAAAAGGGAAAGACCTAGAAGAGGTGGGCTCATATAGGCCAAAATCATTGTTAAACACAGATCAAAAAATTCTGGCCAAGACAATGGCCAGAAGACTTAATGCCTTTATGGGTAAGTTGGTACACCCTGACCAAACTGGGTTTATTCCCAATAGAAACTCCTTCCACAACTTTAGACGTCTTCTAAATATCATGCATTCTCCCAGACTTCCCAAAAAACACCTTATTATACTCACTTTGGATGCTGAAAAGGCATTCGACCGGGTTTTGCAGTCTTGCAAAAATTCAACTGCGGTGAGAAGTTTGTGTCCTGGACTAAGCTGTTATACAATGGCCCCTGCGCCAGGATACTCACTAACCGGACTCTTTCTACTCCTTTTCAGCTTGGCAGGGGTACTAGGCAGGGATGCCCACTTAGCTTGCGCTAGCCATAGAACCACTTGCTGTAACCATTCGATCACATCCAGAAATCCATGGCAACAACACAGAGTTTACCAAAAATACAATATCATTGTACGCAGACGACATTTTGTTATATGTTACTCAACCAATGATTACAATTCCATCAGTACTGAAAATGTTTAATTTATTTTGTACTTTTTCTGGGTATAAGATTAACTGCAGTAAAAGTGGGCTACTACCAGTACAATTTGAGGATCAAGACTGGCTCAAACAGCTTCCCTTTCATATAATATTATATCGGACAACTTAACCTATCTGGGGATAGTAATTACCAAGAATTATAATGCTCTTTACAAGGCTAACTTCCCTGTGCTGTTAAACAAGCTAGAGCACAATATTCAATTCTGGAGAACACTCCCTATCTCCCTGTTGGGTAGAGTAAATGCTATTTAGATGATCTTCCTCCCCCAGCTACTTTATCTTTTTCAAAACTTGACTATATACCTTACAAAATCTTTTTTTAGGAAACTGGACTTTATTATTCTTCCCTTTATATGGAACTACAAGTCTCATAGAATAAAAAAGGACCATCTCTGCAAACACAAAACCAACGGGGGGCTGGCACTGCCTAATTTTATTCTATACTACTGGGCCACCGGAATACGCTCTATTGCACACTGGTTGGATGACACTCCGTCACCCTTCGATGGGCTAGAGATGGAACAGGAGGATTGCCTACCATTCTCTATTAGAGCAGTTATGCTATCACCTGTACCAGTCAAAATAACCTGTTTTAAACACAACCCCATCACTCACGACACAATTAGGATATGGAAACAACTAAGAAAACATTTCAAACTTAATGCAGTGTCTTTTTTGCTTCCTATAGCAGCAAACCCCACCTTCACTCCCTCTTTTCTGGATGGGACCTTTAATACCTGGAAGCAAATAGTAATTTGTAATGTTGGCAACCTGTACATAGAAGGGACTTTTGCTTCTTTCCAACAACTCCAAGAGAAATATAACTTGATGATGATGATGAAGTTGATGAACTTGCCAAAGAATCTGTGGCATACCTTTATGTTTTTCTCGTTTCTCCTCTTCTTCTTTTTCCGAAATTGGGCACCTGACGGCTTTGACCTTTTCTTGTCCATCTCTGTGCTTATTTTGCACACGACAATCAACAAATTTCCGCGCCCCCTCCGCTTCCCCCTTCTCACACATGATCTGTAGACGGCACCTTCTTAGCAAGCAGGAGCGCCTGCAGCTGCAGGGGGCGCTAATTTGCCAATTCCCCACACAGTTATATTATAGATAATGGAAAACCGCTTCGCGGCCCAGATGATTATTATTTATTTTTTTAAGTAAAAAAAAAGTGCCGCCCCAGGCGGCTGCCCGGTTCGCCCGTGCCTAAAACCGCCCCTGGACTTAACCTCTGTAGATCACTACTTTATCCAATTATCTATCTCTCTCCCTCCCTTCCACTCCTCAATTCAATTCAATATGTATTTGTCATTGTCATGGAAGACAACAAAATTCAGTTTGGAGCATTCAAACACTGCAAAAACTCTGACATAAAGTGCAATACAGGGTGCAATATCCCTTCAATAAACTTCCCATAAATAACCAACCCGTTCTCATTCCCAAGTCGTAATATACCGACGCTTTGTCACGGCCCTCGGCGTCGGATGCAGACGCACAGGGTACCCTTTCGCGTCAGTATGAGACGTATTGGGGTTTCAACGGACTCCAATGTAATTCCATTCGCGGCAATATTGGACGCTATTCAACCCCAAAACACGAAAATATCCTTGATAATTCACCAATAAGATTGGTTAATGTTATGTCCGTCCAGTTTTGAGAAATTCTGCATCGATTCTGAAAAAGAAAAAAAAAGTGGGTATACCCCTTCGCGTCAGTATGAGACGTATTGGGGTTTCTACTGACTCCGATGTAATTTCATTTGCGGCAATATTGGACGCTTTGAGCATGAATTTCATTGGATAAAGGAATTGGGATTGTATGGAAGAATTTTCTTATATCCTTAAATATTGTTCAACCCCATAACACGAAAATATCCTTGATAATTCGCCAATAAGACTGTGTAATGTTATGTCGATCCAGTTTGTAGACATTCTGCATCGATTCTGATTTTTTTTGTTTCGGATATGTAGGCCTAGCAGGAAATCTTCAGTCACCGTGGCTCGAAGCTTGATCTATTATTTATGTATTTATGAAATAGGATTTCCTTGTATTTATTTATAGGCTACTTGTACACTGTTGATATGAAGAATTTGTATCTCAAAATGAACGTGAACCTGACCGGAGGTGACAAATTGTTTTACTATCTTATTATAATTATACAATTTTCTGTTTTAATCTTGCGCTTCATGCATGCACTGTACAGCACCGGAGAGTGATTAGTTGAAGTAAGTATATAATTAATAGTTAAGGGGAAATGCACTTAATAAGTAGGCTATTAAAAAAGGTAGGACAAGGATATGAGAAAGGATCAACGCGTTTGTATTGGAACAACCCCCAGAGGATGCCCTGTGAATTTTACCGCGGTAATTCTTCAGTGCGTTTTCATCCCTCTCCCGGTAAGTTAACACAAATATCTTGCTCTGATTCTGGCATGCAAAGTTGTGTTTTGAGGAACGTGCATATTTTATCTTTAATAATAAAAAGGACAATGAGTTTTGGGTAGTGTTTGTCAATGTTAACATTATTCGCATTTATGTATTTTTGTTTACATACAAATAGGATATTATCTAGTGCTAGCTAGTCTATCTAGCGTGACAGTTTTCCCTTTCTAGCTTCTTTGAGCGGGCTAATCTCTAGCGGGATAATATGGAATATACAATAGTAGGCCATCTCGATTTGCAGATCCAAGCTAGGTTTTACCTTCCTACCCAATACTACTGTATCTTACTCGCAAAACAATAATGGAACTAGTCGATTTCGAATAAATTTAATGATCTTTAGGTTAGTTTGCTATTAAGTTATAACCATGCAACACACATTGTAATCACTTGTCTTTACCTTTCTTTGCAGCTCCAGTACACTTACCTTGTCCCTTCACCTCAACCAACCTCTGACCTCCCATAAAAAACCCAAAGGCTCTTTTAAGAGCCAACATCTACATCTATCTCTCTACCTATCTATCTCTCTACCTATCTATCTATCTATCTATCTCTCTACCTACCTATATCTGTCTACCTGTCTATATCTGTCTACCTGTCTATATCTGTCTACCTGTCTATCTCTGTCTGTGTCAAGCCAAGTATCTTCTTGTTTTGAGTAAGTCAGGGATGGGTTTTTATTTATTATTGCAGCAGTCTCTAAACAATTCATTTTATAAAGTTCCCTTTATTTTAAAGGACTAATAATAATACAAAAAACGTCTAAATGTTTGGCATGCTATCCCATTTTACAATGCTGTAATATTTCACCCAATTTGACTGTTAGCCCTTTGAATTATTGACAATAGGCATTTATCAGAACACACCTGTCCCATGTGTATGGGCTAGTAGGGCCTACTAAAGCTACTAGTAGGTTCTGAAGGCTTTTATCACCCATTTCAGCTAACCAATATTGGTGTAGCCCTTTGAAGCAGCAGGGTGTCACCCTTTTGAATCACCCAGAAAATACGTATTTTCTGATGATGACCCTGCTTCTTACATGGCTACTTCCAAATGTATCATGTGATACACTTTAAGCAAAAGCGGACCAGTGTTTCCCCTAGGTTTACAGCTTTGGGGGGGTGGGTAGGGTGGATGGAGCGCGGGGGTGGGGGTTGGAGTGACGGGGGGGTTGTGTTTATTTTAATGACATAAATGACATGCCGTCGTGTAAATAACATTAATAACATAAGGCCATTTAGTTTGTTCAATAAAAGAGCAAGCTATAGACCTGTTTTACACGGCGTATAATGTATATTATGTATAATGTATATTCAACTGAATGCAATTTACAAAGACAATTACACAACTGGCAATGTTAATTTTTACAAAAAAAAATACAACATTTTGGGTTATTTCTTTGCCTAGAAATTGATATTTTAAATAAATAGACTAGAAATAATCCCTTTGTTCAATTTTCCTTTGCAGAAATTACGAAGCCTAAGATAAAGTTGTGCCCTGCTTGCTAGGCTCCAAACCGTTCCAACCGGAAGACCTGCAGTGCATGCCTGTGCTGCCTGCAGGTTAAGGAGGATCTTCAGCAAAAAACGGAAAAACTGAAGAACAGGAATTGGGCATCTGTCCCATTAATTAACGTGTTTAGTGGTAATCCATTAAGATGCCGTGGTAACCAGGGAGCTCAGTCTGGCTTTGACCATGTATGACCTCAAGATCCGCACAACCAAGGACAGGTTTATCCCAAGAAAGGCATTTATTTAGCTAAAAAAACTAAATACTTAAACAAAGGTTATTTCTCAATAAAGATGGGTTTGAAAACAACTATTTTAGGATTGCATCAAACATGTTTGTTCATGATCTGTTAATTCCTGAGAAGCACATTTCAGATACTTTTCTTAACCTTTGAAACTAAATGCTTTGGGTTGCATGCCCATCCTCTTTCTGGCCCATCATGACCGCAAGAACCAGATCATTGGGGACATGATCCATCACGTTGAGCCAGCAGAAGGTGTTGTGCAGGAAATCCTCTCCAAAATGAGGAAACTGTATGAGCACCTACTGAGATGTAAGATGTTGTAAACATGAATATGGTGTTACGATACAAAATATTTTTTGTCCACTTAGGAGCCTGTGTCTTGGGCTCAGTGTCACTGCATTTATAAAAATGTAATTGCACATACAGAGTATGTAGACATGACACACAGTCAACCACATTCTGGTATTCATATGTGAATACATTTAAGTGCCGTTAATAAAAACAACTTATTGCACAACTTTAAAACAACATTGTGTAACCCTCCATCCTAAAAATAATAATGAAAGGGTTGACAGCAGCATCAGTGCCACTCATCTGTCTGTAGGCATATTGGAAAGCATCAAACAATATATTTGTACCTGCTTTAAGTAAAGAAACTGTATTTATCCTATAATTTCATCACAATTTAAGTTAAAGTTATCTCTCTATAATGGTTCCTGTCAATGTTACCAATTGGACATGATTTCTTAGTGGACATGATCTTCATTGCTCACAGATAATCTAGCTCTAGTTTTAAGTTCCTGCAACTACGTTTTTATGATGTATTGAAATGAATAAAATAAGTTGTTTCCAACATAGGGAGGAACTAGTGGCTGACATTAATGTAAAGGAGGCAAGGGCAGTTTGTACTTTAACATGTGTACTGTAATATTCTAAATATGGCAGAACTAGCTACCAGTGAAAAGGAGACAGCAGCAGGACCAGTCCCAGTGGTGGAGGGAGACCCAATGGTTGAAGATTTCGTACTTCGTGTCAACTTCTTCCCCCTCTCTACCCCCTACTTCTTCCTCTCTACCTCCTAATTCCCTCTCTCTACCTCCTACTTCCTCCTCTGTACCTCATACTTCCCTCTCTCTACCTCCTACTTCCTCCTCTCTACCTCATACTTCCCTCTCTCTACCTCCTACTTCCTCCTCTCTACCTCATACTTCCCTCTCTCTACCTCCTACTTCCTCCTCTCTACCTCATACTTCCCTCTCTCTACCTCCTACTTCCTCCTCTCTACCTCATCCTTCCCTCTCTTTACTTCCTCCTCTCCTACTTCCTTTTCTCTACCTCCTACTTCCTTCTCTCCTACTCCCTCCTCTCTACCTCTTACTTCCCTCTCTCTTCCTACTTCTTCCTCTGTTTCTGTCCCTCTACCATCAAAAAAAGTAAGTTAGTTTAGTTTTCCACTATAGTAATCAAATGAGGTAAAACTGTAAATGTGCCAAAGGCGTGGAGTGACCAGATCGGTCTGTTGAGATTAATCTTTTAGATATTTTTCTCAAAGAGTAAGGTAGCTTATTTTGAACACTACAGACCTAACTATATAGAGTATTTATTTTTCAGAATGCAGAAAACACAGGTACCAGAAAGTGTTCCCTTATGAACGGGTTGTGGACAGAAGAGTTGTTAAAGTAAATTATTTTCCCATTATTCCTCTAATCCTAATTAAGTTTCTTTCTGGTTGCATTTAAAATTTGTCTCTAACTTGGCAAATGTGGCTATACTTTTGTCTCTGTAATGTCTTTCAGGGAAAAGAAGAAGTTAAACTTGCCTGGAAACCTAGCACCACATGGTAGGTCCAAACGTTCTCATATTTTATCTGGTGCATTGGACTGTAAACATGTTTAAATACTGTTGATAAATCCCATTTTGAGTTTAAAAAAAATCTAAAATGCTCACAACTATTGTGTTATTTTGAAGATTAAATAGTCATGAATGAATACAGAGAACATGTTTCAACCTTGAAATTATAATGTCACAACTAAGGTTATCCTTTAAACGTTTATTGTGTGTGTATATTTGTCTTTTTTGATTCATTTGCCGGAAGTGGCAAAGTGTGGAATGACACCTGGGAGCCAGCTGTACAATATAAAGAGCTCAAAATCAGCCCACAATAAAATACTCATCACATTTCTCTGTCATTCTGTTTTCATCTAAAAGCACAATATCAGAAAGGGTTTTAATCGCAATGAAAGTTTGCACAACCAACAATTTTTTTTCAGGAAGGTGCTTACATTCAACATATAGGAGTAAAGCTTAAATACGTGGTGTAAGTCTAACTATACTATACAAAAGGTGCAAAGTCTAATGAATTAATACTTAGGGGACAGGTATGTAAAATAAAATAGGAAGAGGATAGTGCCCAGGAAGCGGAAGGACTCCACAGTGTTGACTGGGGAGTTGCACAGGGTGATGGGGGTGAGTGGGGCTGTATTCTTTCTGAAGTCCACAACCATCTCCAGTGTCTTAAGAGCATTGAGCTTTAGGTTGTTCTGGCTACACCAGGTTTTCAGCTTCCCACCTATAATCAGACTCCCAACAGAGATGAGCACAATGAGGGTGGTGTCCATCAAACTCCTGAAGTTTGCGAAGGTGCAGCTGTTGGTGTACAAGGAGAAGAGCAGAGGGGAAAGGACGCAGCCCTGAGGAGATCCGGTGCTGATATGTGTTCCCAGCTTAACATACTGCTTCCTGTCAGACAGGAAGTTGTGATACACCTGAAGGTGGAATCAGGCACGTTCAGTTTGGAGAGCTTGTCCTCAAGCAATTCCTTTAATAAGAATGTTCCACGATATATCACAAAATGTATTCACAGCTCACATATTCATAGATCACATATTTATTGTGTATTTATTCGTTTTTTATGTCAAGCAACATTCTGGATGCCTAAAGGGGATACAGGCCATAGCTGCTATAGGCTATTATTTTGTTACCCTAAATAAGTCATCTTTATCAGCTTCTATCTGGTAATGCCAAGAATCTGTTTTTATAATGGGATTTTAGGGCAGCCAATAAATGAATAGTTACATTATAGAACATAATAGAACATTAAAAACATGACTAAATATATAATTGTATCATACAATGCTTTTTATTTGTCTTCCTAACACACGGGTACATGCTAGCTCCTCAGCGTGACTACCTATCATCGCACAAGCGCAGTTTTACAAAATAAAGGACCCCTTAGCTGCCCGAAGTGCCTGCCTGAGCCTCAACAATTGTAACCCCAGTGATTTGCGGTCAGGGGAGGCAAGGGAGGTAGTGCCTTCTCTGCCATCATGATACAAATAATGATGAAAAATAAATATGTGTACACTGATCTGTGATAGAAATGGCGCGAGGCCAGACTCTCCCCAGATAGCAAAGAGACGTTGAATTGACGTTGAAGTTGGTTATATTGATCGGTTGCCGTCGGATAACCTAAATTCAACGTTGAATCAACGTTGTTCTATCAACGTCGTGGAACGTCGTTCCAACAACATCGATTCAACGTTGCTTTTGATTGTTTCAACATCGTTCACAACAAAGACCATCTGATGGTGAGAGCATATCTTCGCCCTGTGCGGTGCTGAACTTTGGGACCCAGCAGTCTGCACAAATAACGGATCCCATCTCCACAAAAGCTGTAGGCCTACCTCTCATAGGCCTACTCGTCCGAAAAAGCTTAAGGGTCAGATCTGTCCCGAAACATCCTCTCAGGTCTGAAAGCATGTCTCAGTATCAGTGCTTCATCGTCCAACACGTCGTTTAGAAATGGGCATGCCATGGTGCAAGAAAAAACACAGGTGAGTAGGAGTTTATATCGCCCTTCACAACTGTTAAATGAGGGATCGGATTTGTTAACATAGCTCTTTTAAAGTGGGTACAATTAATACGACGCCTCAAAATAAACCTGCCAACGAGACAGGCAACGTCATATCACTTCATATTGTAAATTGTTGTAATATGCTAATTCCTTAATCTATTTGCATTACATGGAGGAAGATGGGTTGGCTACAATTGCCGTGATGACGTCGTTCTGGTCATGGGACCACAACAAAGCTCGAGTGCATTTTCATTTAAACAGTTTGTAACCTATTGCAAGTGACAGTTTTGAAATATAGTAGCCTACTACATGGATTCCAATCACGCACAAATTTCCATTCTTTACTATAAAAATTACAAAAGCAATCAATTGGTGATGTGTGTCATTATCAAGCAAACATTATTTGTATAGCAGACCTAAGCAGTATAAATCATACACAATGCAAACTTGAGCTCCAGTAATTTAAGAGTTAAATGTAATAAAAAGGCAAATCTCCCAGGAGTTTCATTTCCAAAGAGAAATAATCACAGGACATCACAGTTCTCCCTGAGTGAACCCAACTAACATTTTGGAAAAGAATACACAACTACAGTATATTGCTGAATAATAATAATAACTGTATTGATACAACACATTTTGGTACAGATTGCAACTCAAAGACCTGTCCTAGTGAGAAAAGATACTATGCAGGTCTGCTTTTGCCGTGATCTATGTGTGATCGAACACACACACACACACGCACACGCACACGCGCAGACGCAGCACAGCTGGAAGTGGCTTCTAGGACTTCGACCTCCTGGCCATGAACTTCCTCTGCAAGCCTTCCTCGCTGCTAAGAGAGAAGACCAGGTAAAATAATTTGTCTCTCACTGTTCAAATAAACATACCATAATACTAAATCAGCAGGTGATCAAAAAATCCCCTCACTGTACATACACTGTAAGTAAATACATAAGTATATGTAGTGAGATATGTAAATATTAAGTGACTAGGCATGTGGTCTGGGTGTCGTTGTATGTGTGATAGTGCAGTTTCTGTGCCTGTTGGTGCAGGAGCAGAGGTGGGGGACAAACAGTCTGGTTGGGGTCCCTGGTGATGCCCGAGCCCTCCTCTCTTCAGGAAGATGAGGGACCAGGAGAGCTCCTCAGAGATGTGGACAGCCAGGAATTTGAAACTGGAGATATAATGTTAAATTGTATTAGGCTAACACTAGTTTTACAGTAGTATTTAGTAGATCAATCTCTATATTCAGAATTATTGAGGTCAAAACTTACTTTGAGAGAATACAAGTGAACATTACAGGCTACTAGTGACATCAAGGAGTCAATGAGTGGAAAACAAATACTTGTGCATGTTTGTAACATATTCCCTCTGCTACTTATGCACACACAGTACTGGATATAACACATCCCATATATATATATATCCCATATAACACATATGGCATAACAATACAGGCCTACAATGTAGATTTCCCAATATAAAATACATTGCAGTGCAACATAACAGCAATGGGTACATTATAATCAGTAACAAAAGAAGTGTTATGTGTTGCATGTTATTACACAGACACATCCATGCCACAGATGGTTTGAGTCAGAAAACATAATTTTGTATTGCAAACCAAAACTTTCACTGTAGAAAGTAAGATGCAAATGTATTCTTTGGTAATTATGAAAGTGGTAAATGGCCTCAAGAGGTGAGTTTTCTTGGAGTTACATTTGAAGACATGCAGCTCTTTCTTAGTGATCCTATTGCCATGTGAAGGGAAGTAATGTTATAATATATATCTCTTAAGACTTTAGCAATGTCATAATATAAATATCTTAGTTAAGACAACTACTGAGTAACATATTTCATTACCAATGTTTCATCTTTCTTGCACTGAGGTTTTAGGGACTAGGAGGTCTTCAGAAATGTGGACACCAGGGATATTGAAACTGGAGACAAAGATACATTTGTTTAGGGTAATATTAGTTTACAGTAGTATCAAGTAGATCAAAATCCATACATAAAAAATTATCGTGGTCACAAGTTACTTTAAAATAATTGCATGTAAACACTATCAGTTACATCAACAGTCCATGAGTGGAAAACAAATACGTGTACAAGTTTGTAACATGTTCCCAGTACTACTAACACGCCCCAGGTAGCCAGCCGAATCGGGCCGATTGTGGTTAAGTGCCGGCGCACTCGGCTGTGTTCTGGCATTGGATCGCCGACATTGAGCCGGCTCTGGCCCAGAATAGGTTGCCAGATTTGGCTAGGTTTTGGTTGTGCGGATATGGGCCGACTGCGGCCGAGAATTGGCATATTTCAACCAAATTATGGAGTTATCTGGATCAATTTATTAATAACATTTGAGTGTTGGGAGTTGTGGGTTGGGCTTGTTCTGTATTTCAATAAAAAAATAAGGATACTTTTTGTTTGTATCGTATTCTTGATATGCCAGTATTTGTAGTTTGAACTAATATTTGTATCATATTTGCACAAAATTTGAAAGACAATGTGGTATTGTTCAATGTTACTGATAACAGTTGATTGACATGTATGTTTAACCAATAGGAAGCCGTATGTTGATAGGCTTGGGACCAATAGGATGAGGGAGTGAATGTGGGGTGCGGGGGTCAGTTACGGAATGAGCAACTGATTAAACATGTCAACCGTAGTACACAGTCTGTCTCACGCGCATTATTAAGCGAACTTGACAGACAACACCATTTTAACTGGCCGCGGGAATATAGGCTACTCGCGCACCCATCCAGCGCCTGTGTGTGAGAGGCGCTCACATTTTCAACTGTCATTCTGTTAACGGTCGTTAGAGGGAGCAGTTCGGTGTCAGGTAAGGCCATTTAAATAGAAATACACTAGGTACTAGATAGGCTACTTTACGGGATATTTAATATTAAAATGATAATGTGTTGCTAAGTCTAGCTTACGTTAGATAATGTTTCTGATATTTAGCTTACTAGTATTAGTAACCTCGCTAGCCTAGTCTAATGATGTGTTGCAGCTAGCTACTATGTGTCAGATTTGGATGGACTTGTTACAGTATAGCCTACCACCATCGAGCGAATGAACAAGCTAGAGCTACCATTTAGTATTTACAGTTAATGTGGGTCTGAGCTTTAAGCTACTTTAAATTTAGGAATCTCAGTAATATAATTTTTTCTATTATAACCATTACAGTAGCTAGGTAAGGTGACCCTGCTATTGTGACAGTTGAATAACCTCGGCGCTAACGGCTAAAATCAAATGCATTGCGCGAGCGAATGAACTAGCTAGAGCTACTAGTAGCGAGCTGGGAGTCAATGCTAATTTACACATACGATACTGATGGTAAACTTTCAAATAAACGATCAATGATGAACAAATGGACAATACAACTATTAATCAACCATGCAGCATATAGGTAAACAACTTACCAGCTTCTTGTGTTCATCACGAATGACCGCCCTTGCTGAAGTTCCGCCCTTGCTGGAACTTGTTCAAGTGCAGTAAACAATTGTCGCGATACTTTATGTAATTACCCCCTTCAGTCCCATGATAAGTTAACATTATAAGTGTATTTACCAACGAAAACAGAACATTTAGCCTACTGAATTTACATACTTCAATGCTGTAGAGCATATATAGCCTTTAGTAAATAAATAAAAATAGAAATGTTGTGAAACCGTTATTTTAAGATGTAGATATACCCATATGCAAGATGACGTAATATTATATCCTTGTCTTTGTACTAACTCGTTTTGTCTCTTTTCCCATTTTCCCTATGACTGGACTTTGAAGACTCAGTTTCAAGCTCTTCTTAATAGGTAATTCTTACCTCCCTAACCTTAACATTATGGCTTCCTATTGGGCAAAACGGAGGAGAATCTTAAGCAAGACAAAGGAAACAGAAAATGACATATTGAGTCAGTTTGAAATACAAGTTGCAAATCAGGCCAGAGATGAAAGTACATCAGTATGCCGTGAGACTAATGAGGACAATGAGGAGTGTCCGGCTGATAATACAATTGACGAAGAGGTTAGCCAAAGGGCAGATTCAAGTGTTTCTTCAGATTCATATGAGAGTGACTCTTGTGAGAGTGACTCTTGTGGAGACATACCTGGCTGGAGTCTTAATCTTAAATTGCAACACTGGGCTTCAACCTTCTCTGTGCCTCTCGTTGCAGTAACTGCTCTTCTTCTTATCCTTAGAATGTACCTCCCTAACCTGCCAAAAGATGCGAGGACACTACTTGGTACACAGTCCAAAATAGCTGTGGAAAGACTAGGAGGTGGTGAATACTACCACTTTGGATTAGCAAAGGGGATTTTATCCAAATTGAGTAGCATCCTTCACCTACCCAATTATCTTCGAGTACTTAAACTACAGTTTAATATTGACGGTCTTCCTCTTTTCAAAAGCTCCAAGATTCAGTTTTGGCCTATTCTATGCATGATCGATTGACCCTACACAAAGACACCCTTCATTGTTGGTCTTTTTTGTGGATCTGGAAAACCAAGCAGTGTTTGGGAGTATCTGAAAGCCTTGGTGGATGACCTCTCCCACTTGTTAAAGAATGGTGTGACTTATAGAGGTACACCTTTGAGAGTCATTGTGTCCTCCTTTATTTGTGATGCTCCCGCACGTGCATTTGTCAAACAGGTAAAATGTCACAATGGCTACTCAGGCTGTGACAAATGCCATCAAGTTGGTGAGTGGCGGAAAAAAATGACGTATCCAGAGACCACTGTTAGGCTTAGATCTGATGAGGAGTTTGTTGTGATGGCAGATGAGGGTCATCATTTAAACCCTAGTCCTCTCACAGGTATTGTGAAAATGGTGTCTCAGTTTCCTATCGACTACATGCACCTCTGTTGTCTTGGTGTTACTCGGAAATTAATACAGTTTTGGTTGAGGGGCAAAAACCTGACCACACGGCAGCCGTCAAAAGTAGTTTCAGCATTGTCAGACAAATTAATTAATCTTCATCCACATATTCCAGCAGAATTTGCCCGCAAACCTCGTGGATTGACAGAAATTGATAGATGGAAGGCAACAGAATTGCGACAATTCATGATTTACAGTGGGCCTGTGGTTCTCAAAGACATTCTTCCACAGGAACTTTATGACAATTTCTTGTTATTTTCAGTTGGTATGTCATTGCTTCTCTGCCCTAACCTCTCCGACTCCATGATAGATTTTGCACACAGAATGTTGGTAGCTTTTGTGAATAATTTTGGTGAGTTGTATGGTAAAGGGGAGATTGTGTTTACCATACATCAAGTAATACATCTGGCTGATGAGTATAGGCAGTTTGGTCCACTTGACAATGTATCTTCTTTTCCATTTGAAAATTTCCTTGGAAAAATAAAAAGAATGTTAAGAAAGCCACACCAGCCTTTACAACAAGTGGTCAAAAGGCTTTCTGAGGTATCTGGTATACTGGTACAACCGACAGGTGTCCAGCCTGTACTTCTACACAATCACCAGGAGGGTCCATTGCCACCCCAGTTTAGTCTTGCACAGCAGTATAGGAAGGTTGTCACAAAGGATTTTTGCCTTTCCACCAAGCAGGGAGACAACTGCATAGCAATAGGACAAGAAATTGCACTGGTACAAAACATACTGAAGTTCAGTGGTGCAGTCTATGTAATTTATAGAAAGTTTAACAACACTGAATCATATTTTTCTTATCCTTGTCCCTCCTCATACATCAGTTGTTACAGAGTTTATGGTTTACACGAGTGCTTTGGTGTTGGGCAACTTGAGAATATTAAGAGAAAATGTGTATTGTTCCCAGAAAAAGAAAGTTTCATTGCAATCCCCCTTCTTCACCAAGCCTAAAATGAAACAATAACAAAAAACAAACAAGTGGATGGCAGACCCTAACCCAAATAGGCATAAGCAATGTGTCCTCAATAGAGGGGGCTCATTGATTTGTTGTTTTGTAGCTGGTTTGTTGTTTTTGTGTGTTTTCCGTGCGGCTAGAGCAGTGGTCTCGGGGGCACATCCTTGGTTTGAGCGGGTCGCCAATTGCTGGTTGCCTCAACATTCCATCGGGCTCAAGTGCATAAATACCCACCGCCAGTATCACACATGAAGACTAGGGTTGAGTTAGTGAATGGGTTAGGGTTAGCTCCACTTCTGTAATAGGGCTGCCTCTTTCTTGTTTTCCACCTTGGGCGTTGGGTAAAGACTAACATAACACAATAACAATACAAATATGTAAAAAGGATGGCAGAAATCTTTGTAAACCAATAATTATAATTATAATAAATGGCTAAAATTTGTATGGTGGCCTTTTCCTTATCAAAATATGTTGTATGCCCTGTTTTATGAATCTCTCTCAAACTAATTAATTCAATTCTATAACTATTAAGTTACTAGATGGCACAGCTGTGGAAAGTGGTGGAATTTCCTGATCAAAGCACCGCAGTTGTTGCATCCAACTGGTTGGAAGAGTCAGGAAAAGAGAACATATGCTATTGGCCTCCGTATGATGGACAGAGGATGAACAAAGCTGTGATGAACCACATCCCACCAGGACGAGAGTGGTCCATTCATAAAGGTGTCAGGGTCTTGGCAAACTGTGGTAAGTAAAGTTACTTAAGGAAAACAGTAAAAAAAAACTAAAAACAGACTTGTTTAGTTTCACTTACTTAATTCCCTTTCAGCATCCTATGTTAAGGCAAAGCAGTACCTCCAGAAGTCTGTGCAGCCAGATTGCCCTACGTCGGACATTCAGTCCGAAGAAGAGAGTGACATCAGGCAAAGAAAAAGAAGGTAGAAATTGTTGTGCAGAGAGTTTGTCATACCATATTGGTTGAATTTCCTATTGTACTGTCAATTCACTTTTGATATTTAAACAATAACTACGTAAATATTGTCCAGCTATTAGTAAGTGGATTCTGTTCAGTTAATTTTATTCACCTTAAATTGTATCCGTTTTGCATATCAAGTCCATGTTGGCTTGTGTCAGTCACATCACTCATTTTGTTCAAAAGGCCTAATCCACGTTACCTGGAGGATCAGGAGAGTGAGGAGGAACCTGATAGGGGTCCTAAAAAAAGAGTGGTCCGACCCACAATAGTCATGCCAGGTATGGTTAAAACAATAGATCCGTGGACTTAACATAAACATTTATAGCTATAACACTTGTGTATACTACAATGTATAAAATACCTTTTTTGGTGCTGGTTTTAGATCAAGTCCTGGCACAGCCAGGTATGTCCTGGAGTTGCTTGCCCCAGAGACCACTTGCAGGTAATCAAAATAGCCATTAATAAATAATAATATGAATCATAAAATCGCTGTAAAAAGAAAACATTTCTTAGAGTTTTCAAGAAGTGTTATTTGTGCAGACTTGAATAATGACGAGAGACCATATGTGGTATATGTCGTTTTCAGAACCAGCTGAAGCACCAATGCCACGGGCCAGTGAATGGCAATATGGTCAACCTCAGCCACCTCCCTTCTACCAGGGTAACTACAGGTTTTCTCTTTTGTGCGGTCTTTTGTACCAAAAAAACAAGCAGATTTAATCAGTACAATATTGTGCAGGATTCCAATTCGGGGAGTCTGAGGATCCCAGGAAGATCATGAGTGGTAAGCATAGAATCTGGAAAGACTTAACATCCATCTCATGACAGATCATTAGTATTTCTAGATTTGTGAAAGTCACAGACTTTGAGTTAGGGTCTGTATTATTTCCCTTCCTCTCCTCCCCTCCCTCTCTTTTATCTGTCCAAAGACCTTGCTCTAGGTAAAGTTCTGCGGGCCCTGGGGGAACTTAAAGAGGAGGTACAGGCACTCAGGCAGGAGACGGTCCAGATGAAGGCTGAAATTAAGCTGTTGGGGACCAAATCCAGCAAGTCAGGATCCAATGACCCTCAAACCCTCTCCAGACCACCAATCAGCCTGCCCCTCACAAACTTTGCCGTGCTAGAGGAGATGGAGCAGATGCTACTGATGGAGGTGGAGCGGCAGAAATTGGTTGGCACTTAACAAATATTTAATTTCAACCAGAATTATTTTTGTCATCATTATTTATTCACCCGATTCTATGTTAATTGCTGAGTGATGTTGCATCATCAACTCCTGTGTGTAAAACAGGACTACAGCCAATAGATGCATTTAAAACAGTGCCACAGTATGACAAGTGGATTATAAGGTTTCTAGCATCCCCAAGTTTTAAGTACGGTCACTCTACAGTGTAGAGTAATGCAGCAATAAAAATGCAGCAATAAAAGCAAACAAATAAAGGTCACAAAAAATATCAACCTCTCTTGGCAACAATGCAGTGCTCATCCACTCGTTCTAGACCCTGGCCAATAGCTCAAACTGTCATAGCACTTGACTACTGTGAGTTCTAAATTAATTTCCATTGTATTTCTGTTTTCAAGACAACATACTATACTACATTAGGTGGTCACACGGCAAAGGATTTCGCAAGACGTCTTCTTATGCAGACCTTCACAAACACTTTTGCTAGTTCTCTCAACTGGGCCGGGAAGGGGATGAAGACAGGACTAAAGTCCACCAAATTACAAGACTGCATGTTTTGTAAGTCATAATAGATTTAAATGAATAATTACAATTATTCAACTGAAATGTAAGCAATGTGACACCCGAGTTTATGCGTTTGTGCAGAATATCACATGGTTGTTGTGATATTGCGCTGTGATATTACTGGATGTACCCTTAGAAAAACGTGTAAAACTGTTAAAGGTTATTGTGTTTAAGCTTAACCAGTAGGACTTACAAAAGAGACCAAAACCATGCATGTACTCCAAATTGGTCAAGAACAGCTTTCAATTGACTTTGGATATGCCCTGGTTTAGGCGTTTTTGATTGGATTATTAAGAGGTTAACAAGTAACAACATGTTTTTTTATTTATTATTATCATTCGCAACACAAAATAATTCCCCTACTCTGCTAGACTGTTGTCAAGCAACACAAACATTTACTGACCAGAGTTACTTTGTATGTCTAGTGCATGTAAGGTCAGCTACTTTGTATCATTTGCATTAACTGGTATGTAACTAGGTCCCTTATCTGTTTCAGATGCTGTACGGAAATTATTTCCTGGCCAAACTCATGCTGAGTTTTCCGACACCGTGAAGTGCTGGCTGCGGTATGCGCCAGAGCGAGACGGGGGGATTGGACGAAAGCGCGGTGGAGAGACACATGCACCATAGGTCTACTTCAATAAAGTCGCAATTCAATTAAACATCAAACCATGTTTTTCTTTTTATTGTATAGTTCAATGGTAAATTAGTTTTATTATGAGTAGGCCTGCCCTGTGCCCAGCTGTACCAGTATAGCCTCTGTAGACTACAGCCAGTAGCTATCTGCTATATTAAAATGAACCTAATGTATCCCAAACAGTAGACCTAATGTGAAGCTGCCCCTCCTGGAAAACTGCCTATTTACTTTCTCTCAATGTAGCCTGTAAGCATACACTCCATTGATTAAGTGGTAAACCACAAAACAACAATAAACCAACCAAAATGTATGATTGATTTAACGTTGTTTCTGCGTTTGGATGCATCGTAAAATAACGTTGAAACAATGTTGGATCAACCAAGAATCGATGTGCGCGTTTGAATCATTTTCAACGTCGGAAAACAACGGGTAAAACAACGCCTTTCGCGATGGAAAAACAACATTGATTCAACGTTGTTTTGCTATCTGGGTCTGTACAAATGAAATGTACGAGAGTCTGGTTAGGACCAGGCTAGGAACATGCCCCCAGACCCCCCTAATTTTGCTGGGTCACAGGAAAAATAATAGGTTTTATCTAGGGGCTTAGCCCCCCCAAAAGTGGGGACCTAGATTCGTCCCTGCCTGGTACAGTGAATAATTGGGGTTAGTTAAACACAATCGTTCAATATCATGACCCTAGTCCCAACAGGGGATCAACAGCGCCACCTAGAATAATTAATGTCTTCATATTAAATTCGATATATTATTTCATCTGAAGCTATAATCCGCCTGGGATTTTGTATACCAAAAGTGTACCACAGTGATTCAACCTCTATTACTGTTTGACGATATACCGCGCTGCACACCTGAGCTGCTGCTCCAAACTTTTCGGAATTTTTCCTAAACTTTTTCTTGTTTAATCGCTATATTTATTACATAATTACTTCGTTCATGTTGTCTCTCCCAATGTGATCTACACATTTATTGTCTTATCATTAGGTTTACTCGGCGCGGCTTTCTTCCTTGGAACTCGACGCTACTGTTGCAGTTCGACTAGCCAACTTCAACGCTCTTGACGGATTATTTTGGCTGTCATAAACTACTAACAGTGTAAGTCAATTATAATGTCTCACTCTCATTCACATTGTCCTACATGTGTCACTTTACTCGATAGGTTGACTCTGTTAGAGAGTCGTGTCCAGTCGCTTGAGGGAGAGAAAATGCTAGTAACTTTAGATCCGACTGGCGCAACATCACCGACAGGGAGTCCTAGCGTGAGGGAAGTCTCAAGATCAGCCCCACCGGTTTCACCTCTGCAGCATGGTGGGAGTGGGACTCGCGGGAGTGGGACTCCGCAGACGCTAGTGATCGGTGACTCCATAACTCGTAACATTAGATTGGCGCAACCAGCGACAGTTCATTGTGTACCTGGGGCCAGAGCTACCGACATAGAAGCTAATCTTAGGGTGCTGGCTAGCACTAGGGCTAAGGCAAAGGCCACAGCTAAGGTACATGGCGCACACACTGATGATAAATATGAGAATATTGTCATTCATGTCGGCACCAATGATGTTAGATTGAGGCAGTCAGAGGTCACGAAGGTTAATATAGCACGGGCATGTGACCTTGCCCGAAAGATGAGTCGGCATCGAGTAATAGTCTCTGGTCCACTGCCTGTTAGGGGGACTGACGAGATCTACAGCAGACTTGTCTCTCTTAACCGCTGGTTGGTTCGCTTCTGCTCAGACCAGGGTTTAGGATTCGTGGATAATTGGTCTCGTTTCTGGGCCAAACCTGGCTTGTTGAAGGGTGACGGACTCCACCCGAGCTGGAGAGGTGCCCTTCTATTATCTAGGAATATTGATGTTAATTTAGACCGGGCCTGACACTCACTAGAACAAGCCGGGCCACAGTCTCTTTTAGAGTCTGATAGGTATGTTGATAGGCATGTTATGAGCTGTTGGGGGCCCGAAAGCTTAGCTTATAGTGTAGCCAGTGTGGTGTCTGATGTTGTTTTCCCCATTGAGACTGTGTCGGTCCCCCGCCTCTTTTCCAAATTTCGGCCTTCAATTATTAGGAATTATACCAATTTAACATGTATTCAGCCTTGTTCCCCCGTTGCTCCTCCTATTACGTTTTCTGCTGACAGTGCCACCTTCTCAGAAGGATTGTCTACTTTTAAAGCTGCCAAAAACCCACACTGGAATGTTGGGCTCCTAAACATCAGATCTCTATCCACAAAGGCCGTTTTGATTAATGATCTGATATCTGAATACAGCCTGGACCTGATTGGTCTCACCGAAACCTGGCTAAAACCTGATGAATATTCCCCCCTTAATGAAGCATCGCCTCCCGATTTTGCGTACTCACATATCCCTCGTGTCTCAAAGAAAGGTGGTGGTGTTGCTATGATATATGAAGCTAGCTTCAACCTCAGCCTAAAATCTGTAAACACCTTTAAAACATTTGAAATAATTTGCATGAAACCACCAACTACTTTAAAAAGGACTACTGCTACTACTCCTGCCCCCCCTCCCTCATTTTGTATAGTTACTCTATACCGCCCCCCCGGCCCGTATTCGCTCTTCCTAGAGGAATTCGCTGATTTTAGTGCTGATCTTGTGACATATACTGATAATATCTTAATTATGGGTGATTTTAACATTCATGTGGATGACCCAAACGATCCTTTAAGTAAGGCCTTTACTGCACTAATGTATTCCACAGGTCTCACTCAAATGGTTTCCAAACCTACCCATCTTCACTCGCATACGCTGGACTTAATACTCACGCGAGGAATCAGGATTAGCGACGTCACTGTCCACCCCCACAATCCTATATTATCAGACCATTGCCTGGTTACCTTCAAAATGGATCTCTGCCAAAGCCTTGGAGGCACTCAGAATATTTCTACTAGCCGCTGCATAACCCCAAACACAGCTCTAGAACTGGCTAATATTCTACCTGCTGCATTAGAAGCACTTGACGTCCCAAATAAATCATTAAATGCTAAAACAAGGGATCTGAATGTGGTTCTTCAGCTATCCCTAGATTCTGTTGCCCCACTTAAACCACGTAAAAGAAAAGACAAAAAACTGGCTCCATGGTATTCAGAGGAAACCCGCACTCTAAAGAGGTCCACTAGAAAACTAGAACATAAGTGGCGTACCACTAAATTGGAAGTTTTCCGCCTGGCCTGGAAGGACAGCCAAATGGAGTACAAACAAGTCCTCATCAGATCCAGATCAAAATATTTCTCTAAGTTGATTAGTAAGAACAAACACAATACTAAGTTCCTATTTGATACTGTTGCAAAACTCACTAAGAAAAGTACACTCTGTGTTAATACTGTTCTCTCTCCCAATGATTTCTTGGAATTCTTTGACCAAAAAATCTATGCAATAAGGGACAAATTGGCCATCGACACTTAATCTTCCTCTATACCCAGCGCGCTACATGTCGAGGCTCTCACTAATTTTAACCCTATTTCTCATTTTAACCCTATTTCTCATTTTAACCCTATTTCTATCGAAGCGTTCATCAAGTTGATAGATTCATCGAAACCTACCAGTTGCCTTCTCGATCCCCTTCCTGCCAAACTTCGTAGGGAACTTCTCCCTATTATTGGACCAGCCATGCTTAGTATTATTAATGAATCTATTGTAACTGGCCAAGTCCCTGACGATTTCAAACAAGCAATTATTAAGCCCCTTCTTAAAAAAACAAACCTTGATTCAGGTTGTCTCAGCAACTACAGGCCAATTTCAAATTTGCCATTTCTCTCAAAAATTTTAGAAAAAGCTGTGGCACAACAGCTTACTGAGCACCTTTCCTCAAATCAGCTTTATGAACCTCTCCAGTCTGGATTTCGTCTTCACCACAGCACTGAAACTGCTTTAGCTAAGGTAGTCAATGATCTACTATTAGCCTCTGACGCGGGTTCTATCTCTGTGCTGGTTCTCTTAGACCTAAGTGCAGCTTTTGACACAGTGGATCATGCGATTCTTCTGGAACGTATGGAGAACTATGTTGGAATTTCTGGTACCTCACTTCAGTGGTTTAGATCCTATCTATCTGATAGATCACAATATGTCCACTATGATGGCTGCTCATCCAGGTGCTCCACTGTAAAATACGGAGTACCACAGGGTTCAGTTCTAGGCCCTCTGTTGTTTTCACTCTACATGTTGCCTTTAGGAAACATAATTAGAAGCTATGGGGTAAACTTTCACTGTTATGCTGATGATACTCAGCTTTATATGTCTCTAAAGCCTGGGGATTTACCATTTGCTATGGAAACATGTGTTTCTGGGTTAAGAGCTTGGATGGCAACAAATTTCCTTCTTCTCAATTCGGATAAAACAGAGGTTCAAATTTTTGGTCCTAAAAAATACAGAAATAATTTATCCAATCTAACTTTAGACGGCATCAAAGTCTCTCAAAGCCAACTGGTAAAAAATTAGGAGTCACAATGGACCCGGACCTTTTGTTTGAGTACCATATTAAGCAAATTACTAGAACTGCATTTTTCCATCTACGTAACATTGCCAAAGTACAAAAATTTCTCTCAAAAGATGATGCTGAAAAACTAATACATGCATTTGTTACATCCCGATTGGACTATTGCAATGTGTTGTTCTCTGGCCTCCCAAATACCTATTTAAAAAATTTACAACGGGTACAAAATGCTGCTGCTAGACTATTGACTAGAACCAGAAAGTTTGATCACATAACTCCTATTCTCGTCTCTTTACACTGGCTTCCTATCCAAGCCAGAGCTGATTTCAAGGTTCTATTACTAACCTACAAATCTCTGCATGGATTAGCACCGCTGTACCTCTCTGGTCTCCTTGCACCCTATCGCCCCACAAGGTCACTTAGATCTCAAGATGCCGGCTATCTGGTGGTTCCCAAAATAAATAAAAAAACTGTTGGAGGCAGGGCGTTCTCATATAGAGCACCTCTTCTCTGGAACAAATTACCTATCTCAATTAAGGAGGCTGATACTGTTGCGACATTCAAAATCAGGTTAAAAACGTTCTTGTTTAGTCAAATCTATGGCTGCTAAAGGTAAGTGTGTGTATGTACTTTCAATGTAAACTTATGGTGTGGTGTCGACGGGGGACGGGGCATTCTCACCCTTATTCTATAAATAACTTATTTTAGAGTTCTCTCCCCTGGAACAGATTTTATGTTCCAACCGAGGGGGGCTGGCGGTGTCTTAGTGTCTAAGGCTGCACCAAATACCTTTGTTTAAATCGCTGCATTAGTCCACACTTGACCGGTGGGGATCTCATTCTAATATCATTGTAACTGTTAGCTGCTCCTGGCATTCTCTAATCCCTGCTTTCCTCTCTCTGTCCCCCCTCCACACATCCCCTGTGGTGTGGGGGGTTTTTGAGCTGTCAGCACCTGCCTGGTCATCGGTCCGCCAACGCTGGACCTATTCACCAACCGGAAACTAGTCTCCGTGACGGGCAACAGCGAGTTTCCCGATCCCTTCCTACATCTACCAAGCTGGACAATGGATTTTGGTGTTTCTAAACCCATTGGCACTTCCCTGTGTATTACTATGTTTAGCCTGTGTTCTGCTCCTCTCTTTCACCAACCGTTTCTGGAGGAGGGGATCCCTCACTGAATTGCTCCTCCCGAGGTTTCTTCCATTTTTTCTCTTGCATTGAGTTTTTCTGGGAGTTTTTCCTTGTCTTCCTTGAGGGTATAGGTTGGTTGAGGGGCAGTTTTTATGGGCGTATGTGAAGCCCTCTGTGACATGCTTGCGTGTAAAAAGGGCTATACAAATACATTTTGATTTGATTTGATTTGATTCAGACTCAAAAGGGCTTTCTTTAAGTATGATGTCGGAACCACGTTAAAAAGTTAATAATCATGTTATATAATGTTAAGTAAAAGTAACATATTAAGACAGTTACATTTGGACTAATTGATAACTGATAAATTGTGACTTTTCAAAGAGAGTGATGTAAGTAAATATTACATAATAAGCGAATCTGGTACTACTTTAGGACGAATAAAGTATAAAATTAATATGAACAGACAGAACTACAATTCCCAGAGCTCCACCAGAGCGTTTTGACAACAAACATGCGCCATATTTGTAGTCCGCCTATATTCGCATTCGTGCTACTTGCTACTAGTCCAGGCAAAGTAACTCATTTTGGAGCCAAAAATAGAAGTAATTGTAAAAAAATAAACATTCAGCATAGATCATTTCTATGAGTTGTCCAGAACAACTTACTAAAAGTCCTGAGAAATCCTAGTTGTGGAAATATGTTTAATTCTCATCAATCCGAGTTGTGTGCCAGGCCAGGCAACATTACACCCCAATGGGGCTATTGTTTTCCTTTACTCATATCAAAATGAAACTTAACACAATGAAACTACCCATGAAAAGTATTTTTTTTGTATTACAAGTACCTTTGAAAATGAATTGTAATATGCAAATGAGCTATACACTAGCCGAATATGCCCAAAATACACCCAAATAGGCTTAATTTTTTCCTTTACTCCTACCTCAATAAAACTTTACAAAAGTATACATGAAAAGTAACTTTTTTTGTATTACAAGTTTAAATACTTCCCGTCAGACTCACCAGCAAGTGTCCATCAACACCGGAAAAATCACTAGATTTGTCGGTAGTCAGATTTGCCATCACTGTTTAAGTATGAACTCTGCAGTCACCCGCCTGCTTTGTTTGAATCATCCTACCTCCCCTACAGGCAAACAAGGCAATTCTTGCCGATGTCCTCTGGAAATCTATTGAGCAGCAGCAAAGACAACCCAGCAGTGATGTCCAGAATGTCCTTGATGGGGGTGCATTACTACATCGTCTACCATGGCCACAAGGGTCCACTTATGACAGTGTGTGTGAAATGTATGTCAGATATGTCACACAGAAATATGGTACGGCTACTGTCATAGTCTTTGATGGCGACAAAGAAGAACCAATAATAAAAGACGCCACTCAACTGCGTCGAACAGGTGTTACTCCCGGTGTGACTGTACACTTCTCTGGTGACATGATCATCCAATCCAAAAAGGACCAGTTCCTTAACAATAAGGAAAACAAACAACTTGAGAGGGCTGGGTGTATCACAGACCATGCAAAGCACGATGCAGATGTGCTCGTTGTCCAAACTGCCATTGCCTCTGCCAGAACAAAAGACACAGTCTTAGTAGGTGATGACACAGACTTGTTAGTACTCTTGTTGCATCATGCTGATCTGAATGCACAGGAGCTGTTTCTGGCACCAGAACCAAAGAAAACAACAAAAACAAGACGGATATGGTGCCTAAAGGAGACTAAGGAGTTACTTGGTCCCAAAGTGTGTGACAATCTCCTCTTTATCCATGCCATTTTAGGCTGTGATTCTACGTCTCGTCTATTTGGCATAGGAAAGGGAATGGCACTGAAAAAAGTGAAGAATGACACTAGCTTTCTTGAACAAGCTAAGGTGTTCAGCCAGTCACAGGAAAATGTGGGAAAAGGCATCATCATTGCAGCAGGTGAAAAATCTCTAGTATCACTGTATGGAGGCAAAACAGATGAATCACTGGATATGCTGAGATACAGGAGATTCTGTGATAAAGTAACTCAGAACTCATCTCCAGTGGAACCTCAAACTCTCCCTCCAACGTCAACAGCTGCAAAGTTCCATAGTCTTCGGGTCTTTTTCCAAATGATGGAGTGGAAAGGGGCAAGTGAACGTATGGACCCAAAAGACTGGGGGTGGCATGTTGTGGATGGGAGATTTATGCCAATAATGACCGATCAGCCTGCAGCACCACCAGATATACTAGATGTAGTCCGCTGTAATTGCAAGAAAGACTGCAGCACAAAGAGATGCACATGCAAAAAACGTGGACTTCCTTGCACTGCCATTTGCGGAGAATGTCGTGGTACTAGCTGCACAAACTCACAGTTGCCTGATTTATCAGATGAATATGACCCAGAGGGGAGAAATAAGCAAAGAACCAACCAGGAACTGATATAGGGGGTGCCAGAACCAAGAGCCACAGAGAAGAGGTCGAGGATCCAGGCTGGATTTAAAAAAAACTACTAAAAAAAAGGCTTGTGTGCCTCTGTGACCCTGAAGTGTATACTGGCAGGGGTTATACCCCTGGCAGGTACTACCAAGCCAGGCAGTTTTCAGGTTAGAGGCCAGTCTAAAAGCAGCATAGCCATCACCCATTGGCAGTAGGATGATTGGGCCGATGTATTGGTCATACATATGAATGGTGTTTCTGCCTATGCAAATTAGGACATATTCAATAAGCTCATGTGCATATTCAAATACATTTCAAAAGAAACTTGTAATACAAAAAAACTTTACTTTTTATGTATACTTTTACTATGTAAAGTTTTATTGTGGTAGGAGTGGAGGAAAAAATTAAGCCTATTTGGGTGTATTTTGGGCATATTCGACTAGTGTATAGCTCATTTGCATATTACAATTCATTTTCAAAGAAACTTGTAATACAAAACATTTTACTTTTCATGGGTGGTTTCATTGTGTTAAGTTTCCTTTTGACAGGAGTAAAGGAAAAAATAGCCCCTTTGGGGTGTAATGTTGCCTGGCCTTATTGGCACATATATCGGATTGATGAGAATTAAACATATTTCCACAACTAGGATTTCTTTAAGTATGTTGTTCTGGACACCTCATAGAAATGATCTATGCAAAAAAAAATTTGTCTGTACAATTAGTCTGTCGTCAAACGTTACTTTGCCTGGACTATACTGCTAGACTCCATGACATAGAGTACTGACTATTAAATCAAATTAATTTTGTGTACCCACCTCCCAGTATTGTTAATGATTTAACATATGGACAAATATAACTTATACACAAATATAACATTCAAATGGGAATGCTACAAGTTTGTCCCTACGTTATCATTTCCGGCTATGTTGCCATCGCTTATGATAGGCCTCGTCTTACCAGGATGATCTTTGTAACTGCCCTTGGAATTAATAAGACACAGCGAGTCTCGACTGATGCTCCACGGTTTACTTTCTCTTTCTCTCGCCGTTTGTGCACCGTGAAAACTGTAGCATACAAAAACGAAATCATTACTCCACAGTTTCACATTAACAATATACAAATAATACACGTTACAAACTCCATACCTCATTCCGCTGACCAAGGGCGTTAAACGATTACAGGTAGGTAGCAACCAAAACGAATCTTTAACCATTTCAATGTACTGCAGGATACTTCTGTTAAACTTTGTATCACCGGAAACCAGACAAAAGGTACACGTGCTCGCATATCAAACAATTACCCAACAAATAAGGCTGATATCTAGCAGTCACTTACAATCTTTATGTCCGAATTTCCACCGTGGGAGACTGAAAATACAGTGGCGTGTTTAGGGAGTTGCCTAGGGTGGCACGGGCCACCCCTGAAATCTGATTGGCCACCCCAAATGTCTGCGCAGGCGCTCATGCTCACACATCAGTGCCCCACTGGTGCCACCCCTATCAAAAATGTCTGGACACGCCCCTGCGAAAATATACTCCCGAATACTTGCAGTCTGTGCAGAAACAACCATTGCGTTGCCAGCTACGTTGTACAAAAAAAGTTAGCCTTATGGAGCTTTCTAGAAAAGACTGACTTCTCATTGCTATGACAGGCTTAGTTACCGTAGCCTACTGAGATTGTTTTCAAGACATCAGACAGCCACAACTGTCAAAAGGACAGCTTTGACAACGACCATTTAAACAATTGCATGTCAAAAATATGTATTAGTTTATATATATACAGTATATATTTTTGGGGGTTTAAAGAAATCCCAGTTCAAATTGAATTTAGATAACATGCTACATAAGTACTAACTATATCATACGAAGCATAACACATTATAACAACATTTTACCATGACTGGTAGGCTTATATAAGTGCATTATGACAATATACATTACAAAACACAATAAGCATTTAAAGACAAGTTACTGGAAAATATGTAATTAACAAGAGGCCTATTCCTTTAAACACCATAGGACACACACAAATGTACAGAACACAATACACATTTTAGCAAACTTGTAAAGCTACTTATTCAGCAAAGGCTGGGAGCATAAAAACTAAAAGCTCCCTCTCCATGTCTCTTTGTCCTGGTTTTTGGAACTGTTAAAAGTACAGTGACACAGGACCTTAGGGATCTACTGGGTATGTATCTCAGAGTGTATTAGTGTCTGCTGAAGTTAACATCGTGAATCTTCTCATAGTAAGTAATTCAGACTTATTTCATTTTTTGTCGTTTAAACTGAAACTGTGTCAGAGTAGAATTAAGTAAAAAGATAGTTGTTATAACAGGCCGTTAGGAGAGCTAGCCACTAAGCTAGAGATCGATTTAAATTGCAAGTTTCTATCTGTACTGTCAGGCTCCGCCGTGAGCGTTTCCAAGTGGGCGGGTTGTTGACATAATTAGGGCCATTGATAGGCTGTGCTTAAATAGCCCTGAATCTGTATTTTGGATCAGAGTGTATTAGTGTCTGCTGAAGTTAACATCGTGAATCTTCTCATAGTAAGTAATTCAGACTTGTTTCATTTTTTGTCGTTTAAACTGAAACTGTGTCAGAGTAGAATTAAGTAAGAAGATAGTTGTTATAACAGGCCGTTAGGAGAGCTAGCCACTAAGCTAGAGATCGATTTAAATTGCAAGTTTCTATCTGTACTGTCAGGCTCCGCCGTGAGCGTTTCCAAGTGGGCGGGTTGTTGACATAATTAGGGCCATTGTCAGCTGCGCTTTGCATACTTAAGGCAGCTAGCACTCCAGTGGCAGCCTCTCCTGGCAGCCTCGGTCACTAAGACTCGGACAACAAGAGGAGTCTTCCGCGGGAGTCATCCAAGGAAGGCCGACGAGGCGGATCACCTGTTCCGATAAGTATCCCCCCCCTATTTTTATTATTTTCTACCTAGAACACATTTATAGCTAGCATGTGCTTCTTCAGCATTCCCGTTCACTACAACACCCGCAGACGTAGACGTAGATATGTCACGAAGTATATACGTTCCACTTATAACTTTAGCTACCTCTCTAGATCTTCTCCACCTGCTCTCTCTCTTTCTATAGGACTCTGGAACTGCCAGTCTGCTGTAAAAAAGGCCGACTTCATTCCAGCGTTAGCATCCCATGCTTCTCTTGATGCCCTCGCGCTAACAGAGACATGGATCCTACCAGAGAACACTGCAACTCCAGCTGCTCTCTCTGTCAACCACTCGTTCTCCCACTCTCCTCGCCTAACTGGGAGAGGAGGTGGGACAGGTCTGCTTCTTTCCCCACATATTAAATGCACATCCACCCCACTCTCTTTTACTGCCAAATCATTTGAACACCACTATGTGATGCTAACTGATCCTATCAAAGCATTCTTAATTGTCCTCTATCGCCCACCAGGGCCCCTAGCTGACTTTGTGGAGGAGCTGGACATGCTCCTCAGCGCCCTCCCGGATGATGGAACACCGCTGATACTTCTTGGGGACTTCAACATCCATCTCGATGGAACGCAGGCTGTTGACTTCAAGTCTCTCCTGACCTCCTTCGACCTGACGTTGCTCAACACACCAGCAACCCACCAGGCAGGAAAACAGCTGGACCTCGTCCTGACACGTAACTGTATCACTGACCTAACCTCTGTAACCCCACTACACATCTCTGATCACTACTTTATCCAATTCTCTATCTCTCTCCCTCCAACTCTCCCTACCTCCCCTCCCCTCGTAACTTTCAGACGCAATCTCCGCTCCCTATCCCCCTCACACTTCTCCTCCATTGTAACATCCTCCCTCCCTCCTATTAACGAGTTCATGTCCCACCCCACCGACACTGCCACTAACATGCTGGTATCCACATTAACTGAATCACTTGACACCCTCTGCCCCCTGTCAACTAGGCCTGCGCGATCTTCTCCCTCCTGCCCGTGGCTCACTGATGTTATTCGTGAAGAACGTTCCACCCTTCGAGCGGCTGAGAGGAGATGGCGCAAGTCTAACGACAGTCTAGACCTTGATAAGTATCACTCCCTCCTCAAATCCTTCTCTGCCCATATAACTGATGCTAAAACTCACTACTTCTTGAACAAAATTAACTCTGCCTCAAACCCTCACAAACTTTTCTCTACCTTCTCCACCCTTCTTAACCCACCTCCCCCACCCCCTCCCTCCACTCTGACAGCAGACGACTTCTCTTCCTTCTTTGAGAAAAAAGTTGCTGACATTAGCAGTCGGTTCCCTGAACCAACCTTTCCTATTCACTCACCCTCTATGACTGACCCTACTAAATGTCTCAACTCTTTCTCGGCCCTATCTGAGGCAGAGATCTCTGACCTCATTCTCTCTCATCGCCCCACCTCCTGTCCCCTTGATCCAGTCCCCTCCCCTCTCTTTCAAACCATCTCTCCCTCCATCATAACATTCCTTCTCCATGTCCTCAACTCTTCTCTTACTTCTGGCAATTTCCCTCTGCCTTCAAACAGGCCAGAGTTAGACCCCTACTCAAAAAACCCTCCCTTAACCCAGCTGTCCTCCAGAACTACAGACCGGTATCACTTCTACCCTTCTTTTCTAAAACAATTGAACGCGCTGTATCTAACCAACTGTCAAACTTTCTCACTCAGAACAACCTGCTTGACCCCCACCAATCGGGCTTCAAGACGGGCCACCCCCCTGAAACTGCCCTCCTGTCGGTCACCACGGCCCTCCAGTCTGCCAGAGCGGCCTCGAGGTCATCCGTCATCATTCTGCTGGACCTCTCTGCAGCATTTGATACGGTTAACCATCGGATCCTGCTCGCCAGACTCTCCGAGATGGGCATCACTGGCACTGCACTTCAGTGGATCTCGTCCTACCTGTCGGGAAGATCCTACCAGGTCTCCTGGGGAGGCGATGTGTCTGACCCCCGCCAGCTCTCCACTGGTGTCCCACAGGGCTCCGTCCTTGGACCCCTCCTCTTCTCCCTGTACACCACCTCGCTTGGACCAATCATCACCTCCCATGGCTTCTCCTACCACTGCTACGCTGACGACACCCAGCTCTACCTGTCGTTCCCCCCGACCGATCCGGGGATCTCAGCCAGGATTGAGGCCTGCCTCACAGACATCTCTGCCTGGATGACCAAGCACCACCCCCAGCTGAACCTCGCCAAAACCGAACTCCTCATCATCCCGGCCAAACCGTCCATCTCCCATGACCTCTCAATCACCCTGGGATCGGCGACGGTGACCCCTTCGTCCTCTGCCAGGAACCTCGGGGTTACCATGGATGACGAGCTCTCCCTCACAGCCCACATCGCTGCTGTCTCCCGGTCGTGTAGATTCACCCTCTACAACATCCGGAAGATCAGGAGATACCTGTCTGAGCACTCCACCCAGCTGCTGGTCCAGGCACTTGTCCTCTCCAAGTTGGACTACTGCAACTCGCTGCTCGCCGGGCTCCCAGCATGCGCAACCCGCCCTCTCCAGAGGATTCAGAACGCAGCGGCCCATCTGGTCTTCAACCTACCCAGACGCTCCCATGTTACCCCGCTCCTCGTCTCCCTTCACTGGCTGCCCGTCACGGCCCGTATCAGATTCAAGACCCTGGTACTGACCTTCCGAGCGGTGAATGGGACTGCACCCGACTACATCAAGTCTCTCCTCCAGCCCTACACCCCCTCCCGCCACCTTCGGTCCTCCTCTGACAACCGTCTGGTGGTCCCACCGCTCAAGACCGCCCGGTCCCAACACAAGCTCTTCCCCTGTCTGGCCCCCCAGTGGTGGAATCAACTCCCCACCTCCATCAGAGACACTGACTGTCTCCCCACCTTCAAGAATAGGCTCAAGACACACTTGTTCCGGGAATACAACGGTACCTAGGAAAGATCTGCTGGACATGATGTTAGTTTCTTCCAGGGTCACAAGGACTCTGACTTAGAGAGCTGCTGCTCTTGTCGGTTAGCTGTAACTGATTAAAATTATTGTACTCGCTGTGAGGTAGTTTACTGTTGTTTGCTCGTCCACAGGTGCACTTTTAGATTCATGTTGTCCAATTGTAACTTGTTTAACTTCATGCTCTTATGATTTTTCCCTTTGGCACTTATTTTTTTTTATTTTTTTTTCACAATGTATGATTCATGTTTGACTACTTGCAATGTTGGGGATATCTCGTTGTTATGATCAGTGACCTATGCACTTTTGTAAAGCTCTCTCTTGGAAGTCGCTTTGGATAAAAGCGTCTGCTAAATGAATAAATGTAAATGTAAATGTAATCTAATCATCCTCTTACCACAATAACCTTGATATGTCAAAATATGACTGAATTACAGCTGTTCATACTTGGGTCAAATCTGACAAAGCTCGCCACGGGAGAAACGGCTTCTTTTTTTAAAAAAAGTAACCTAACACAGCATATGCCAGCAGTGAGAATAGCTCACTGGGATAAACGTGCCGCTTTGGAACACAAAGTCGTAGGATCGAATCCAGCCACAGTCGTCAAACATGTCGTGACAATGGATTATCTGTTTAGCGAAGCCAGGTATGCCACAGTAGCTGTCTAGAATAATAATCATAATGGTAACGAAATGGTTGACGATATTTTTTGCTTTAGCTACTGCATTTCCATATCGAATGCTGCTTGGACCCTTCGTTGCTGCTTGCAGCTATATTTAGGGGCCAAGCAGCAGCGAAGCTGCGAGGCACCTATTGTTTTTGTTAGTTTTATTATTATTATTAGGGGCCAAGCAGCAGCGAAGCTGCGAGGCACCTATTGTTTTTGTTAGTTTTATTATTATTATTATTATTATTATTATTATTATTATGCATAGCGATTGGTGCGAAGTTTTGAAATTTGGCACACTGATTTGGAACGGTCTCCTGATTATCGTCAGCAAAGTTTCATGTCAATCCCTGAAGCTCTATAGCGCCACCAAGGCGTCAAAGTTGGAGGTGCGTTTACGCCCACAACTTTTGAACCGTGAGACCATTTTTCTTGACTGAGGTATCCTTGGATTCCTTGGATGCAGACGATTCGATTGAACCCTGTGACGTCATTGTCGTCATGATGGTTTTTACGTCATTTGTATTTTAAGAAATGACAACTTTTTCAAACTCCTCCTAGGCCGTTACTCCTATTTTCATGACATTTATTCATTTACATTTATTCATTTAGCAGACGCTTTTATCCATGAACATGAACATGTAATCAAATCATCTTCAGACCAAAATCACCTTGATATGTCAAAATATGACTGAATTACAGCTGTTTATACTTGGGTCAAATCTGACAAAGCTCGCCACGGGAGAAACAGCTTCCTTTTTTTTATAGAGTAACCGAACACAACATTTTCCAGCAGCGAGAATAGCTCACTGGGATAAGACGGGCTGCTTTGGGACACGAGGTCTTAGGATCGAATCCAGCCACAGTCGTCAAGCATGTAGTGACAATGGATTATCTGTTTAGCGAAGCCAGTTATTCCACAGTAGCTGTCTAGCATAATAATCATAATGGTACGCAATGGTTGACACTTTTTTTTGCTTTAGCTACTGCATTTCCATATTGAATGCTGCTTGGCCCCTTCATTGCTGCTTGCAGCTATATTTATTATTATTATTATGCATAGCGATTGGTGCGAAGTTTTGAAATTTGGCACACTGATTTGGAACGGTCTCCTGATTATCGTCAGCAAAGTTTCATGTCGATCCCTGAAGCTCTATAGCGCCACTAAGGCGTCAAAGTTGGAGGTGCGTTTACGCCCACAACTTTTGAACCGTGAGACCATTTTTATTAACTGAGGTATCCTTGGATTCCTTGGATGCAGACGATTCGATTGAACCCTGTGACGTCAGTGTCGTCATGATGGTTTTTCCGTCATTTGTATTTTAAGAAATGACAACTTTTTCAAACTCCTCCTAGGCCGTTGCTCCGATTTTCATGGAAATTGCAACAGATCATCTTCAGACCATGCCGACAAAAAGTTATCAAAATGTTATTGATGAGTTAAACCGTTCACGAATAACGCGCAAACGATTTTGACAAAGAGGACGCCAAAGCGGACGTGAGGCCTTGACTCTGTGACGGTTTACAGTATTGAGTCGAAACTTTGGAAATGTCATCACGAGAATGTAATCTAATCATCCTCTTCCCACAATTACCTTGATATGTCAAAATATGAGTGAATTACAGCTGTTTATACTTGGGTCAAATCTGACAAAGCTCGCCACGGGAGAAACGGCTTCCTTTTTTTTATGAAGTAACCGAACACGGCGTTTTCCAGCAGCGAGAATAGCTCACTGGGACGCGGTGGGCAGACGCCTGTACCTGTAAAGGAAAAAATGGGGTACAGCGAAACAGCGCCCCCCAAATCCCCATAGTGGCCACACATGGTAGTATTCGATATGGTTAAGCATAGCCATAGAGAATGAATGGGAAAAGTTAAGGAAGTTAAGGAAAAAATGGGGTACCTGTGTCGAATCCCGCTCACGACGATGTTACATACAAATGATTTATTGTATTTCTTTCAATAATACAATTTAGTAGCACCGGTTATCCGCTATATATCAATAAAATGTAAAGACCACACTGAGGTGTCTCTAATCTACATCTACAAATACGGTATTATACATTACTAATACATCATGTATTTACCCTTGTATACTGTGTATTAACAAGATTGTGTATTGTGAGTAGGCACTATTTTATACAAATAATTGAGATGAACACACAATCTTATTTTGGCCATTTATTGCAACATGTAATCTAGAAAAAATGTAAAACTAGATTAAGTGCAAAACAGAGAGTGTATAAATAATATACAGTCTAAATTCAGTCTTGGCAAAACACAGGCAATTTTTCCTCTCTCTCATTACTGTAGCAACAAGGTGCTGAGTGTGGGAGAGAACAGAGAGGTACAAGCTTGAAACATAGGCAGCGAACATCTCCACTCTCCATCAAAGCTGCCCTGATCATCATGGAAACATGCTACTTTTAAATTAGTGTGCGTGCTTAATACAATATCTGCCCCACCAAAGACCCATTTGAACTGGAAAACTGGAAAGTGCTGTGTCATTTACGTTTGACACATTATTCATTCCCCTTTTATCCAAAATCACATTCATATTACTTATTTGAACTATTTACAACTATATACAGTTTTCTACTACCCCTTCTCCTGAGCCCACCTCTTCTTTTCTGCCTTGTAGAAGTCTGACTGCTGAAATGACCCCCAGGTCATTTCCGCAACCATGCCGTCTTCTTTGTACAGGGAAAGCACCCTGGCAGGACAGTATATGTACCTTCCCGCCACACCCCGGAACGCATGATACACATGAGGGCTCTCCCCTGTTTGATGGGTTTGCGGCAGAACTTGCAGAGCCGACCGGTGGGCTGCTGTTCTGCCGCTCGCCGTTTCCCCCGCAGATCAGCCAACCTCTGTGCCAATCAAACAGCTTTGGTAATAGCTTTTGAAAATAATAATGTTGTTGATCCTAAATGAATAATTTGGTTCAAAAACCTCTGATGGAAATATGTTAAGCAAACAATGCACACAGTGGCATGCACATTCATGCAGGGAACATATAGTATAAGACAAATAAGACTTACCCTCAACGAAGAGCCTGTAAATTCATAATGGGAATCATGCAGAGTATAAGAAAAAAAAGACTTACCATCAATGATGGAGAGGTTGTAAATTCATGATTGGAGTTCTGAACAGCAGAACACCATAAACATTGAACAAGGCCAGGAATGTGGCATGAACATAGACCAAGAGTCATGTCTTGGTCCCAAGAACTGATATGCAAAGAGACCTCGGCCTGCTGGTCTCTTATTCCTGGGAGATGAAGATGCACCTGAAGACAGGGCAGCAGCTCGTGACAAAGCAGAGATGAAAAGATGTACAACATGCTGTCAAGTAGCAGTTCAAAAGCATATTGCTTTAAATGTGTCCTCAGTCACACACAACAAGGCCCATTGACATTCACAAAAGAACACTCACTTACAGCCCTGCTTGACCATCTTGGAGGGGGAGATGTCCAGCATGGCTTGCTCCAGGTCTTCATCCTCATCCATGACTGTGGTGCAAACAGGAAAGAAACATAAGAATGTATTCCTTTCACTGTACAATAGTTATACATATATGAGTTAACCATGATCACTAAATGACTTGGTATATTTAATTAAGACTGATGACCTACCCACGGCTTGGCTGGAGGCGAGCAGAGGCGAGGACATGGATGCCTCCTGGGACTTCTTGGTCAGGTACCGCTTCAGTTTGTCCATACTAGTTCCTGGAGTGGTGGTCCGGGACAGAACAAATGCTGCAAAGCCATCTGCCCGACCCTCCCAGACGTCACCCCAGGTCCTTGTCGGCATGCGGCCAAAGCCGACCTGTTGGTCCTCCTCCACTGACCTGACAGCCCCCGTCCTCCTGGCCTCGTACTCCAGCACTGCCTTGATCTCCTTGAAGGAAGTGGCATACCCAACAAAGGACCGCAGGCTGTCTTTGCTGGGCCCATCCAAAGGCACGCCAGCTGTTTGCTCCTTTTCAAAATGTTTGATGAGGTACAGAGTGTATCCCACATCATTTTCAAGGAGCCACCTGAACAATTTCCCCTTGTACTTTCCAAACTGGAGAGTATACTCCCCCAACTCCTCAGTTTGGTTAAACACATCCCCCCCTCTGTCACGGACCTCTGTCATGGCCCTTGCCCTCGTGTGGTCCTCCTTCATGGGTGCTGACTTGTCCTTCAGAGGGACAGAGGGGTCCTTCCAATGCTTGGCTTCCTCAGTTGCGTCCTGGAGAAGGTAGCCATGACCAAGACCAAGACCCCTTCCGAAAGACCACCACCACTCTCCCGGGATAAAAGCTGAAAACGTTCTTAGACATCTGTATTTAAAAGAATAAAAGAACATATTCAATAATTACAGCAGATTACTTTCAAGAGGGGGTGGTAGCCCAGGGTTTCCCCTACCATTATATTGGGGGGGCAGCTTTCGTTCGTTTTGTAAAAAATAATAATTAATTATTCTTAAAAACATCTCATACAGTGCCAGATCACCAAAAAAGTCGTTTAAGGTTACCTTTCCTATAAAACAGGTCTATAGCTTGCTCTTTTATTCAGCAAACTAAATAGCCTTATGTTATTTATCTTATTTACACAACGGCATGTCATAAAATCTGATCTGAGACGCTTCTCGAAATCGCATTTAAATAAGGCCAAACAGCGCCCCCCAAATCCTCATAGTGGCCACACATGGTAGTATTCGATATGGTTAAGCATAGCCATAGAGAATGAATGGGAAAAGTTAAGGAAGTTAAGACTATTCATAGCAGACTGCCGGACGGGCTGCTTTGGAACACAAGGTCGTAGGATCGAATCCAGCCACAGTCGTCAAGCATGTTGTGACTATGGATAATCTGTTTAGCAAAGCCAGGTATGCCACAGTAGCTGTCTAGCAGTATAATCATAATGGTAACAATCACGTTTCATTGTCAGGGGATTTATAGTCAAGAAGAAGCGCATTTATTGTGCTTTGTAGATATAACCCTGCTACATGTAGCCAGCGCATCGGATTTCTTGCATCATAAATTCTACACGGTTTGACCCCAAATTACAAGATCGGACTCTTCAGATTCTTTGCGGCACACCGAGTCGTAAAATATTAGGCTTTCCCACGTCAGCCATTTCGAATTTTCATAAAAACCTACTTTTTGGAATTCCACGTTCGCCTGTTCTCCTATTTTCATGAACATGTAATCAAATCATCTTCAGACCACAATCACCTTGATATGTCAAAATATGACTGAATTACAGCTGTTTATACTTGGGTCAAATCTGACAAAGCTCGCCACGGGAGAAACGGCTTCCTTTTTTCTATAGAGTAACCGAACACAACATCTTCCGGCAGCGAGAATAGCTCACTGGGATATGACGGGCTGCTTTGGAACACGAGGTCTTAGGATCGAATCCAGCCACAGTCGTCAAGCATGCCGTGACAATGGATTATCTATTTAGCGAAGCCAGGTATGCCACAGTAGCTGTCTAGCATAATAATCATAATGGTAACGAAATGGTTGACCATTTTTTTTGCTTTAGCTACTGCATTTCCATATCGAATACTGCTTGGCCCCTTCGTTGCTGCTTGCAGCTATATTTAGGGGCCAAGCAGCGCAGCTGCGAGGCACCTATTGTTATTGTTAGTATTATTATTAGGGGCCAAGCAGCGAAGCTGCGAGGCACCTATTGTTATTGTTAGTATTATTATTAGGGGCCAAGCAGCGAAGTTATATAGATTTTCCGCTATTTCCGGTTTTATTAAAAAGCTTTGAAAGCCTACTCCTCCTACAATGTTTGTCAAATCTTCTTCAAATTTACCAGACATGATCTTCAGACCAAGCCTCACAAAAGTTAGTGAAAAGAATTTTGATCCTCACAACCGTTTGTCCGTGAGAGCCAATCAAATTTAGCAGAGAAGCTGCCAAACAGGAAGTGAAGTCCTATCGCAGTAGTTCTTTGAGGCAGTGACATCAAATTTAGTATGCATAGTTGGAACCTTATTTTGAGGATGTCCTATAAAAATGATGTCATGTGACTAAAAGGGGGCGTGGCCGGAAGCATAAACGTGTTTTTGCCTACAACTGTTGAGGTGTTCACCTTAATACAGTCATTTCTTTGTCTCTTGATGTCTTGTGAGATCCCAAGCCTGACCATCGATAACTTTTTATAATAACCGAATTGACGCGGCCGCCATTTTGGATTTCCTGGAAAAGTGTAAAAACCTTTTGCTCAGCCCAATTCCTGTCCAATGTTTACCAAATTTGGCACAGATGATCTTTGGACCAAGCTTCACAAAAGCTATCAGATGGATTTTCACATTTCAAAACCGTTTCTTCGGTAGAGCCGATCAAAAGCGGCGGCGAAGCCGCCCAAAGAGCCGCAAGGGCCTATCTCAGCAACCGTTTGTTCGATCGTTGCACAAGTGCTTTGGGGCCATGTCCTGCTTGGCCCCTCCATTGCTGCTTGCAGCTATATTTAGGGGCCAAGCAGCGAAGCTGCGAGGCACCTATTGTTATTGTTAGTATTATTATTATTATTATTGGGTGTGCCACGTCATCGACGTGGCCATCCTTTGTAATCTCACATATATATTATTATTATTATTATTTTTGCCCCCCTACTCCTCGGTCAATATTTGGACTACATAGAAAACGTCGACGTCCAAAGTTTCGTCTTGGTCCCGATTGAGTTGCTATTACTTTTATGTACGTTCCGTTGCACAGTTTAGGACCATACAACGTTTTTGTGGCATAAAGTTGATTTTGTCGGCAAAGGGTAGACTACTCAGTTATAATAGCCTACGTCACAGCGTCGGCACATGTTAGCAACGACGCATTAGATACGACGTGCATAGAAGACTGTTGCACAGCAGCAAGGATGGTAGGCTATCGTGCCTCCCCCCCTAGCATCCGTCAATATTTTGATTACTTAGAAAACGTCATGTCAAAAGTTGGTAGCCATTGAGTTGCTTGTCTTTTTATTTACCTGGCTAACTTGCTAGCCACAGTCACTGACGCTACTAACGTCACGAAACACGCGTGACTACCTCTAGCAGAACATTAGTTTAGCAGCTTGTTAACTTCTGGGAGATAGCTAGCTTTAACGATACTGCAAGGCAGATGCAGAAACGCCACAAGCAAAGAGGCCAGGGTGATAACTATTTACTAATGTTACTTTCTGATATGAAACACAATTGTTAAGTGTAATGTACAATATAAGCTAATATTATTGAGGAACTACATCGACTTTCGGAAACGGTAGTCTACTATTTCACTGAAGCATTAGCATCATGACATTAGCCTATGTTGCCCGGGCAACACATACTACAGCGGTCTAGGCTGCATCTGTTTTCAATCGTTAAAATAAACATTACTCACAAATACATTTTCGTTGTACGATTTATTATGACATTAGATTACAAGTAAACGATTTGTTGGTGAAATAATCATTACCTGTGATTTCAAACCAGTACTGCAACGCTGTAGCCTACGCGAGACACTGTGTAGCTAACAAAAACATCCACAGCTGTTTACAGTAGGAAGTCAAACGGCGACAGAACATGTTCGGCACTCCCTTAAATTAAAAGTATTTCAATAGGTGAAACTGTCTGACTACTAACCCGAACTTCATTACACAGGCTAGATTTGTCAATCTGTTCATGAAAGCAATATTTAATTTCAGCCTAAACCGTACAACGGAACGTTCAACCAACGATCGCCACCAAGACGAACACTGTAGTATACAACTTAAGGCCTCAATATGCTACTGCGTCTCCGTTTTCGGGTGGGCGGGCTCACGGATACGCACGGATACACACGGATATACTTCGTTTATAGTTCTCCGTAGGCTGTGGGTGCTGAAAACAATTCACCGCCAGAAGAGTAGGTGGCGCTGCACTGCGATGCTAGCTATAGGTTATCGAAAACTCGGAGCAAATTTACAAATGAGCCGTTTCATCAATAAAATATGCAGTTTCAGCGACTACACTGTCCATTTCTCGTCACATTTCAATTCAAATGCCGATTTACATGTACTGTTTAGCTGAAATATGAATTGTAAAAACTGCTTCGATCTCTTTGGTGATGTTTGTGATGCTAGCTGGAAAGGCAGCCTGCTTTGACTGGGTGTGCAGTGAACATTTCTGGGGGGTTATTATGATTACGGAAAGGGATCGTATATGTTTTTATATTGCTACCATTTTAGAGACTGCTTATCGATCCGAGTGTTAATCAGGCGTGGAGCCAGGCGTTGTAAACATTCCGGGTTTAGCCCAAACCAACAAAGTATTGGGGCTTGATTTGCAAGAACGCGACGCTGAGCGCCTCCACGGTCCTCTTCCACATATTAACATAGTGCTGCAGCCAACGAATAATGCACCTAATAATATGGTGCCTGCACTGCAATTCCATGGCGGGCTGGACCAAATGATTTTTCGGGCTGCATATGGCCCGCAGGTCGGACGTTCCCCGCCCCTGTCTTGTTGGTCACAGCAACCCATAGCGGCAACCCTGCCCCTGACTTCTTAATACGGACCAATTACAGCCAAGGGGGTCTCCGTCGCTCTGCGTAATTTCGCCGGATAGTTAGAAAATTCAGGAGGTGCACGTCAATCCGTCAAAAGCTCTCCGAGGGCTGACGCAGAGCACGCAGAGGGCGTTCCACGGAGACGAGGGCGTTCCCTCCTTTGCGTTTTTCGAAAAACACAGAAGCACAATTAGGCCTTTACCGGGGCAGCTTCTCCACAAAGGGCTATATCGCATTTTGCGTTGTTACTGACAATGATCGCTATTGAGCTTTTTATGCATGAGCGATTTTCCACTAAATAAATGTCAAGCTTATTTACGTTTTTGGGGGCATGTCATAAGTTAGCAGAGCTACTGTTTGAATTGCGATTCCATCTGAAATATTTCCAGTGATAACGTTGTTACAGTAGCTTCTTTCCAAGGGTGTTCTTAATGAATTATTATGCAATAGACTATGAGTAGGCTAAATGCTTGAAAATATCACTAGAAGGGAAAAACTTAAAGGGACGGACAAGCAGGCACACCCTCACAATTTCCCCAGAAATGGTATGCTCTCTAGTTAGAGTTTGTTCTCCCTGCTCCTGCTCCACACATGGATCTAAGGTGAAAAAACATGTAAGGATTGGACAGTCAACACTGAATGATACAATACACAATTCAGCCTTTACTTAATTATAATACACATTGTATGCTTAGGCTATAAGGTAACCTAAATGTGACACTACCTTGTTGGTTGGGCAGAAGAATAGGCACAGAAATGGAGGGCCTTGTGAACTTCATCTCTTCAAACAAGAGCTTCCTCTCCTCAATTTGGAGATGAGCCCACTTCATTTCCAAGACCTCCTATTGGTATTTAGCATCCTGTGTCGCTGATTGCAGGGTCCTGACACCGGTGTAAAACTCAGATGCAGCATAGTTTGCACGTTCACCTTCTTGTCTTTGTCTTCATGTAGCATCATACAATGTCTACATTGAAAAGTACTAAAATAAGTAGCCTATAATAAATGTAAAGTTTCTGTAGCGACAGAAAATATTTTTTGTGTGCCGTAATTCGTAAATTATTTTGGTTAACGTTTACATTTTAAAGTCTTAAAGTTGCGTCAGAAGAATCACATTTCAGTACAATGGACAGCGTCTTGTTAAGTGCAACTTAAGAGACACGTACGATGGTTTTCCTTACGAGCATGTTCGGGAAACGCACGTAAGAAATAACGATGGATCTTTATTTTGATCGTAGAGAACCCTCGTAACTCGTACGATCCATCGTTATCGGGAAACGCAGCCCATGTCAATAAATGTCTAGGGAGGTTTTGATAGTTGCTTTGACTTATCTCATGCACTTGTATAGTTTAGGTACTTGTTAGTTTAGTTGGGATAGTTTTGGCAAACAGTTATTTAAAACATGTTCAAACCGGTAATAATATGTACCATTGTTGTTGTTTTATTTTTTATTTCTACAGAATAAAAATGTATTATACAATAGAGTCTTAATGCAGGTATTGCTTTTTAGTAGTCCAAGTTACTGAAATGTGAGAGGGTTGCATTCAGTAGGCGCAAATGTGAAAACAAAACATGCTAAATGACAAATTCTGTAACCTTTTTTTGCTGAACATTTTCTGATTATCAATCTTTCAACTAGAAAATAACTACCGGTAGTTAATTTTACGCTAATTAACATTTCCAACAACGACATGTTGAGTAGAACAGTCTTGTTTCTAAGACATGCAGTGGTGCATTGATCAGCATTTGGGTTTTGTTTGTTAACTCTATACATTTCACACACCTGGGCAAAGTAACAATCACACAATGACTTTGATCTGGATCTAGTTTTGTTTTCCATTGCCCAGGCATGACAACTAAATCAGTGAAGTAATCAAGCTCATTTCAACTCTACTTTGGCCAGGTGTGGTGTGGTGTCTGAAGTTCAATTGAGTGGTCTCTTTGTGATGTCCTGCTCCGTCAGGTAGAAGTTGAGGTACCCTCCCAGTGCACTCATCGCCACGCCAGTCATGTGACTCGAGCAGCCGTCTGCAGGGGGATAGAGGATGCCTCAAATAACTATTACGCTGAATACTGATAGTAGTCTGGAGGTAACTGGGATTTCCTGTGTATTTATGATTTTCACTAATCAATATAACTAGTCATTGGATACTAGTTACTATATTCTCATGTGAGTTTGCTATTGATAGTAGTATATATTTGTCAGGTTGAATACATGTTCAGGGTCAGAAGAAAGTACTGGGTAAACGTCTCTTGTGATGACAACAGGGAGAGCTCCACCTATGATTTTTTTCTGCTCTGAGAGTGGTCATGGGCTGGGAGCTGGGAATCTCTTTCTCTTGTAACACCATTACTGCCTGACTGTCACTATCTATGTTTACTTTCTCTTGCCCTATAATAGATGGTCCTCTGGCCTTTAGAGCAGAGAGACATGATTGAGACCTAAGCCTGACATTTATTGTCAGAGATCTTGTTTTAATACTTCTAAAAATCCAGAACTCACTGAACTTAGTCACTCTGTTAATAAAGAGACAGACAAAACACTTTCTTTATCAGTAGTTTCTATGTGAAAGTTAAGATCTTCAATCAACACACACCTCTCAGTGTTTTCTCTCTCCTCTTCACTCTTCGTTGTGGTTGCATTGCCCCCAGCAGCTCCTCTCCAATTATCTGGGAGATCACTCTTTCTAGAGAGCAAGCCATAGGAAGACTTCATAAAACACTGTCACTTCACAGTTTACCTCACACACACATCTGAAACCTATGCAATATTTGTCTTTCGCTTGAACACTGTTATTTTAGTCTGTGTCTGTTGGGTATTACGTAAAAAAAATCCCCTACCACACGCACCAATATGATACCATGGCACAAGGAGTGTTGATGGCTGTTAATTATTAAGGCAATATGGTCCCCTAACCCAATCAGAAGGCAAGCTGAAGTCTATGAAAAATATTGTGCTAAATACATCAGTCCAATCTATACAAAGCAAGAACTAACATGTCCTAAAAATTACAATTTAATTTGTCAGTTGTCAAGCTGCATTTACCATCTTTCCCAAAGCATCCCATTTCCTGGTCTTGTAAACTCAGAATATGCTTCAGCCAATCAGGTTTGTAGAAGTCAGAGAAGCCAGCCAATCCACACAGAAGTACTGGGAATAAAGATAAAATATAACAACACACTTTTAAGCATGGGAAATACACATGCAACACAACTATTTCCGCAGAGTAGGTTCTCTTCCTGAAAAGAAGTAGAACCGCAGTTTTTCCTTCACTGTAAATTCTTATGCTTGCCAAGAATTAACATCTTAGTTCTGGAAATATCATATTTATTATCTTGTTAAAAAAAGTATTTACTAGTTTCTATCTTTTAATTTGTGGTATATTCTTAAGCCTACTTATTTCTAGACTGGAATCAACTTATTTTAAGATATCTTGTCGATTAAAATGATCTGTCCATGCAACTAAAATAATCTCACTAGTATTAAGTCATTTTCTTTAAAAATGTTGCGTTAATTTCTTGTATTTTAGCAGACCTTTTTTGCAGTGTTGGCATTTAAACACAAACAAATTTCTTCCCTTTTTAGCATTTTCAAAACACTCACTGTTTTCGATAAAGATGTCCTGGCTTTGGCCGGTGAAGCCATTCTTAATAATGTCCTGATTGCTCTTCATCATGTTGGAGCAGAAGATCCTCTGGTAGTCTTGCTCTGTCAGGTTGGCACGTGACGCCCGCATATCTCCCTTCAACATGTTTGAGCAGCCTTTCTGAGGGAGCAAGAGGACTGTGAGTTCAAATAAAACAGGTAGCTGGAACAAGTCCTTCAGCAGGACTACTGAAGCTGAATAACTTGATATGGGCTAGGCAAAATGTATCATCTAACACATCATCATGAATCTCAACCACACACTCTGTCTGTATTGCGTCTGAGATATTAATGTGGGAAAGTCTAATTTTGAACAAAAAACTGTTTGCAAGATTCTAGTAGATTCAAGATTCTAGTGTGGGCATCTCACCATGGACCCAATCATGAAATAGAGGAGCTGGTGGGAGAGGGAGTAGTGAGGGCAACCAAAGCGTGTCATTGTATCTCGGCAAGACTTTGTCACAATGCAGGGAGTCCCGTTGTTTTTCCTGTCCACAAAAAAAGAAGAAGATGCAAATCAGTCTGAGATAAGTCTTCTTGGGATAATGTTCCACTCTTTCTTTTTCCCTTGTGAAAGTGGATGGCATTCGATGACATATAGCTGTCTGAAGCTCCATTTCTACAATGTTCTTGGCATGAAGCAATATGTCAAACTTTGCCAGTTGATGCTGTGTGTGTACATGCTTGTGTGTGTAAGTGTGTGTTTGTAAATGTGTAAGAGGTGTTTAAATGTAAGAGGGAAGTACAAGACATATATGGGAGTGCAGTCTGTGTGTGTTTACCATGTGCCAAGGAGCAGTGTCATGCATTTGTCGCTGAGCTGCTCATCATAACACTCCATGGCCCTGGTGGAGTAGTAGGCCAGGGAGGCGTCTGTGGAGCTCCACTCATGTGGCACTACCCAGAAGGTCCAGGTCAGCAAGGGCTGAAACTCTGCATGGGGAACCAAGAGAATGGACAACTATAACCTAGCCTTTCTCAACTGGTCTAACCTCAGGACCCACTTCGGAATCGGAAATTCTGTAACTTATCAAAATAAAAGTTGGAATTTTTGATTGAGCCGAATCACATGTCCGCGACCCTCTCCACACCAGCTTGTGACTTACGTTTTGGTCGCGACCCACCAGTTGAGAAACACTCCTAGCCAAATGAAATAACTATTGAATATTCAGTGTGAGAGAAATTACGTAGTTTATGATACATTTATCTGAAAAGTTATTTTAAGAGGTTGACAAAAACAGTTCCAGCTCCCTAAAAGTCAACCTATTTCAGCATAATCGAAGAAGAAGGTTGTCATGTGTAGGCCAATTATTACCTCGGTAGTACTTTGGATCGTTTTCTGCTAGTGCCGAGACGGCCTTCTCGAGACTCTGATCCAGCCGCCTAACCAGTGCTACCGCTGAGGTGCGCTGAGCCCAGCTGACCGGGTCTGTGTGCGGCCATGTCCGGATTGCCTCCTTAAATTCAGCTACAGCGGGACGAGACAACATGGATACCGTAAAAGAGAAGGGAGTATTACCAAAATATGTAACACTGTTAAAAAGAAACTCCTTTTTTCCCTGCTATTTTTTTTATGTGGACAAATTGACCCAACATTAAAATAAACAAAACTGTTGCTTCTAATTAATTAACATAGCCATTAAGGTAAACATCTGTAAATCGGACAGGATACAAGCAAATATGCGTCCTTGGCTAGCGCAGAACCAACAATAGTCAAGCAATCCTATAATGAAATGAGAGAGATAGGCGTATGTTATAATACGCTTTAGGAAGCATTCAAATACCTTCTTAACAATATTTAACTTACCCTGTAATATCAAATAGCCAACCACTCCGTCGAGATTTATATGTTGGTGCTCAATCTCCAAGAACAATGCACCCTTAGCTAGACTGCTGAGGATGTCATCAATGACCTCTTCATGCGACGCAGTAACCGAAAGAATAGCAAATACTGCGACTAGGTAGAACCTTGTCATCTTTTAACAAAATGCTATCATTGATATGGGAGAGTCTTGCCACTTCGAGAAATGGGATTGAAAATGAGACTTCTACAAGCCAAGTGTATGTCTGTGTGGGTTGGAATAAACCGTAGCCTATGTCACGTGAGCTCGCATACACTGATGAATAACATTCTGCAGGTTTTATAACTAAAACATATCTTTGTAGGCTATATTGTACATTTATTGTGAATTAGGATTGATTCATTCAGTGACTTCACACACTCGATTCTAAAAAAATCGTGATGGTTGACAATAGTTTTAGGTAATCTATGCTAGGCTATTGCAAGATCGATATAAAAAAAACTGACATTGATCTGGGAAATTAACGTTGTTGTTTTGTTTTTTTACATTATTATTTATCGATAACCTATACATGCGACAGATGTTTGCTTTACATTTATTCATTTTTACATTTATTCATGCTTTAGGATACTCCTACCCACTTGCCAAAAAACGTAGTCTGACAGACCAGGAAATTAGGTTCACAATTAAATCCCTTAGAGCGTCGTGGAAATCCATATTGACGTCGTCGCTAGAGGGAGTCTTCGCATGGACGGACGGCGATGGCAGCTCGATCTTCGCATGGACTGACGGTTAAAGGCGTCTTTGACTACAAAACCAAGTTTACCTTGTCAAAGTTGAATAACGACAGTTCAGTGGGTTAAACGGACATATATTGAACCTCAAAATCCATTGACACCTCTTTCCTATGCAAATCTCACAACCTTTTTCAGTGTATTTTATCTATTGGGTCATCAAAATCTTTTTTTTTAAGCTTTTTATATCAAGTGAAATGTAGTCTTTAATAGTGTAAAAACATTAAATACATTTTAACTTTATATCAGAAATTATCTTGTTTTTTCAGTTGACACCATTTATTTTGACATGTCCCTCATGACCCTCTATGGAAGTGTACTTGGGTAATGTTTTCTTTCTAAATAAGTGCATGATTATTAATTAAAATCACATGATTTATGTACCTCAGTAACATCTCAACCCTGTTAGACAAATAATTTCCCCCCATTAAAAAATTGATCCATGTGTGACACCAACCACAGGACGTGACAACATAAAAGTCTTCTGAACCACATCATACAGACACAGGCAAGTTACCACCTTCTTTTATAACTAGTTCAGTCATTTATCTTTTGATATTGTGGTCGTCAAGCTCAACAACTCAACCCTGTTACCAGTGACGGAACCACTTTTATATATGGGGTGGCCAAGGGGTGGCCAGGGCTACTTAAGGGGGTCCACGGACCAAGACTGAAAGTGTGTGTGTAACCTTAGCCTGGCATCTAAGCAGTGTAAATTATTCATATGATTGCTGATGAGAAATAGAAATTCAAATTCACGTATGCCTGAGTTCTTCAGTGTGGCCATATGGTCCACTAGGGTTACTTTAATCAAATTCTACATTTACTACGAAGAGTAGACTGTGTCTCTACATCTGAATTGCAACTAAATTCTTTCTTACACACACTGTACTGTACTCAAATTTGAGAGACTTTGGTCACTCTGTTTTCATGAATATATAATCTGGGTCTAACCAGGTTAGAGGTTAGATTCACAGTACACAGGCTAGTAGCAGGTGGAGTGTGTCCAGGGTGGGAGGAATCAGTCACAATCTTCCTCGCTCGCCTCAGGGTCCTCGAGTTGTGCAGGTCTTCGAGGGTAGACGCTGCAGTCTCAATGATGCTGTGAAAAAGTGCACCATCATTGTCCTTGGCAGGTTGAAATTCTTCAGTTGCCGCAGGAAGTACATCCTCTGTTGTGCTTTCTTGGTGAGGGAGCTGATGTTCAGTTCCCACTTGAGGTCCTGGGAGAGGATAGTACCCAGGAAGCGGAAGGACTCCACAGTATTGACTGGGGAGTCGCACAGGGTGATGGGGTGAGTGGGGCTGTATTCTTTCTAAAGTCCACAACCATCTCCACTGTCTTAAGAGCATTCAGCTCTAAGTTGTTCTGTCTTACACCAGGTCACCAGATTGTCCCCTTCCCACTTATAGTCAGACTCATCTCCACCAGAGATGAGCCCAATGAGGGTGGTGTCGTCCGCAAACTTCAGGAGTTTGATGGACGGATGACTGGAAGTGCAGTCATCCGTTTGTGTACAGGGAGAAGAGCAGAGGGGAAAGGACGCAGCCCTGAGGGGATCCGGTGCTGATGGACCGGGAGTCAGAGATGTGTGCTCCCAGATTAACACACTGCTTCCTGTCAGACAAGAAGTCTGTGATCCACCTGCAGGTGGAATCAGGCATATTCAGCTGGGAGAGCTTGTCCTGAAGCAGGGCGGGGATGATGGCTTTGAAGGCAGAGCTGAAGTCCACAAACAGGATCCTGACGTAGGATGCTGGGGAGTCCAGGTGCTGTAGGGTGAAGTGGAGGGCCATGTTAACTGCATCGTCCACAGACCTGTTGGCTCTGTAGGCAAACTGCAGGGGGTCCAGTAGAGGGTCTGTGATGGATTTGAGGTGTGCCAGCACCAGGCGCTCGAAATACTTCATTACCAGAGAGGTCAGGGCAACGGGTCTGTAGTCATTATGTCCAGTTGGCCTGGGCTTTTTGGGCACAGGGATGATGGTGGAGGACTTGAGACAGGCTGGCACATGGCATATCTCCAGGGAGGTGTTAAAGATGTAGTTCAGTCAAGACAATCACGTATTAGATTTGAGCATTTATTGTTACATGACATGGACATGTAGATTTAACTTTGGCGGAGTGGATGATCTAAGGGAAGTACTCCCTGCCTCCTCGATGCAACACATATATACATGACATATGAGGCAGGGAGCAATAGAATATAATCCCCTAGATGGATAGAACATAGACAGCATGGGGGAGAAGGGGATGGTGGAGGGTGGCAGCATCAGTGATCATAAACGACAGGGGTGAGTGTGTGCGTATCCGCGCGTCTTTTAAAGACGCCTTATCGGACGCGCCCAATGAATATGCGCTGCTAATATGGGTGTAGTGGGCGGAGGAAGAAGGTGGAGTAAGACGCCTTACGTCCCTTGATGATGCGTGCTGCCCGATTGCCCTGCCTGAACTAGCTGCGCTTATTTCAGTCAAGACAATCACGTATTAGATTTGAGCATTTATTGTTACATGACATGGACATGTGGCTTGACTTGGCGGAGTGGATGATCTAAGGGAAGTACTCCCTGCCTCCTCGATGCAACACATACATACATGACATATGAGGCAGGGAGCAATAGAATATAATCCCCCAACACACCACCGCTCCGCCAGACTATGTGTAGAGCGGAGCGCCGCTTCTCCTAAATCACAGGAGGACCCCCTGTTAGAGATATTAATCTATCAAGCATTGCACAGTCAGTCGGTGAACAAGTTAAGAATGCTTTATTGCTTGCGGCCACAAGGAGACAAAAACATCACACGCCATTGTGCTAGAAATTTGTCTGACTAGCAACAGTTGTTGCTAGTCATTTTAAACACCAGCGCTCAGGACTGTAATTGGCTAATACAAAGTATTTAAATGTTCCATGGCTCTTCTTCATTGGCTCCTCTGCATAGACCTTGCGCGCGTGTGTGCGTGCGTGTTTGAGTGTGTGCATGTGTGCTCTTTGACCCCTGTAAGCCTTCACCACTTCTTTTATGGCCTCTCCAGAAAGATAATGGTCAAGCCCAGGTCCCCTTGTTTATGTAAGCCTAGTGTTACCCAGAGTTCAGATTTGGGGCTAGGCCTCTCCCCACACACAAGGAATATTGTAACACAGAATCATTCTTATACAGGATAAATATGTTACATCTTCAATTTCTCCCACATATCCCTCCTGTTTAACCTGAATAAAATGTGTTATTCCAAAACCACACCAACGCACAATCAATAAAGTCAAAAATACATAAAATAAAAATAATTCATAAAAATAAAAATAATCCATAAAAAATCTAAAACGTGTAATAATCGATAAGACTATAATACAGCATCATAGTCTAGTAGTGTGAATTCACTCAACACAACGGGAAACCCATGGTATTGGGATAAAACCCGTCATCACTCAGCAGTGGTTATTTGACGTCTGATGCATTGGACCTCATCTCAGATCTCCTTCACACACAATCAAACAGAAACAAAGATTGCAACAAAGAAATCAATACAGAAATGATCAGGATATGAACATGCCTTGTTGTCTACATGGTCACCTCTAAAACCAAACATTCAGTAAACTTTCAGTCAGGTTTTTCTAAGACAGTCTATAACAAGGCCCTGATTGTGCTCTTCCTCTGGTGATAAGCAGTTCTCTCCTAGGTCAGGGAGCCATAAAACCTCCCCCGAAGGTGATCTACAGAGCCGTCAGGCCTTTAGGTCAACAGACATTTCTCCCCAGCCTGCCGTTACTATTTTACAACCTCTGCATGATAAGACATCACTTTGGCACATCCTGAAAAGTTCTTTCATGTTCTCAATTACTGTTTCTTTTCAACTGAATATCAACTTTCTGTAGTACAAACTGGTCTCTCAAAAACAAAACATTAAGCTTTAATGCAACTCCAAAATAATACTTCATCAAGTCACATCAATGAAACAGGATTGTTATCACTTCTTCCGACAGTCTATAACTGTTCTCAAACTTCTGCCCTGGAACATAACAATTCAACTGAAACATCTTTACGTAACTGGTAGAACGTATCATGATAGGAGTGTTTGTACCTCAATTTTATTCCACAGAAAAGTTTCCAATTTATCTCAAGATTAAAACTTAACTTCTGAATCTATTTACCATTTGCATTGTCATCAATGAAACTGTTAAATCATTATATCCGTAATCATAGCACCATTTAGTTCATGCGTATTTCAACATACAAAACGTCATTTCCAAGATAATTCCCATTATTATCACAAAGTCCAATTTGCTGAAACGGATGCCATGATTGTGTATGCATGGTGATTGTGTAATCTTCTCATAGAAAATGTAGTCTAGTTGATTCAAACGGCAACCTCAACACACTGTACTATAGGCACAGCGCGGAGTTCTCCTTAAATTGACATCATCAAACAACATGCACGCTCGACTCGCGTGTACTATGCCATCTCCTCTGAAACTAACCAGGAATGACCCTGTTCACCTCTGTCATTTCCAGGACTATGTTTCAAATCCACCCCCACAATCCAGTCTCCTTAGGTCAGTGACCTCTTACTGGATTGGGACAGCATCTCTCGCCTGTCTGTGAATTTCAGAACATAGTAGACTTCACAGTATTAAAGTTACATTCTCACAGTGGTCAGTTGAAAGCAACTGACTCCTCGCTCCATTCCTGAATCTTTACATTTCTTTAGCTCAAAAGAAGTCCATGCATACCTTGTTCTCTCTCAAATAGGGTATGTTAAAAAGTTTTTCTTAAAGTTTTTATCCTTGTATAGTTTGTAAATCCATTTGCCATAAACACTTTCGTTATCACCATCCCTCCTGTTTGAGACATGATTCATCCCATGGCTCAAATCAGCACATAACTAAATAGATTCTTCAGTGACATAAATTCCTCCTGTTAATTTACATAACCCACCAGTTTGGTGACACTTCCTGCATATCTCTCAAGAAAGTCACATCCACATTTCCTATTGTTAAGACACCTGTATGGCTGCCTCTTCTGCGCCACATCAGCTTTAGCATTTCCAGAAAAATAAAATCAATGTTATCAGTATGAACTTCTAGTAGAGCAAACAAATTAATCAATATCTTCCCTTGCAGATCATTTAATCTTTTAACCATAGAGAACAGTAAATGAAGAGGCTCTTACATTGTCAAATAGGTCACCCATCCTTTCTACCTTTCCCTGCTTACTGTATCCTAGCCTATTTAGTTCACACCCTAAGTCTCTGTTTGCCGTTGGTTTCTTCACTGAGGTTGAGACGGGCCTTCAAGAAAAGACTCCCCTTTGTAGTCAGACTTGGGCCTTAAGAGACGGTGGTGAGTAACTAATCTGACCCTATATTAATGTCCCTAACTTTCATACAATGTGACAAATGTATCCAAGACGTCCTCTCCGCTATTTTGACTGCAGTGGGTGTGGTGAGCAGTACCTGATATGGTCCTTCCCACCTTGGCTGGACCAGTTCTTTCTTTTGATATCTTTAATCAATACACAATCTTCTCGTTCAACTCCCCCACTCTTTGGTTTACTGCTTCACCTGGAACAGAACTTAGCAAAAGATACCTCTTTTCTAGTTAGCATTTGTATAAAATCTGTTAACGTCTTGATCCATCTCTTCATCATGCTATGCAAAAGGTTTAAGTTGTGGTATCACCTATGATCTTCCATAATTCAATTCATTTGATATTCAACTCCTATTAGTCATGCCAGAAATTACAATCTGTTTCCTTGTTTCCTTTTTTAGAAAATCAACTGTTAGTCTAATTTCTTTCACTTCAAAAAACTTTTCTTTCTTTTAAAACTGTTAAGTTTAAGACCTATATTGTTTCAGATTCCTCTATGTTTCCATTATATGATAAAAACCATTGTAATTATCCCCAAACCAGAATTTAATCTGTATGCCTCCTATATGAAATAAAGACCAAATAATGTAGCTATTAACCAAACATTTTTTCTCTATATGTTCCATAAAAGGTCAGATAGGTAGAACTTCCTAACCCGTTTTGGCTGCAGTCCAAAACAAGCTAATTAGCACAACCCATCATAACCACAATTTCAGACTTAATGAGTCTTCTCAAATTATGCACTAATACCACTCATAAAAACATCCTTATCACAGCCCAACTGTTCATCCCAAACATTGTGTCAGGCTCCTGATAAAACATCCATATAAACTTTAAATCAAAATGACAATCAAACTCCAAATAAAAGTATATTTGAGCCATGTTCTCTCTTATTGTTAACCAAATTCCATCCAATACCTTTATCAAAACTCTTTAAAAACCCTAGATTGTACTATTTTGACTTAAAATGTTCAATGTACCTTCAAAGTATATGCATATTTCCTTTTTCAGAACATCAGTGTTTAAACTAATCATCTCTTCTCATCCATAAAACGTTCTTTTGTTTCATTCCATGACCTTCCATGATCACTCTAAACCGATCTTTCATGTAACCATCTAATCACTTCACCATTTTTCACATATATTTCCTCAAACCAAAATAAAACACTTGTGAAGAACCACCCAAAATAACCCAAACTGGAAAAAGCCATCAATTGGTTCCATGTCAATGGATATTTGATAAGCACGTTATTTAAGTCAGACAGTAATAAAGTTACAATTTCAAATAAAATCAAACCCCTAAACAAAAGACATTCCCTTTCTGTAGACCTACTGAACACAAAAACTTCCCATAAGTTTCCAAGGTTGCAATAATCGAATGAATCTCGCCGTTTAATTTCAAAATTAGCCTTCTTCTAATTATCTGTAATCAATATTTGAATTTGCTTTAAACTATCGTTATCAAACATTGTTTCATGAAATCCATGTTTAGGTTAAACCTGCTCTTAGCAATTCATGCTAGAATTAGGCTACCACTCGTCACGTCAACCAAACAATGCCCTTAAGACAAAGGAAATAACTCAAAATGCTCCCTTTTCTTTGTAAACCTTTAAATTCACAATTTAACAAGTGTAACATAAGCCCGCAAAACACAAACCCTTACTCTTTAACTTCTCAAAGGTCTTATCAAAGCATGTAATACAGAATACTCCTTTTTAATGTTCCTATTATTACGCTCTCAGCATGCAATGCACGGATCTCCAATCTAAAATTTGCGGACCAAAAACCCTAAATAAAAATATTTAATTTGAATATTTTGTAGTTTGTATATGGTTTAATGTAACACTTAGTTTTTACTCAATCAACCCAAATAGGGACATTGCCTATATATCTATCAGCGCGCGTTTCAAACTTGAATCAACTCAAATAGCAGGCGCTGTCAAAACCTTTAAACGTTTTTATTTTCTTTGAACAACCCAGCTGGTTGGCGTTTACCTTTTATTCACTTAATTTCGCATAAGTATAACTTTTCCAATCTAATTAGAACCTATTTATGAACCAGGGGATTAATTTCCGCATCGTCATTGAGTACCGTCACACATCAAAGACTTGCCGCTTTATCAATAGAAGTTCTGGTCGGAAAGGAAAACTCCCCTGTTTGGTTAGGAATTATAACAAATGTTGATCACGCATTTGTTAACCACCAAACCTCAAATTCATCCAACGAACACATCTTTCAGCATTAAATACTCACATAACTATGCAGAACCATACCCTCTGGGAATTCACCTTTGCAAGATCTCAATCTTAACGGGACTCTTTTTTTTCCGTAGCCCCCCTTTCTCCATTTCTCCTTGGAATTACTGTAACTCATAAAATGTACTCAAACAACCAAAATCTTGTTAACAAATGTATGTAAATACTCATCACGTAACATCTTTCAAGAGTAACCAAATTAGTATATAAAATTTGCCTCATTCGTATATTTCTATAAATTTGGTATTTTCAATCTTTCTATTTCTCTATTAATCTGTGCATGTCTCTACTCAATCTAGATCTCAACTGTCAAACTGTAATTCGTTTGCTAGCCTGAAACCCGCCACCGCTGTTGAGTCTGTAAACTTGTTAGCTACAATCTCGTTGCCATAGTTGCAAATCTAACTTCCTGGATTCTTCCCTGTCCCAGGACAGAACAGAATGCATTTCTTCCACTGGAGAATAGTTAGCCATTAGCTATTAGCTGACCAAGCCACATCATGGATCTTTTCCTCTCAGATCCCAAACTATCCTAGCAAATTGTAAAAGCAAATTGCAGACAGCGTTCAACAGACAGCGACTGGCAAATTCGGTCGAATCATGTCAGCCTTCTGATTTCTTAGGGTCAATTCTACCCTCTTACAACATGTAAAACATTTACCAATGGTTATATTTACAACAAAACCTAATATTAACAATTCTATCAACTATTTCAATTTCAACATAAAATGTGGTGCAAAGTCTACATATGCACCTAAAATTAGGCTACTCGTCAGAGATGTTTACACATGTCTGAGTTCTGGTCGGACAAGCCTTCAACTAGTCCATTTGATTAGGTAAATATTAATGCCACCAAACTCATACATTTCAGCAAAACAACCTCAGCAGCATCAAACACATAGTACTATTTCAATTTCAACAGAAAAATTGGGCCTCAAAAACAATCTCAGTCTCCCCGACTGGTTCACCTTGTATACACTTACTATTCAGTACTGTTTTCTCTTCAAAAATAAAATTGGAATCCATGTTTACATATGCACCTTATATCACTCGTCAGCAATTGACAGTTTAAACATGTATCAGCATCCTGGTCGGACAAGCCTCCAACAAGTCCATTTGAATAGGTAAATATTATCACCACCAAATCTAACACATTTCAACGATCAATTTCAGCAGCAATAACCGCACATATGCACTACATTGTTGTCCCTAACAACAATGTTCAAACTAGTTCAATCGTTCTCGTTTTACGTGCGCACGGAGTATATTCTTTACCGTAGCCTACCTCAATATTGGCTATGAACTTCCAAGGTTATTTACTTCAATGGCATTCTCACAGAAATTAGCAAAACTCTTTCCATTTGTTTAGGTATTTAACTACCACCAAACTCAGATATATTTTAATTATCTCAGTTCTGGTCGGTCAGGTCTACTAATTCTGCTACCCGGTTGTCCCGTCACCACATACTTAGTATAAGGATAACCTTATCGCCTATTTACGTCACCAGTATGTATCAGTTTTCAAAACGTTTCGCTTCACCAATATTATGCACACACACTTTCACTTCAAATATTAGTTTTTAGCAAAATGACACAGTTCACTAATACGCCGCCAATACCGGTCACAGTAAATATGACATCCTATAAAAGCTGCACTGGATCAATCATCAGGTTTTAGTCAGATATAGGACCACAGTGCCTCTTTAACGATTACACTGTGGAATTTTTCTCTATTAAAACAAATTAGTAAAAACAAAACTCGAATCTTGTTCTTACCTTGAAAACCAACAAGACTGTGCTCCAGGCTATTCTTTTAAATCTCGTCACTTCTTCCAAACCACCAGTGGGACCGGCCTTTGAGAAACAGCAATTAGCTGCAAGGACTTTGATATCAGGAGTTACCTCCTGCCGTGCACGTATCGGTCCCGAACCTGGATTGCGGAAAAAAGATTTTGAGATCCGGCTCCGGAGGACCAATTTGTTAGAGATATTAATCTATCAAGCATTGCACAGTCAGTCGGTGAACAAGTTAAGAATGCTTTATTGCTTGTGGCCACAAGGAGACAAAAACATCACACGCCATTGTGCTAGAAATTTGTCTGACTAGCAACAGTTGTTGCTAGTCATTTTAAACACCAGCGCTCAGGACTGTAATTGGCTAATACAAAGTATTTAAATGTTCCATGGCTCTTCTTCATTGGCTCCTCTGCATAGACCTTGCGCGCGTGTGTGCGTGCGTGTTTGAGTGTGTGCATGTGTGCTCTTTGACCCCTGTAAGCCTTCACCACTTCTTTTATGGCCTCTCCAGAAAGATAATGGTCAAGCCCAGGTCCCCTTGTTTATGTAAGCCTAGTGTTACCCAGAGTTCAGATTTGGGGCTAGGCCTCTCCCCACACACAAGGAATATTGTAACACAGAATCATTCTTATACAGGATAAATATGTTACATCTTCAATTTCTCCCACACCCCCTGACATCCCACTACGTACGTACTAGTGGCGAAAACAAGCGTTTTCTGGATGCGCGGGCCATGCTAGCATTAACGTTGACTAAGACTACGTGTGCATATCTGTCATGTTACATACCATCTGATGTGCGGTTTACCGAGCCGTCCCATGCGCACATCCCGTCCAGACCCGGTGCTGGACGGGAGGTGAACCTGCGACTAAGCCGAATCCACCGACCATCTACCCGGTACCCTTCACATCCGACCTCGGGCAGATAGCTACCTCTAGAGAGCTGCCCCTCTTGCGCCCGTCAGCGGACCCATCAGGATGTACACAAAGGCAGCAAGTATACGCTGGAACACGAAGATATGTTATCTAGTGTAAATGACTAGTGTCAGCAGAGCACCTGCTGTTCCCTGGCCGGTATCCAGGGTGTCTGCGCAGATATCTTGACTCGGACGCTGGATTCTGATCGATTGCTACCGAATCAGAGCACGTCTGCGGATCACCAGTGCCTAGCCAAGATCTACGGAGACATTCTACAATGCTTGTGATCCGGAAGCCTCTCATCCATACAGGGCAGAGTTACAGCTGTCTCTAGAGACCCATTCCTCTAGCGCCCGTCGGCAACCCCAAAGATGTACGCAAGGCGCATGTGCATGTACTATCAATGTAACTATGTGAGAATGAATAAACAAATGTGTCGGCAGAGCACCCACCGTTCCCTGGAGTCCAGGGCATCTCTAGAGATATCTCGATTCAGAACACATGGATTCTGATTGATAGCTACCAACTCAGAGCACGTCTGCGGATCACCACGTCTGAACAGAGATCTAAAGAGATATTCTACTGTTATGGGTTAACAAGCCGACCCATCCACCATCTGTAATGCAGGCTTGTACACTGCAATCCGTAATTTGACCATGTGGCCGCAAAGCTCTTCACCTCAAGCTCATAGATCTCTGGACTCATACAATGTCCAGGGCATTGGGGCGTACATAGTGCTCGTAAGCAGAGGACGACCAGTCCCCAACATCTCAGCGTGGCTAGCACTGAATATGCCCGGGTGGCAGCCCCAATCCGGAAGCATTGCGATGTATACCAATCCGGGGACAGCCCACAGCGAATCGTTGCGCGAACCAGGATTTCTTTTCCTTGCCGGCATAAAGGAGAGTAAACAACAGTTAGTTTGAGCAAACACAAGAACTGCTTTTGCATAGGATCAGATTGGAATGTTCAGGACACAGTAAACATTCACTGCACAATAGTGGTGAATTCCCCACACTGTGAAACATTAAAAAGGTTGTGAAAACACTCAAGAGTATTGCCATATAGGGCCCGAAATGCCCTTGTTCAGTTGGACACCGGTAATCCGAAGGGTATTGCCCTATACAAGCGATGTCAGAAGGCTCACATGCGTGAGCCTGATTAAGTGGTCTTAATGTGCAAGGTGAATGCTGCTCTCTTCCAGTTGATCAGCAGCTCAGGACTCCGAACACCTACAATAATTTGAATACCTGATACCAGTGTTAAACATGTCTGCGCTGTGCGCTCCTTCGCCCCAGCTTAGAACCACAAATTGAATCCTTCATCCACCAGTGTGGATTGAAAATACTTCATCTATTCGCCGGCAAACAACATAGGCCTACATGTGCACCACGCACGCACCGTCTGAGAAATGACGGCATGCTTGCCTATCGGAACTCCTGAAATGAACAAGACAGTGCGACAGTCTCTATAGCCTGAATGAATGCGTGCGCAATGTGAGATCCCACACTCTGGTCCACGTCAGCAGTCTGACTAGATTGATAAGCACAGAACCTCCTTACGATGATGTGACCTCGCTTCGATATCACGACAGTAACCTTCCCTACACACGAACAAGCAATCACGATGAAATAGAATTGTGTATAATCTTGGACTACGTCTCAAGTGCCAGGAAGTTAACTGTGGGCCACAGGGCCTTGTCCGGAGAACGCGATAACCCCCCAACCCACGGAGGGAGCCGCGTCGGTACGAAATCGAGGCAGCGGACGACTCCACGGAATCGTGATAGAAGAACTGAAGCCGCGCCGACAGCCGCGCAGCCTACTCAACGCCGATCCGAACGCAACCGTCGTCTACACCATCCCGAAATTAGCCACGTGTCGAGAAGTCCAACAGAGGGGACGCGAACCCTGAGGCCTGATGCATAGCGGAAGTAAATGCCCCCGGCCCCCGCAACGACAGAAAGTTCTGCACGCCATAGAAGCGGAGCCCCAAGTGGCCCTCCCGACGCCAACGACACGCTCCAGTTATCGAAGAGTAACGACGCCCGCATGAACCGCCATCAGTGCCGATAAACTCACGTGAATACGGTCTACTCAAAGGACAGTGAAATGTCCACGCAATCGAACGCGTCCGAACACCGAGATGCAGCGCGGGCGGCGACGACGGAACATCCACTACCAAATCGTCCAGCAGGTGCACAATGCCGACTGGTGCTCATCACCAGGATCCAACACGGAGCCACCGACAGCATGTCGATGTGCGCGGGCCGCTGCGGCAGCCGAACACCACACCACTGAGAGTAGGCTACAGCTGCCACCCCACCAACGCCAATTAGGTGCCACTGAGAGGCATGCAGCAGAAGCACGGACCAGGGATCGTTGACCTGAAGGCAGGTAGAGAAATAGCCGTCTGCTTGAATGCTAGGGTTCAGTCCATCCCCTCCAGAACAAGATCACGCAAGAGGGACCGTTGCACTCGTTGGTTAGTCGGAAATGAGAGACCTATGCACTCGCTGTGAATCGAAATATTATTACTGAAATAAAAGCGTCGGCGAAATGACGAAACGGAAACTCAGTCACAAGAAAATTATATGCGTCAAAGCATGTAATGTAGATGGATGTCCCTGCATACGATGATTCAACAATCCTCACACGTTAGCATCGACCCACTACTAGCCACAATATGGCACTCAGACGGCCCATCACACGTCAATTACACTTGCATTGCCACACTTACATGCATGAGTTCAATTATCCCCACGCTCCCAAAGCATGAGTTATCCCCAAACCGTAGCTGGCTAGCTAGTTCCTCCGGCAAGTAGCTACTTAGGATGACACTCGTAGCTAGCAACGCTAGGCCTACTAGAGCTGGTGCAACCCATACGTTACCCTCTTGCCAGTACATTGTTTGCCACACCAGCGTAAGCGCATGAAACATTCAATTGAAATGTCCGAAATCACACGTGACGGTAGCCTTTAGCCTACTGTGGGCCACACACGAACGATCAGATACTGTTACGCTACTCCACGAGTTACCGAAAATATAGGGATACCATATTTAACCTTCGCATGCTATCGACATTCAGTAAGTTTCCTGCCTGAACATCTATCCAGGGACAGCAGACGAGAATTAGCCTCTGCAACCTCTGCGCAGGTACAGGTTACTGTTGAGTGCATCCCTGAAATAAATGAGAATAACAATGAACACATTCATTGACAAGCTGTCACGTAAAGCACCGGCTCATACGTTCCGATATTGATACCGTAGGCTACTTCTTAAAGCCATGGCAATTAATGCCATACCATCGATTTAAAGAGCAAGATACACAAACCCTCTCATTCGGGTACACCATTCCTGATTTCCAGCCGGTGGTGTCCGAAGACACGGACTACGTCATTCCTCCCCTGAAGTCAAGTCGAAGGCCACGGAAGCAACTCCGAGCAACTCCGAAGCAGTACCGGGGATCGGCGGATCGACCGCCGTCGACTCCTCCAGCGAGAAAACTCGAGCACTCATGTCCGCCGGAGACATTTTTATGTCCAGAAGGGCCGTCAGCACTGGATCGGACCGGGAGGTGGACGCTGCTGGGGCCGGGCTCTCCCCCCCGGCCTTGAGCCTTCTTTCCGAGTGCCGGTAGTGAAGAGGAGCCCCGTTTCCCCCTTCGTCTTCCTGCCGGGGCGCTCGGGGGTGCAGAAGGAGCAGGCTCGCCGCACATGCGGTGGACAGGCCAATCCTCGATGGCAGCCGATCTCCGGGCCAGACGTGAGCTCCTTCGAACTCCATTCCCCTCATCGCCGGGTTCCGCGGAAGTAAGACATCCGGTAGGCCCGTCCGAATCACCACCGAACACCCCCAACAAACAGGCCACAGCCGAATCAGAAGAGTCGGACACAACGAACAGAATCGAAAATAGCCAATACACGTGCGAACACGAAAAGGACTGGCAGCATCAGTGATCATAAACGACAGGGGTGAGTGTGTGCATATAAAGACGCCTTATCGGACGCGCCCAATGACTATGCGCTGCTAATATGGGTGTAGTGGGCGGAGGAAGAAGGTGGAGTAAGACGCCTTACGTCCCTTGATGATGCGTGCTGCCCGATTGCCCTGCCTGAACTAGCTGCGCTTATGTGAAAACCGGAGCCAGCTGGTCGGCAAAGTTCTTGAGAGTGGCAGGGGAGACAGCGTCCGGCCCAGCTGCTTTGCATGGGTTCTGCCTCTTGAAAAGTCTGTTAACTTCACCCTCCTGAATGGAGAGTGTCGTCACTGAGTTGGTGGAAAAGTATAGTTCATGGCAGTCCAATTGTCTTTCAAATCTGCAGTAGAACTCGTTCCGGTCATTGGCCAGGCGAGAGTCATTAATGTCGCAGCCTCCGTGAGCTAATCCAGACTATTGGAGGCAGTCATGAACATATACCAGTCGGTAGAGTCCAAGCACGCCCGCAGATCCTCCATAGCCTCACTCTTTCGATGTCCTCACAGCAGGCTTACAGCGCTTTAGCTTCTGCCTGTATGCAGGAATAAGGTGGACCATGACGTGGTCTGAGTGACCCAGTGCTGCTTGTGGAACCGCATGGTATGTGTGGTGTATTTCCCCTTAGTAATCACGCAGTAGACGGTCGGCCATTTGCTCAAACACGCACTTTACTTAAGTCAATCACAATCACAGGTGTCCCAGCATGCATCTAGTTATGCTGAGGAAACTACGGCACAACAGGGTGTTCAAAATGCAAACATCAATACATCACATCATGCTTTACTGATTGTAGAGTAGCAGTGATCCAAAGTGTTACCTTCTCTGGTAGGGCATTTGATGAATTGTCTGTATTTGGGGAGTTCTTGAGTGAGATTGCCTTTGTTGCCTAGCACAATAACCAAGGAATCCAGATTTTCATGCTCCACACACAATATCTGGTTGGCGAGCACACGTTGAGCCTCGTTGGCGCTAGCTTGGAGGGGCATGTAGACACCGACCAGTATGAATGAAGCAAACTCACGTGGCGAGTAAAAAGGTTTACAGTTAATAAAAAAGTGATTCCAGATCAGGAGAACAGTGCTGCAGAATCACTGTCACATCTTCACACCAGCCACTGTTGTAAGGCTGGGTGTCAAACCTGCCCCCACCTCTCATATGCTAAAGTCTGGAGTTTCTGGAGGTCTCAACTTGATGGCCCTCACACCCCATTCAAGATGTCGTCTGATTGGTTGTTCTTGTGTATAAAGGGAATTGTAATGCATTGTTCTTTGGATTCTTGATCTCCTGAGACCTTCTCCTCAGTTCTCCCTTGTCCTACTGTCCTTACTCTGCTCACTCTTGCTTTCTGATTTACAATGATCCCGGTAGAGTAGATAAGATTTAAAGCCTTCATTTGTAACATGTGTGCCTTGTAATTGATTTCATTCATTTGCAATGTTATTAAATGCGTATTTGTTTTGACCGTACTTTGACCATTCTTGCTCTGATTTACCCCATAGAGTCAAATAACTATCATTTATATTTGTATTGGCATTATTTGGTTCATGCTAATATACTTCAGTTTCCCATCTTCCTTTAAACCGTAGGGGAATTCGTTTTGGTTCTTTCGAACATATTTTAACCCCCGGGATCAGTTCACTCAGCCATGTCTCCGTGAAGCACAAAACAGAAGATGAATTAAAGTCTCTGTTTCCACACCAGTAGCTCGTCCAGTTTGTTGCTCAGCGAACGCACGTTGGAGAGAAATATCCCAGGTAGCGCTGTGCACGCTCCGCACAGACGAAGTCGCACCAAAGCACCGGCGCATTTACCTCTCCTACGACGCTTCGCTGCTAGGACAAAGCCGAGGGTGGCCTTGACTATTATTCCACTAAATCTGCCGCTGGAAGCAGAAAAGTGGGAGATAAATTTGTACTCCTGATGTTTAGAAGTACGTCTCTTGTTAGAGAACCCCGGATATCTTGGCAGAACACTGAATTAACAGACAAAACAATACAAAATATACAGAGCGCACCTAACAAATACAGAGCGCACCTAACGACTGAGGCAGCCATCATCGACGCCATCTATATCGTTATCTAATGACCTAACAGAATTAAATAAATACTGATAAGTATTCTGTTATTTTAAAATGTATACATGTATTGGGTAGCTAACTTGGATACTCGGAGTACTATAACAGACCCATAAGAGTGAGATATAAATCCAAATGGACTCTTAATTGCTCCTTAAGGCCTCCAGGGGAGGGGGGTTTGAGGGTGGAGGGGTATCTGTAAGATCGGATATTTAAGCATCTGTTGCAAGATGCAATATTACGGGCTAAGAGTGACACTTTCTCTCCAGAAATTGAAGATAAAATAAAGTGATACCTCAGTTATTACATTATTGGCTCAGTTATTACATTTTCTAAGTTTTATTTAATGCAAGGCCAATAACGTAATAACCAGCCAATAACGTAATAAGTTATTTCATTATTGGCAAAAAGTTATGGAGGACTAAAAGTGCCACAATGAATTACATAAATACACCATTAAATAAATAAATACACCATTCAATAATTACTTAAATGTGTCATTAGTTAATTAAAATACCAATTTATTTTATGTGAAATACATATCAAAAGCAATACATTTACATATACAAAACGCTAAACAGCGCCCCCAGTCGATTGCATAATACATTTGCATTTCACAACGTGTGGCAGTGCTTCATGAATTGTGATATCTGTCAAACTCGCCCATCAAAGTCAGTGGGTGGGGCTAGCGCAAATCTAGTCTGATCCATTGCCTTGGTCTGAAGTAGATAGCTGAGGATGTGGAGGACCTGCTGACCCAGAGCATGTAGCGAGTAAAGCAGAGTTTTCAGAAATCTCCACCTTGGCCGGAGTTTTTAGAAATGAAAGCCCAAACCGCATGAAAATATATGCGTTTTTCCTCCGTGTAAATGGGGTCTTAGTTTAATCTGTCCATAGAATGCTATTCCAGAACTGGCCTGTCTTTTTTTGAGGTTTTTTGCCAAAACCTAATCTGGCCTTTCTATTCTTTAGATTTATGAATGGTTTGCACCTTGTGGTGAACCCTCTGTATCTGCTCTCGTGAGGTCTTCTCTTTATAGTAGACTTGGATAATGATAGCCTACCTCCAGTAGAGTGTTCTTCCTTGGCTGGATTTTGTGAAGGATTTTTTCTTTACAATGGAAAGGATCCTGCGATCATCCACCACTGTTGTATTCCTTGGATGTCCCTGGATACCTTTTTTTGCTGCCAAACTCACCAGTGTGTTCTTTTTTTCACAGAATGTACCAAACTGTTGAGTTGGCCACTCCTAATGTTATCTGATGTGTTTTTTCTCAGCCTAATGATGGCCTGTTTCACTTGCATTGACAGTTCCTTCGACTGAATGTTTTGAGTTCACAGCAACAGCTTCCAAATGCAAATGCCACAACTGGAACCATCTCCAGACCTTTTACCTGCTTAATGACTAAGAAATAACAAGTAACCCACACCTGTCCATGAAACAGCCTTTGAGTCAATTGTCCAGTGTTGCCACAGTTACTTTGAAAAAGTAATCCGATTACTGATTGCTGATTACTTCTTTAAAAAGTAACTTAGTTACTTAACAGATTACTTGATTTTAAAAGTAACTAAATTAGATTACAAGTTACTTTTTTAGTTACTTTCAGCAGCTGTCGACAACACCCCCCGCCTCCTCAACATAAAAATGACAACCGGTTTTGCCAACACTCACTTTATTAGAAGTGCATTTTACATGCATGTACAAAACAACAATGTATAAAATAAAGACAGTCTTTCTTGACCTCACTTAACATACTTGTTTTTATAAAAAATAAAATAATGAGTCTTTCTTGACTTCACTTAAAATAAATACTTGTTTTTATACAAAATAAAATAATGACAGTCTTTCTTGAATTCACTTAAAATAAACACTTTTTTTTAATAAAAAATAAAACAAAAAAATTAAAGACAGTCTTTCTTGACTTCACTTAAGATAAATACTTGTTTTTATAAAATAAAGACGGTCTTTCTCGATCTGACGTATTTAACTGTTAACACTGTTACACTGCATATTATGAGTGAAACAGTTGAGTGGGGCGAGTAAACCAGTGGTTGTACCTCATTGACAGAAGCTTCTCAAACCTCTTGTCAGAAAGTCTATTTCTTCTAGGAGTGAGCACCAAACCTCCAAGACTGAAAAGCCGCTCCACAGGAGCACTTGATGGGGTTGGAGTGTTGTACTTCAAGAAAATGCTCTTTATGTTTGAAAACCGATGCAGAATCTGAAGGTCATAGACTGCCCTCAGGTAGTCCATGAATTCATTTTCTGCAGAGTAGGTCTCCTCTGGCTCTGCCTCAAAAGTGAAAAAGTCCATCTCACCTTGGGTGTCAGAGGTGGTGGGCACACTGGCAGGGTTCTGTGCTACAGGAGCAGTTGTACGGCGGCACTCTGCTGTCAGAAGCTCTTTTACTCGCTCCTTCCTAGCTGCATCTCTCAGCCATCGGAGTTTGAATTTTGGACAACTGACAGCTGCGAGAAGAGCATCTTTGTCGTCCAGCACACCGGCGAAACGTGTCTGGATAGCCTGAAAAATATAATTCATATGTTTATGCCTACAAGGGCTACAATTTATTATGTAATTGAATTACTTGCAAGCCACGCCTAATGTGGGATCAATATTATGGATTTAATTTAGTTTAAGATTACTTACTGAGACATTTGTATTTGTTTTATACTTCTTTTGCGATGATAATTAACATTATGTTCCATGTTCATAAATAGGGTAATGCAATAAATGTTAACTAGCTTAAAAGATTATAGAGTATACCTGCACTATGGCATCTGGAAGGCCTGCAGTTGTCCTGGAGAGGGCATCTTTTACAGCCAGGGTCTTCTGCATCAGAACTTCAAGTGTGGGTAGTAAAGTCCCATAATGACAGTCGCCTTGCAAAATGTCCAGTGCTGCAGTCAGGGGCTTCATGGCAGTGCAGTACTCATGCAGGAACTGGTACTCTTTGTCTTTGAAGCACTTAATTCCCAGCTTGATGCACAGAGTATTCAGCTCAATCATGGGGATATCTGCAATTCTCTTTACAGCATCAAAAAAGGAATTCCACCTTGTGGATGTTGGTACCAAGAGCTTTCTTTTGCTGACTTCCTCCACTGTTTCTGATGCAAGGGTAGATCTGCTTGATTTGGTCCAAAGAGCTGTGCATTTTGCTGTGCTGCTCCTATACACAGCCTTGCTTTCTGCATTGGAAGTTAAATATTTCTCCACATCATTTGTAGAAATGAGATTGATGGTGTGTGAAGCACACCTGTGGTGCGGGGGAAGAGACAGCTGGCCATCACTTTCATCCTCAGCTGAGAGGATTTCTGACACATCTAAAAAAGTGACATCATCATCATCGGTGGGGGTAGACTCTCCCTCCTCATCAACGGACTCTGTGACAAGCTGATAAACTTTAAACGCCTTGACAAAGTTGGATCCATTATCAGTCACTGTTGCAACTACTTTGTTGAGTAGTCCATATGATGAGTAAATGTTTTCGATTTCTGCACCAATAACATCATACGTGTGTCTACCGCGAATTCTCCTACATGCTAATGCAGCCTTCTGGCGCTCTAATGTGGATCTACTGATCCAGTGGAGCGTTACTCCCATATAACTTCTATTGTTAGCAGTCCAAATATCGGCAGTAGTTGACACAAAGTCAACCTCATTCAGCACGGCCTTCAGATTTCTCTCCATCTTTGCATACTCATTCTCTATGTAAGAAGAAAAAGCTGTTCTGTGAGGCAGTCCGGCATTTACAGTAGTAGGGATCTTGCTAATTATGGCACGAAACGAGGGCAAGTCGACAGTGTTTAAAGGCAGCATTTCCTCAACAACATACTGCCCGACCAACTTTTTCAACTCTTCCCCACTTACTGGTTTTGCACCAAAGTCTAGCTTTAGTTGTTTGGTTGGCGGGGGGCCTGCTTTTTGCTTCGTTCCACCTTGTGGGATTTGCTCTGTGAGTTCAACGGTGCTGTGCTGCGACTCCAAATGCTTTTTTAAATTTGACGTCGTGTTTTTGTAACTTGACAGAACTTTGTCACCAGCACAGAGTGTACAACAAACCTTTATGTTTCCATCCTTAGCTGACAAATATTTAAAATAATGATTGTATTTCCAACTGGAAAATGTGCATCTCTCTCTCTCCTCCTCCATTGTTGTTGTAGGCTAATCCGTGTAATTATCGATCTTTTCTCGGTTTTCTGCAAACATGCTGCGCGCGCATCCCGAATGTTTGCAAGCAAATAGGCTACATGACTTCACTCCCAGAGAAGCAAGAAGAAATCAAATATATATTTTACTAATAATGACAAAATAGTAACGCACAGTGACTTGGACAAGTAACTTTAATCTGACTACTGGTTTGGAAATAGTAACGCGTTATATTACTCGTTACTGAAAAAAGTGGTCAAATTAGAGTAACGCGTTACTAAGTAGCGCGTTACCGGCAAAACACTGCAATTGTCCAATAACTTTTGGTCTCTTGAAAAAAAGGGGGCTACATATTAAAGTGCTGTAATCCCAAAACTCTCCCTGCAATTTGGATTGCCTCAGATTGAAGCTGAGAGACTGTACTTTAACCCATATTCATTATTTTACTGTAACTTGAATATGTTTTGGCAAACAGCCAAAATAAAGAAACTTGTGTCAGTGTCCAAATATGTACGGACCTAACTGTATGTGACACCATACAATTCTTCCATTGTAAGGATGGATGTAAGACAGTTGAAAGGAGACAGAAGGAACTAAGGAACCATCTACCACCCGTTGATAATCGTTCGTAGATGCATAACATTTCTGCATGACATTTCTATTCCATTAGGAAATGTATTTTCATTTAACTTTCGGATCAACAACATAAAATATATATTTTTTAATGCAAATCCCTGCTAATATTAAGTAATAATAATAATAAGACTTTATTTATATAGAACATTTCATACAAGAATTGCGGCTCAAGGTGCTTTACATAAAATCTATAAAAAACTATAATACAAGTGATAAAAATAATAATAAAAATGAAAGTTAAGTAAATGTAACTCAACAAAATACAAGCCGCAGTCTTTGCGGGAATCCAAAACACACATGCTGCAGTCTTTGCGGTATTTCGAGCCCAGTGTTGGGAAAGTTACCAAAAATGAGTAATTAGTTACAGTTACTAATTACTTATTTCAGAAGTAACTCCATTACTTTACTAGTTACTACATAGAAAAGTAATTAGTTACAAGGGAAAGTAACTTTTGAGTTACCTTTAATTTCCTGCTTCTATCAAATAAACGCTGACAGATAGTTATAATATTTTAGTGTTGCAGTGGGACAAGACAACTGTAAAATGTTATTTATCATTGTACTCATGTCACTATGATGAAAGTAAGTAGTGGAACAATAAAACACAGTACATATGTTTGAATAGGCCTATTTATTTGAGCCTTAACAGGCCTTTAAATCAAGCACCAGTACATATGTCAGTTTTAATACTCTTGGCAGTGTGACATTAAATAACTGTTTCTCAGACATTTGACAGTAATTTATTCTTTCAATAGGCCTAATGTGATGAAAGTGATTTGTAACAAAAATGACATTAGTTCCATTCAAATACTGGAGACCATTTAAATAATGGTAGACCAACTTAAAAAAAAATCTGCCACACAAAGAAAATCTAAACCGTTGCCTTTAGATGCTACCCAGATGTATGTAACCCTGATATCTGACAATCTGTATATACATATTTATATATATTTAACAAAGGTATCTTTAAATGGTTTAACAAAAATGATCTTACCTCACTTCTGGTCATTTAGCAAAATATAATGATGGATACCTTTAAAGAAGTTCTTGTAGCCGCATGACGTAAAGCTAAATACAGTTACTTTGAGATGTTTTTCAATAAGGCAGTAATATCTGAATGTGTGATGCAAAACAAAACTTACCCATCCTTCAATGGGTTAACAAAATACTCCTAGCTAGGCTACCTCCTCTCTGGCCAGTGAGTTACCTAAAACATTCCAAGCCTTCAAACCAATGATTGTACTTCAAAAGGAGAAGCTTCTCAAACTTTTTATCTGAAAGCCTGTTCCTCTTTGGAGATAGAATCAGGTTTCCCAGGCTAAAGAGTCTTTCTACTGGGGCACTGGACAAAGTGGCTGTGTTAAGTTTAAGAGATATTTTCTTTATTATTGGAAATTGATTCAGAAGGTCTATCCCTGTTGCTGCTGATTTGAGGTATTCGGCTACTTCAGTTTCAGCAGTGGCATAGGTGTGCTCCTCGACATTCTCTTCAAAGGAAAATAACTGATCTTCTTTGGTAGAGCCCAGGAGATGTACTACTGAATAGTGCCAGAGATGATGCAGATAGTGTGATTTCTAGAGCCCGACCGATAAAGGATTTTTAAGGCCGATACCGATACAAATATTTGGTGATTTAAAAATCCGATATTCCGATATCGGCCGTTCTAAAAGAATATCGAAAAGATCCAGAAACGCGTAACAAAACAAACTGATTTCCCTAACAGTAGTTATTTGTAGTTTACATTTAGTCACTTTTAGCAGAAGTTCTTATCCAGAGCGATTAAGTACAGGGACATTCCCAGAGGCAAGTAGGGTAAAGTGCCTTGCCCAAGGACACACAGCTGGGAATCGAACTAGCAACCCTCTGATTAATAGCCCGATTCCCTAACTGCTCATTCATCTGACTCCTGTTATTATTTCCTCACAAAAATAACATGATAATGCAGTTTCTGATAAATAAAATGTATACAAATACAAACTTAAGATCTGAAATGTAAAGTCCTTGGAACAAAAACACAATTATTAAAAATAAAATAAAACTTTAATATTCATTTATCGGACATTATAAATGCCGATACCGATAGATTGGAAAATGCCTAATATCGGCCGATAATATCGGCCCGCCGATAATATCGGCCCGCCGATATATCGGTCGGGCTGTAGTGATTTCTTTACCTCCACATCAGAGATGCGCATCACACACACTGAACCTCATCTCATGCGCTGATGTGGACAAGTGGCTGATGTCAAAACCTGAAACGAAAACAATTTACCGAAGTACTACCACAATAAGCGCTGGCCTGTGGAACAAGGCAAGTCGGTCCACAGTGGCCTCAGAGATCGTAAACAACGTTATTGCCAAAAGGCTACTAGTATCTTGCACAACCAGGTGTAATTCGTTCTACGATGCCCTAGCTCAAATTGATGAGATACCTATAGTCGAGTTGAACACCATCTCTTCCCAACTCCAGTTGAAATGCATGAGTGAAAGGGAACATCAGTTTCTCAAAGAGTACTGTGTTCTTATTTTGCTAATCAGCCTGAAGGCAACTGACTCAACGGTTGACAAAGGTTGCATGTCTTCGACCACATACCTGGCAATCATTCTTTTTAGTTCTTCCTGGCTTACAGACTGGGAAGACTTTTGTTTGAAATAAAGCCTTCGCTGTTTAGATGGTGTGGCTCCGACTGCTTGACCAGCAGAGCTAGTACTGGGTTCTTTGGCAATAAGCTTTATAGAAGCGTGCTGTTTTATTAAGTGTTTGTTAATGTAACCCAGTGAAAGTTAAACTATATAAAACACTTGGTTATAAATATATAGTTAATGTTTACAATTAATGAGGTTCAATATGCTGTGGACACATTGTTAATACAGATTTCATTGTGAGAATTAAATGTTAGTAACTAGGGAGAATGATGTATCTGAATGTTTGTTTGTGATTGGTTGAGGTAAGAAACAGAAAGACGTAGAGACGTAGAGACGTAGAGAGAAATAGTAGAGTTGAACCACGCTCATTGTGGAAAACGGTTGGAGCAAGTTCGAGAATACTACAGAGGTGTAATATATTGTTTCAGGATTGTCAACACGAGAATCCAAGAAGGAATATTTATTTTGCATGTGCGAGCAGCCTAGAGATCTTCTACTCGAGTCTCTATATGTCTGTATGTATGATCGTTTTGTTTAAACCGTGATTCTTTTCATTGCTGTAGAAGTCAATGGAATTATAGCTAGTGTTTAGCCGGAAAGCTAACACTGAGAACTTGGACTTTGGCCCCTGTTTCGCTAACAAAGCTAACAGAACGGTTACAAAGTTTAAGGATGTGTCGACGTGGACGCAACATATTATATTGTTAAAATAGCGGATGCTCGAAGATTGGATCTGCGCGGACATCGTGACGACTCCGTTGTATGGAATAGCCTACGCAACATCAACGACTACGCACGTGGACAACGCCATTTTGTTCTTCCTGCTCTTTCCTGCTTTCTTCCGCCGAAACCAGTGCATAAGACACAGATCACCAAGAGGTTAAGGTACTTTCTTTTATTTGGCTCAAAGAGTGAAGTGACCAGTCGTTTTGGGTCTCACCGCACCCAAGCGTCGACACAGGCCTGCAACGGGGGTTTACTGTTTGCTATACCATTAGGCCGGCCGGCACATGTGTGTGTGTGGATGTTCTGAAATCATATTGTTAAAGGGTAGATTACATTGATTCAAAAGTATGGAACCTGTAATTGGAATGTTGAATCCTACTAAATGTGATTTGTGTTAAATGTACCTGAGTTGCATGTGTAAATCATTATGGTGAAGTGTTATAATTAGATACAAATATACTATAAGACGATAAAGTACATAAGTTAATTTCATAGTTGATAAATACAAAATATACAAAAAGGAATTCAAAATAATATTTAGTTAGTTAAAGTTAATAATAAGAACTCAGGGTCCTTCTCTAATTTATAGAGTATAAGTGGGCTACATTAAGATTAGAATTGGTATTCTTTGCAGTTGATAAGGTTCTCGCACCTGCACATAAGCTACACCTAACCACTATATTTGTATCTTTTATTTCGACAATGGAAAAATAATGTCCATATTTCCATGAGGAAAAGCTTGCACTTTAACTTTTGGCCATTGTGTGAGCTAGTCTGAAATGCGGAGTGATTCATTCATTCATCGCCGTAAACTCGTTTAAGTTAAATCAAAAACAGGAAATTGTGGAAATAGGCTTGCAATTTTAAGTAATAAGTAATGAGCACATTTCAATTTCAGTAATTGTAACAGCGTTATTTAATTGAAAAAGTAATTAGTTACGTTACTAGTTACCGCCAAAAGTAGTGGAGTTAGAGTACTTTGTAACGCGTTACTCCCAACACTGCTCGAGCCACAGTCTTTGTGGTTTCCCAATATAAATCTAAAACATATAACAACCCAGACTTGCCGCACTCTATCTGCGGTCTCTCGAATCCATCTTAGACCCGAGCTGCCTCTGCAGTTTCCAAAACAAATATCAAACCAGACTAGCCGCACTCTATCTGCGGTCTCTTGAATCCGTCTTAGACCCGAGCTGCCTCTGCAGTTTCCAAACATATAACAAACCAGAACTCAACAAAATGCAAGCCCCAGTCTTTGCGGGAATCCAAAACACACAATCCGCAGTCTTTGCGGGAATCCAAAACACACAACTTATTAACTTTGCGGTATTTCGAGCCACGGTCTTTGCGGTATCTCGAGCCACAGTCTTTGTGGTTTCCCAATATAAATAAGAAAAAAATAAGAAAAAAAGTTACCCAACAAAATACAAAACGCTGCCTTTGCGAAAATCTAAAACACATAAGCTGCAGTCTTTGCGGTATCTCGAGCCGCAGTCTTTGCGTTATCGCGAGCCGCAAAGATTTTCGGTAATCCAAAGCAAAAATATAAAAACAATAATATAACTAATAAAAGTAGTAAAACGCTTCTGAGATAAAATTAGTTAAATGCTTCGGTAAAAAGGTAGGTTTTAAGCTGTCTTTTAAAAATGTCTAGCGTGTTTGCTTCCCTAATATTTATGGGTAATTTTTGGGGCGTAATTGACAAAGGCTGCATCATCTTCTTATGACTGTTTCTGGTGACCTCTAATAGGCCTAGCAGGTGTGCAGTTAGTAAGTATCACGTCTGTGCAGGGTCGCCAGTCCTCTAGAGGGCGACACTCACTCTAGAGCACCTAACACTAACCTTTCTTCTACACTGGGCCACACCTGAGCTGATTACTACTTCCTATTATGAAGTCTTGTTTGGATAACTCAACCCTGTTTGTGGAATGCTAATGTGCTCGCGATTATCTTAGCATAGGCTAGCCGCTAATTGCCTTGGACTGTTGCTAACCCTGTGCATCCACCACAACGTGGATAAGACTTTTCCTGTGGATATAATTTGTTCCGTGGATTACCTTTGTGGACTACCTTCCTTTGGACTAACCGTTCTATTTGTGAATAAACTCAACTGTTGCATCAAACCTGCAGTCTGCGTGTGTGCCTGTAAATCCCGGCCTGATAGCATGACCAAGTCCAGCCAAGGCCTCCGTAGGATGTCGAGGCAGTGCCTCAGTTGGTTTGTAGAACAATGCCTCCGCTAGGATGTAGAGGCGGCAGTGCCTCAGTTGGTATGTAGAAGCAACGCCTCCGTTAGGATGTCGAGGCAGTGCCTCAGTTGGTATGTAGACGCAACGCTCCGTCTGAGGGTCGCTTTGCCATCAATCGGAAATCCGAGCCCCCTCTCCGGAGGGGGTTTCCATTTCCGTGGTTGGGGCGTCGTAGGCCTCCGGGTCTCCGTCCCCCTAAGTGCAGACCGAGGCAGAGCACGGCAGGAAAGTTCCTGCGGTTCTCCTTTTCCCCCCTTCCATTCTCCCCCCTCTCCGGAGGGGGGGTGGTGGTGCCCACATTCTTCGTAGGTGCGGGCGCGGCTGCTGTGGACACCAGTGGTCTGCTTGCTGCCCGCGTTACGCATGCGGAGGTGAGGGGGGGGGACTGGGTTCCGCTCCTGGTTCTTCTCCTATCAGCCGAGCTCCGGCCTCTGACCTCCGCGAGTGAATGTGGAGCGACAGATGCAGCTAGGGGCACTCTCTGCTCTGAGATACGATGCTGAGGGTAAGTATGTATGGCTAACACAACGTTAATCTCAGTGAATTCTAGCATAACGGGCACCACATACACACAGCAGTCTCATACATTTTGTCTCGTCGGCATGTGGTTTTGTGTTTGGGTATGCGTCGCTGCTCTCTGCTCGGAGGTCGAGACGGTGTCTCCGTTGGGTGCGGCAGGGAGCCGATGCAAGCAGAACCACAATGCCAAACCAAATGTACAATCATGTATTGTACAGTGTGCAATAAAGCACAACGTAAACATATACTGAGTCCTCCTGCCTGAACCATCCCATTGCCTCCCTCACTGCCTTGGTGGACTCCGGCGCGGCAGTCAACCTGATGGACATCACCCTGGCTAAACAGCTGGGGATTCCAACAACCCCGGTGGCCATTCCCCAGGCGGTCCAGGCACTGGATGGTCGCCCTTTGGGCTCTGGACATCTGGAGCGGGTGACGGTTCCTCTAATCATGTCCTCTCATAATGACCACCAAGAGACCACCCGCCTTTGGCTCACCACCACCCCGCAGGACCCTGTGGTGCTGGGTTACCCCTAGCTAGCTGTCCACAAACCTCAGTTCGCGTGGGCTGTTGGCTCGCTACTCCACTGGGGTCCACGGCGGGCCACCTCCTAGCTCCCACACTGACAACACCCTGTGTTTCCCGCATCACCACAGCGGGGGAACACTCCAGCACCTCGTTCCCCATCACTGTGTCTCCTGTTCAGTCGGCTGACTCCAAGCGTGAACATCTTGGCTCTGCCAGAAAGAACAGACCTGTCCATGGTCCCGGCTTGTTACCACGATCTAGAGGAGGTCTTCAGCAAGAAGAAGGCCACCACTCTCCCTCCTCATCGGCCGTACAACTGCGCCATCGACCTCTTGCCTGGAGCCTCTCCCCCTAGGGGGCGTCTCTACTCCCTTTCTGTCTCGGAGAGCCAGGCAATGAAGGACTACATCATAGATGCGCTGCACCTCGGGCTAATTCGCCCTTCTATGTCACCGGCTGCAGCACCCTTCTTCTTCGTTGGTAAAAAGGACAGCGGACTGAGGCCGTGCATCGACTACCGGAAAAACAAGTACCCTTTGCCCCTCATGTCCACCGCCTTCGACCGCCTTCAGGGTGCCACAGTTTTCACCAAACTCGACCTCAGGAATGCTTATCACCTGGTTCGCATTCGAGACTGAGATGAGTGGAAGACCGCCTTCATCACACCCAACGGACACTATGAATACCTTGTGATGCCTTTCGGATTGTCAAACAGTCCTGCGGTCTTTCAGAATCTCATCAATGGCGTTCTACGTGAATTCCTGGAGGTGTGCGTGTTCGTGTACTTGGACGACATACTCATCTTCTCCAAGTCACTCCTGGAACATGTCGGCCACGTCCGAGCCGTCCTGAAGGCCCTCCTACAGAACAGGCTGTTCTGCAAGGTGGAAAAGTGCGAGTTCCACTCCACTTCCACCACCTTCTTGGGGTTCGTAGTCGGGCCCCAGGGTCTCTCTATGGACTCTGAAAAGGTAAAGGCCATCGTGGATTGGCCAATACCTACCACCATCAAGCAGGTCCAGGGTTTCCTGGGGTTTACCAATTTCTATCGGCGGTTCATACGAAACTATAGTGCCCGGGCGTCCCCTATCATAGCGCTGCTTCGGGGGGGTCCCCGCCGGTTGTTGTGGACGGAGGCTGCTCAGAAGACCTTCGAGGACCTCAAGCAACGGTTCTGCACAGCTCCGATCCTCACTCTCCCAGATCCAGCCCTGCCTTTTGTGGTAGAGGTAGACGCTTCGGACGCTGGGGTAGGGGGCGTGCTGTCGCAGCGTGCAGCAGAGGATGGCAAGCTCCACCCATGTGCCTTCTTCTCCCGAGCTCTCTCCCCGGCGGAGCGAAACTATGACGTGGGTAACCGGGAACTGCTAGCCATCAAACTAGCGCTAGAAGAATGGCGTCACTGGCTCGAGGGCGCAGCCAACCCGTTCCTCATATACACCGACCACAAAAATCTGGAGTATACATCGGGGAGTCCAAACGACTGAACCCCAGACAGGCCCGCTGGGCCCTTTTCTTCAGTCGTTTCGACTTTGTGGTCACCTACCGCCCAGGTTCCAAGAACGGGAAGGCCGATGCCCTGTCACGCCTCCATACATCGGAGGTCGAGCCAGCAGTGTTGGAACCCATCATCCCTTCCTCTAAAGTCGTGGCAGCCGTATGTTGTCTTCTGGAGGAGGAGATTCGACGGGCACAAGGACCGACACCGGCTCCCATGGAGACTCCTAAGGGCCTTCTGTTTGTGCCTCCACCCTGTCGCACGAAGGCCTTAGAGTGGGCACACGCCTCCCAATTGGCCGGCCATCCTGGGGTTCGACGCACCCTGGAATTACTTCGGAGAAGTTCTGGTGGCCGAAACACCGTCAGGATGTGACGGAGTATGTGGCGGCTTGCACGGTGTGCATGGTGGCCAAACCAGACAACCGCAGGCCTGCAGGACTCCTACAACCCCTTCCGGTCCCACATCGCCCATGAACCCACATCTCCCTCGATTTCATTACGGGGCTTCCCCCGTCACTTGTTCCCCTCCTCTCCAGAGAATGGGGATGTGCCCGCGGCTCGCAGCTCGCCTCTGCAGACGCTGGCAGCAGGCTCGTCGGGCCCTGCTCCAGTCTCAAAGACAGATGAGGCAACAAGCAGACCGGCGACGACAACCGGGTTCGACCCTGAAGATTGGCCAGCGAGTCTGGCTGTCCACGAAGGGCCTGGCCCTGAAAGGGGAGATCTGAAAATTAGCCCCACGGTACGTCGGACCGTTCCGGATCCTCCTATCCAAGACGGCCTTCCATTTGGAGCTGCCACGTGCAATGCGGGTTCACCCCGTCTTCCATCGCTCCGCACTACGGCCGGCCTCCTCCTCCTCTCTGTGTCCGGAGCTTCCGGCCCCGCCACCCGCCAGGTTCATTGCCGGAGGTCTCGCCTACACCGTTCACTGGCTTATGGATGTACGCAAGGTCGGGAGGTCCACGCAGTACTTGGTGGACTGGAAGGTGTATGGGCCGGAGGAACGCAGCTGGATCCCCGCCAGGAACATTGTGGACAAATCCCTCATTCAACGATATCGGGCCTCTCCCCCTGGGCCGTCAGGAGTCGTCCCCTCGGAGGGGTTCCGTGGATTACCTTTGTGGATTCCCCTTGTGGACTACCTTTCTTTGGACTAACCGTTCTATTTGTGAATAAACTCAACTGTTGCATCAAACCTGCAGTCTGCCATCTATATACCATCCCCTTCTCCTCCATGCTGTCTGTGTGTTCTATCCATCAGGGGGATTATATCTCTATTCCTGTCTCATATGTTGTGTATGTATGCATTGCATCGAGGAGGCAGGGAATGCTTCCCTTAGATCATCCACTCCGCCAAAGTTAAATCTATGTCCATGTCATGTAACAATAAATGCTCAAATCTAATACGTGATTGTCTTGACTGAACTAATTATTTTGGTGAGTATAAACAATACACTATTTTGGTGAGTGTAAAACAATACACTTAAGTTGATGACATCGTTAACAATTTTATTGCGAAAAAGACTTGCTTTCATACCGTAGCTTAGAAACTGTACAAATTAATAATTTAAAAACAAATGTCAGCAGCATCAACCAAAGGAAAAATAGTGTTTACACCATCACATTTGCTTATAACACTCGTCCCTTATACAACTGAAAAGTTCTGTGGCCACCCCGAAGGAGCCCTGACATAACATTGAGGTCACACAGCATCCATAAAAGTCCCTTCGGGAAACAAAGTAATGTCAGACTGTATATTAAGATCAACATCAAGGATGGTGCTTTGAAAAAATATATGATAAATGACAAAAGTTTAAAATTAAAGGAAAAAAAAGGTTAAAAAAAGGTAGATCCAGTAGGCGTGTACTACACCCTATGATGTGCAACACCAGAAACAGCACCTTCACCACCCACTTCACAGACTAAAATGGCTGACTGTGGGGCTTCCATCCAGGCAAAAGACAACACAACAACCTTTCCTATTAACACAGAAAAGTAGGCTTCTGGAGAGCAAAAGCGTATTTCAAAGGAGAAAAAAGTGTCAGGCATTGTGAAAGTTATTTTCTTTTTCTTTAGAGTTCATTCATACATACTGGAGGCAGGCAAGCAATCAAATGGGCACAAGCAGGCCAGCTGGCTATATATTGTAGCCTCTTAAGACCATTAAGAAAGTTAACTAAAACAAGTTAAAACTAGTTCATCATCACACATACAGTATAGCGGAAAAGGGGTACACTTGCAGCCCTTGTTAGAGAAAACAACTAAATGGCCGTTGTGTCAGAATCACCACTCTCACCACAGAATCACAGAAGTCACAAAATGTAATCAGACATTTAAATCAATGGTTGGTAAATCGAAACATGTTTCCTGGAGCCTGCAGGCTTCATTGGGTGATTCTGGAGTTTGAGGCAAGGGCCACTCCCTGAGATAACAGAGTGGGGGTTAACCTAGCAGAAGCCCAGGGTTCAGGCCCAACACAATACTCTGGACAATCTGTGGTGGACTGGACAGGGTATGACGTCACAGGGGACATGGGGTGGGGGGAGGTAGGAATAAAGAGAAGGAAGAAGGGAAGGAGTAAACAACAAAGGACAAATTAAAAAACACTGGTTGATGGAGGGGGAAACGAGCAGTCTGAGTGATCCAGTAGACAAATGCAGGATGGCGAGAAAGTAGCAGAAGGCTAGTTCGCTGATGCTGGAACAGAGGGGGAGGGAGGAGTGAGAGGGAAGAGTGAGAAAGAGAGAGTGGGTCTATATATATATATATATATATTAAAAAGTAACTCCAGAGATCTATGAGAAACAAAAAAATGTATTATTCAGGAGCAGTTAATAATGGGACAGTAGGGGAGTCAGTGCACAGATCTGAAGCAGAGGACAAAAGACAAAGAGTGCATAGGGAGAAGTGAGAAGGATGGAACGGAGGAGGGAAGAGGGTGAGGAAACCAGAGGTGAAGAAGGAATGAGCAAAATGGATGGAGCAGAATAAGATGTAAAAGTCATCGAGTCATTATATCGAACACCGAGTAAGAAGAAAGAAAAAAGATTCAAGATTTAAAAAATAAAGCCTTTTGAAACAAAGTCAATTCATACATCTGAAGTCCATGAAGACTTTCTCCCTGTGATTAGCGGATGACTTCTAAAGACTAGGCGTGATACTTTGTGCTTTGTTTATGCTAAATAATACCTCAACATACCCTTCACTTGGGCACTCTCTCATTCCATATCACCGAAACAGAGCCTGTGCCATGCTTTGATCAAAGTTGAAGAAGCAGCCTCAAATATGACTTATATAAAAATAAAATAAAACTTCCTCCACATGCTGTATATCTAACACTGGGTACTAAAGAACAAACATTTGGAAATCTCATTAACTGTGGGGATAATAAAAGCAAACCAAGAAAAGAGTTTGGGGGATACTCAGAACTACAAAACTAGATATGGCAATAGGAAGCCATGTTTACCCTCTAATTGTAAATCCAGATGATTTGCATTGTTGTGGTTGTCCATTGGCCAGGTTTGGCACAAGGATATAGCCAGCAGTGATGTGGCTATAGCTCACGTAGGACTTGTGTATGTGTGTGTAAAGGTCTCTGAGGCTGTGGTGTTCCTAAGACATCCTGGAGAAAGAGTATTCTTGGGTGGGATTCAAACACATTTATGGCAGAGTGTAACAAGCAGAAACTGTGAGACATGAAATGAGAAATTCATCAAGTGCTCTGAGCAGGTTTCCCCAGAACGACATCCAGAGGAACGAGAGGTGGAGGAAGGAGAGAGAAAGAGAGGGAAGCGAGAAGGGAAGAAACTGAGTCAAATGAATCTCTGTCTGTGCCCAAATGCCTCCCTTGGGTGGCTGTGTGGGGAACGTGATGCCAATGGAAAGCTGTCTTGAATCCGTCTCTTACTACATCTCCCAGAGGCCTTCAGTCCAATACAGAAACTTACAGACGATTCCCCAGTGGTAGGTCTAAGAAGGTGTGAGAGAGCTCAAGCACCGAACAATACAAGCCAGGATGGATTCATACAGACTTAGAGTGAAAGGTGCTTGCTACTGAATCTACCAATTGGTCAAGTCAGAACACAGGGACACGGCCCATTAGACTCTGGGGGTCATGCCAAAGAGCCCTTATTTTGAAAAGCGCAATGGTTAGTGGGCACCAGATGGTGCTAATGAACGTCTTCACAAGGGTTGTTATGGCATAAGTTCCATAATTGATATTATAGGTAGTGATTGTTGAATAATCAACAGTGTTACACAGGCGTTACACAATGCAACTATACACACAGGAAGAAGGGAAGACTTTGGAACCTGAATAAATGACAGTGGATGAGCAGAAAAACACCTATTTTTACATCCTGACACAACAGATTCCGTTTCCACACTCACATATAAAATACAGAAGGATGTCAAGAACTCCAAAAAGGACTCATAAATACACAGTGATGTACAGAGTGTCTGGTAAAGTTACATTCAAATTTAACTCAGAATGACACAGTGTTTTGATGCATTGGTTACATTTCTTAACATGTGTCTTTCATTATATATATTTTTTATATATCTTGTTATGTGTGTGTATGTATAATATGTTTCCTAATGGTTGGGGGCGGTGTGGATAGTGGGATCGGAGTAGATGAGGGGTCTTCAGGGAGGGTGGGGTTCCATTCTACTGGGAAGAGTGGCAGGGTCGGAAGCCGTTCCCAAGAGGCCCCCTTCATTTCTGACTAAAAGTGACATGCATCCCCATCAACCCCCTCCTCCCCCAGGGCTAAGACTATGAAATCTTGCAGTTGCTGCGTGTGCAGTTCTGGGGCGGGCTCTGGGGTGGCCGGATGGACTTGGAACGCTTCAGACTGTTGCCCTTGGAGCCACCAGCTGCGCTGGCCAGGGAGTAGGAGCGTCCGTGCATCATGACGGCGTTCATGCCATTGGCCATAGAGAAGGACTTGAGGTGGGATTTGATGGCCACGGGCAACGGCAGCTTGTCGATGAGGTGGACGGGCGTGCAGGACACGATTGCCCGGCAACACAGGTCCTGCAGGCTGAACACTGAGGATGGGGAGAGAGAGAGAGAGAGTGGGGGTAGAGAGAGAGAGGGAGAGAGTGGGAGAGGGAGATGAGGATTAGCCATGAAAGAGTTGCTACAAAATGCTACAGAACATCACACCACATCCTATGAGTTAGAACCCAACACTTGACCAGGTCCTGGGAGTGTAATATTCTTTTAATGTTGGTCGTCTTTTATCTAATAAATCACAAATTTCACAGGAAAGGTAGCAGTTTTTTTTACCAAACATACAGCAATATCCTTCCCCTCACACCAGAGGGGAACGTTCCAGGCACGTTCTTGGCAAATTTTAAGTGATTTACTCACTTAAGCGAGCCTGGAATTAATTTGCTCAGGGCAAGCTGGGACATAGATAATGCAAGCAACTATCCATCTGCCTCTCTTTTTCTTTCCCACCACGGAGTAGGAGGAGAGAATGAGCTGAACGCCGTCTGGACACTGTGGCTGCCATCTTCAAGATGGAGGTGGTGTATTAGTGCCTATTGGTGTGCTTTGGATCTTGCTGGCAAAATGGGCAGCATCACAAGAGAGGCAGCTGGTGCACTTGAGACACTGCTCCCAAACCCTCTGCCCTCAAAACAGGACAAGCCATTAAGGTTTGGAGAAGGGGGTGGGGAGGACCAGCAGGATGGAGAAGGGTGGAGTGTGTCAGCGGAAGACACTGCAAAGCCAAAAGGCAGGGAAGAGCAGCTGTGTGGACGAAGTCTTTAGCATAGACGAGTTTGCCTCCATGCACACGGACACATACACACACAGATTATTCTGCAGCCATCCACACCTCGGTTGGGTTTCCAGAACTTTTCCATTCCGTGTCTCATGAGCACGATGCGTGACAGCTCCGTGAACGACTCAATGACGTTGAAGTTGCACAGGGGGCTGACCTCGAAGAAGGTCATGCCGTTCTTTTCGGCGTACGCCCTTGCCTGCTCGGTGGGCACCTGCCGTTTGAACGCCAGGTGGAGCCGGTTGCCCACTAGGATCCTGGGTACGCCTGGTGCATGCTGGGAAAGAGGGGGAGATTCTAAGATTAAGGTTTAAAAAATGTGTGTGTTAAGGTTTTGTTACTTGTCCAGAGCACATACAGTGCTCAGCGTAAAAGAGTACACCCCCTTTGAAAAGTAACATTTAAAACAATATCTCAATGAATACTAAAACAATTGTACAAAATGTTGACAAGTTAAATATAACATATGTTTAACGTATAACATGAAAGTAAAGTTAAAGGGGTCATTGACTGCAAAACCGAGTTTACCTTGTCATAGTTGAATAATGACAGTTCGGTGGGTAAAATGGACAAACAGTGAACCTCAAAGTCCATTGACACCTCCTATGCCGTCACAAAGGTGGCTCCACCTTTTTTGGCTCTGGTCTGTACCTTTGTCACGCCCCAAAATTGACAAAAAGACCAACAGAGGTGTTTGGGCCCAGGAACATACATGGAGGTTGCGTAGATCTCAGAAGCTAGTTTAGCTGTGCGCTGCTCTGTGTACCACGGGAATAACAATTAGGAAGTTTGGACGTTTTTTAAGTATATTGAAAATGGACCACGGTCATAATTTCAGTGTTCCAGGCTGTACAGGGAATGCTGACACTTTTTATAATCTTCCCAAGTAACCAAACACTCGACGGGCATGGCTGATATTTGTCTATGAGAAGATCCCTGTGAAGTTCGACACTCAATTATTCATTTGCTTGAAGCTGTTGCTGAAAAGAGGTGCTGTTCCGACCGTATTGCTCATCACAACTGCAAGCTGTAAGTATGATTTTGTCGCTAACAGTTATTAGCAATGCTAACGTCTCCTGTATCCAGCATAGGTAGAATGTGTGAGGATTTAGTTTATTGGCAATGGGGCTAACGTTATTTCATTTTCATGACTGTGTTTCATTCGAATAAATAACCTGTGTTGTCATGTAAATCTACAATTCACGATGCAAGTTTGGCTATGTTGCGTCTTTGCTCTGCAGCTTCGCTCGTTGTAAACCAACCAATCAGCGCGCAGCTCATCTAAGTTCTCATGAGCATAACATAAAAGGGAGAAAACCTCGTTTCATTCTAGGGCTATTTCACAGAGTTGCATTAGGGCGCATAGAACAGCACCCGGGCCATTTTCAGCCCAAGCAATGTTTACCCTATTCGGAGACCTTAAAGGGGTCACTGACTGCAAAACCGTTTTTACCTTGTCATAGTTGAATAACGACAGTTCGGTGGGTAAAATGAACATACAGTGAACCTCAAAGTCCATTGACACTTATTTCCCATGCAAATCTCAAAAAGAAAAAATCTAGCTGTAAAACGGTAGCTTTTGGAAAAATCCACCCGACTGACGTCAGTAGGGTATCGCGCATTCAATTGGCTCTGGTCTGTGTCTTTGTCATGCCCCAAAATGTACATCCAGACCAGCCCACTCACTGGTGTTCTTGCCCAGTCCGAGGTAGCGACGCTACGTTTCTGAACACATCAACATACCTTACTTAGCAAATGACTAGCTAGACTAGCTGTAGTCGGCATTAGAAGGGAAGCTTCCAAAAAAATAGCCAGAAAACGAAAGCAGTCTAGCCTTTTGCTGACGCCTGTCTAGATTATCTATTCGAAATTACTGGAGAAAGGCTGTGCTAGATACAGGATACGTTAGCATTGCTAATAACTGTTACTGTTACTTAATCATACTACAGTTTGCGGTTCTGATGAACATAACTAAGGTCGGAACGCACCTCTTTTCAGCAACAGCTTCATAGCAAATACATCCATAGTATAGTCTACGTAGAGCTGTGTGCTATCTGGGTCTTCTTCCAACTAGAAACTCAGTTTGTTCTTAGGTAAAGTTCGGTCGTTCTGAAATCGTCTACTTTTCCCTGTAAAGCAAGCTGTTTCACCTTTGGCCTAGTTCAGACAAAAATCTGAATTTGCGCAGTCTGAATTTCCGCCATCTGAATTTCCGCAATCTGAATTCTGAATTTCTGGACCAAAATAATTCAGTTTTGTTAAATTCGGCATACAAATAATTCAGATATTATATATTCAACAGTAAAATATTTCAGTTTTATGAAATTCGACATACAATTATTTCAGATCTTTCATATTCAAATTCAGATACTTTTGTCAGCTTTCTAGCTCCATACCCTATTCGGAGACCTTAAGGAACAGTGTAAAATACTCAAAAAACCCAGTCAATCAACCCTTTAAGAAACAGTGTGAAATACCCTATAAAATCAGTCAATGACCCCTTTAATAATATAATTTAGAATACACATTTTATAGTTTAACTGAAAGTTGGTGATGCAAAAATGAGTACATCCTACTGAAAGTGTCTGGAGCAAAGCAACATTTTAGACTACAAATGTCTAATTTAACAAGAATTCAACCACAGGTGAGTCTAATTATTAATTACACAGGTGTCAGCAGACTATAAAAGGGTGTTGGGCTGCTTCCCATTTCATGCTGTCAGCAATGGCAACACATGGAAGAGAAATGTCACAAGACCTGAGAATTTTTTCTTCTTCTCTACACCAGAAAGGTGAAGGCTACGTGGTGCAGGAACATCTTCTGATGAGAAGGGTTGAAGAAAATCGGCATGCAATTTCACTGCAGTTATCTAAAGAAGTAGAAAGCCAAACTGGGGTGACCTATTTCCTGTGACACAATACAGCATACACTGCAGAGGAATGGCATGCATGGCTGTCCACGAAAGAAGCCTCTCCTAAAGGCAAGGCACAAAAAAGCGCGTCTAGAGTTTGCCAGGGCCCATGCTGACAAAGATGAAGACTACTGGGACTCATACTCTGAAATAATGAGACCAAGATCAATGTTTTTGGAACTGATGGCTTCAAAACTGTATGGCGTCCAAAAGTGAGGAATACAAAGATACTGACAAAATAGCTGGATCGGGGATCGGAAAAATTAACAGATCCACTGGCCGATTCATAATTTTTTATGAGTTCTAAATATTTCCGACGGTCCCCACAGCAAGCATAATACTTGTAGCAATGCTACTAGCATGCTGTGTTACCTGTTCTTCTAGGAAGCCATACAGCGTTTCGCATAGTTTTTGTCTATCGGAAAATATTCGGTTGGAATTTTAGAAATTGCATGCGACGTTTGGCTGTGAGACACGCATTCGAACGATCACAACGCTACTACGGGTTAATCTACACTGTAGATTCTACACAGTATAGAGTTATTGAGCTGCAGGATTTTGGCGTGCTCCTAGCATTGTGCTTCTGGATGTCCTTGATTAAATTGGTAGTATTGTACCCTGCAGTACTACCTCCACACAGCTGACTAACGCCTGGTGTCCACGGCACACGTTATCGCGTTGCTCTCATTGGGATTGAATGGAAGCGATTTGCTGCCTAGCGAGGAAAAAATCGCCTTTGCGGGCTGCAGAAAGTTGGGCATTTTTCAACTTCATGCAAATGAGAGCGATTTGCTGCCTGCTGAGAGCCAATCAGTTCGTCGTGTGTGTGATTTGGAGGACAGCGATCTCAGCAGCACTGCAACCGAAGTTTCCTACAGCTAAACATTATTTTTCTGACCGCGCCCCCCCAGGCGACTTTTCGCTAGCGATTTAACGCATGTCATTTGCGACGTGGACACCAGGCCTTACAGTGCGTTCACACTGCAGCGACGCGAATCGCTTGCCATCGCTCGCCTTCCCACAGTTCACCACGCTCGACAACAAACCATAGAGGTATTATAACTAGAGGGCGTCATGAATGGCTTCCAAGATGGCGTCCCCATTCATTTCTATGAAAAGTGCTCAGTGGCGCAGTGAGGCAAGCGAGAGCGCGAAACGGACAGCGCCATCTTTCCACTTCCGCGTCTTCCGGTCTAGCTTTAAACAGGGGCTCACTTTTTGCCCAGCTCCGAGCTGGCTCCGCGAGACTCGTGCACGCTTGCAACTAGCTGTACACGTCATACTTTGCGACAACCAGTCGCGAGCTTGTGAGCTGGAGCTAAGACATTGCAGAAAACTGTCAGAATGTGAAGTCCGATCAAGAAGCAGATACATGTGAACTTACGAAAATCAATACTGTAATATTATACGTGCAATGCCTATACGTTGTTCTTTTTGCTCCGTGTTTTTAGTTTGACTGCTAAGTATTGTGTTGGATTAAAGAAACTGTAAGCTTGAATATCTGGCTCCGTCGTTGTTCTAGCTCGGCAAAGCAAGCTAAACTAGAGAGCATACAATTTCTGGGGAAATTGTGAGGGTGTGCCTGCATATTTTCAAGCATTTAGCCTACTCATAGTCTATTGCATAATAATTCATTAAGAACACCCTTGGAAAGAAGCTACTGTAACAACGTTATCACTGGAAATATTTCTGATGGAATCGCGATTCAAACAGTAGCTCTATGTCTGCTAACTTATGACATGCCCGCAAAAACGTAAATACGCTTGACATTTATTTAGTGGAAAATCGCTCATGCATAAAAAGCTCAATAGCGATCATTGTCAGTAACAACGCAAAATGCGATATAGCCCTTTGTGGAGAAGCTGCCCCGGTAAATTGTATACTACAGTGTTCGTCTTGGTGGCGATCGTTGGTTGAACTTTCCGTTGTACGATTTAGGCTGAAATTAAATATTGCTTTCATGAACAGATTGACAAGTTTAGGCTGTGTCAATGAAGTTCGGGTTAGTAGTCAGACAGTTTCACCTATTGAAATACTTTTAATTTAAGGGAGTGCCGAACATGTTCTGTCGCCGTTTGACTTCCTACTGTAAACAGCTGTGGATGTTTTTGTTAGCTACACAGTGTCTCGCGTAGGCTACAGCGTTGCAGTACTGGTTTGAAATCACAGGTAATGATTATTTCACCAACAAATCGTTTACTTGTAATCTAATGTCATAATAAATCGTACAACGAAAATGTATTTGTGAGTAATGTTTATTTTAACGATTGAAAACAGATGCAGCCTAGACCGCTGTAGTATGTTTTGCACGGGCAACATAGGCTAATGTCATGATGCTAATGCTTCAGTGAAATAGTAGACTACCGTTTCCGAAAGTCGATGTAGTTCCTCAATAATATTAGCTTATATTGTACATTACACTTAACAATTGTGTTTCATATCAGAAAGTAACATTAGTAAATAGTTATCACCCTGGCCTCTTTGCTTGTGGCGTTTCTGCAGCTGCCTTGCAGTAGCGTTAAAGCTATAGTTAGCCTATAGCTATCTCCCAGAAGTTAACAAGCTGCTAAACTAATGTTAGGCTAGAGGTAGTCACGCGTGTTTCGTGACGTTAGTAGCGTCAGTGACTGTGGCTAGCAAGTTAGCCAGGTAAATAAAAAGACAAGCAACTCAATGGCTACCAACTTTTGACATGACGTTTTCTAAGTAATCAAAATATTGACGGATGCTAGGGGGGGCACGATACGATCCTTTCTGTGCTGCAACAGTCTTCTATGCACGTCGTATCTAATGCGTCGTTGCTAACATGTGCCGACGCTGTGACGTAGGCTATTATAACTGAGTAGTCTACCCTTTGCCGACAAAATCAACTTTATGCCACAAAAACGTTGTATGGTCCTAAACTGTGCAACGGAACGTAAATTCTGATACAAGCAACTCAATGGAGACCAAGACGAAACTTTTGACATCGACGTTTTCTATGTAGTCCAAATATTGACCGAGGAGTAGGGGGGCAAAAATAATAATAATAATAATAATATATATGTGAGATAACAAAGGTTGTGCTTCATGCCGAAGGCAAAGCACACCCAATTAAGCCTATATAGGCTATACCTATGTTACTATTATAATGATGATGAGTGTTGCTTACTATTACTAGCTTATTGGTGGCCAAGCCGCGAAGCGGCGAAGCCACATAAGTGTTTCTACCTTTTCTTATTGGGTGTGCTTTGCCTTGGGCATGAAGCACAACCTTTGTTATCTCACATATATATTTCTTTATTATTATTATTTTTGCCCCCCTACTCCTCGGTCAATATTTGGACTACATAGAAAACGTCGACGTCCAAAGTTTCGTCTTGGTCCCGATTGAGTTGCTATTACTTTTATGTACGTTCCGTTGCACAGTTTAGGACCATACAACGTTTTTGTGGCATAAAGTTGATTTTGTCGGCAAAGGGTAGACTACTCAGTTATAATAGCCTACGTCACAGCGTCGGCACATGTTAGCAACGACGCATTAGATACGACGTGCATAGAAGACTGTTGCAGCACAGCAAAGATCGTATCGTGCCCCCCCCTAGCATCCGTCAATATTTTGATTACTTAGAAAACGTCATGTCAAAAGTTGGTAGCCATTGAGTTGCTTGTCTTTTTATTTACCTGGCTAACTTGCTAGCCACAGTCACTGACGCTACTAACGTCACGAAACACGCGTGACTACCTCTAGCCTAACATTAGTTTAGCAGCTTGTTAACTTCTGGGAGATAGCTATAGGCTAACTATAGCTTTAACGATACTGCAAGGCAGCTGCAGAAACGCCACAAGCAAAGAGGCCAGGGTGATAACTATTTACTAATGTTACTTTCTGATATGAAACACAATTGTTAAGTGTAATGTACAATATAAGCTAATATTATTGAGGAACTACATCGACTTTCGGAAACGGTAGTCTACTATTTCACTGAAGCATTAGCATCATGACATTAGCCTATGTTGCCCGGGCAACACATACAACAGCGGTCTAGGCTGCATCTGTTTTCAATCGTTAAAATAAACATTACTCACAAATACATTTTCGTTGTACGATTTTTTATGACATTAGATTACAAGTAAACGATTTGTTGGTGAAATAATCATTACCTGTGATTTCAAACCAGTACTGCAACGCTGTAGCCTACGCGAGACACTGTGTAGCTAACAAAAACATCCACAGCTGTTTACAGTAGGGAGTCAAACGGCGACAGAAAATGTTCGGCACTCCCTTAAATCAAAAGTATTTCAATAGGTGAAACTGTCTGACTACTAACCCGAACTTCATTGACACAGCCGTCAATCTGTTCATGAAAGCAATATTTAATTTCAGCCTAAACCGTACAACTGAACGTTCAACCAACGATCGCAACCAAGACTCGAACACTGTAGTATACAATTTACCGGGGCAGCTTCTCCACAAAGGGCTATATCGCATTTTGCGTTATTACTGACAATGATCGCTATTGAGCTTTTTATGCATGAGCAATTTTCCACTAAATAAATGTCAAGCTTACTTACGTTTTTGGGGACATGTCATAAGTTAGCAGACATAGAGCTACTGTTTGAATCGCGATTCCATCTGAAATATTTCCAGTGATAACAGTAGCTTCTTTCCAAGGGTGTTCTTAATGAATTATTATGCAATAGACTGTGAGTAGGCTAAATGCTTAAAAATATCACTAGAAGGGAAAAACTTAAAGGGACGGACAAGCAGGCAGGCACACCCTCACAATTTCCCCAGAAATTGTATGCTCTCTAGTTGGGTGTGCCACGATGACGTGGCCATCCTTTGTTATCTCACATATATATTTATTATTATTATTATTATTGTTTATTTTCCCACCCCTAAAACTCGGTCAATATTTGGACTACATAGAGAACGACCCGGTAAAACGTTCCGTCTTGGTAGCGATTGAGTTGCTTGTATCAGAATTTACGTTCCGATGCATGGTTTAAGCTTAAAGTACATTTTTGTGGCGAAAAGTGAAGCTAATGTGGCTAACTTGATAGCCACAGTCATTGACGTTCCTAACGTCACTAACGTCACGAAAACACGCGTGACTGCCAGGCTGTAGAAGAACATTCGTTTAGCAGATCGTTAACTTCTGGGAGATAGCTAGGCTAACTTGAAATGCCAGAAGCAAAGAAGCCAGGGTGATAATTACTCATTTAACATTGTCATACAAAGCAACATTCTGTAATGTTATGTACAATATCATACATGCTGATATTATTAAGTACATATATTTTCCGAAACAGTAGTCTGTAGTTAGCATTATGACATTACCCTCTGTTGCCCGGGCGACATGCGACACATACGACAGCGGTCTGTGATACATCTGTTTTCAATTGTTAAAATAACCATTCCTCACAAATAAATGTTTGTTTTGGTATTTATTAGACATGACATTGCAAGTCAACGATTTGTAATGCCCCAAGCAAAGAGGCTATGGTGATAGCTAACTATTTACTAATTTTACATTGTGCTATGAAACACAATTTTGAAATGTAGGCAGCTAAAATATGATAGCTCTAGCCTATATAACTGTACGCTGATTAGAGCTAAGCTGGATCTACTTTCGGCAACAGTAGTCTGCTATTTCAGAGAGGAGTTACCTCTAACTGCTACACCGGCACATCTCTACTACTGTATCTGTTACCAAAAGTGTTAAACCTAGCTCTAGCTAGCTACAGCTAATTTGCTACCTTGCAGTCTTCCGTTCGAAACCGCTTCTGGGAGGTACCGTACAAATCGTCCAGCCACCAGCTCGTCCAGCCACCAACGCAATCGCTAGCTACCAAGACGAACACTGTAGTATACAATTTACCAGGGCAGCTTCTCCACACAGGGCTATATCGCATTTTGCGTTGTTACTGACAATGATCGCTATTGAGCTTTTTATGCATGAGCGATTTTCTACTAAATAAATGTCAAACTTATTTGGGTTTTTTGGGGGCATATTTTCAGTTAGCAGACATACTGTTTGAATCGCGATTCCATCTGAAATATTGCTAGTGATAACGTTGTTACAGTAGCTTCTTTCCAAGTGTGTTGGTGAATTATGCAATAGCCTATGAGTAGGCTAAATGCTTGAAAATATCACTAGAAGGGAAAAACTTAAAGGGACGGACCCACCTGCAACCTACGCAAACAGGCACACCCTCACAATTTCCCCAGAAATTGCATGCTCTCTAGTTATTATTATTACACATCTTCTCCTCTTGGAGTCTATGGCAGCCCCTAGAACCGTATGGTACAAAGTTGTGAAATTTGGCACACTCATTAAGGACAGTCCCGTCTTCAATTTCACCAAGTTTCATTTGGCCCACTGTAGCACTCTAGCGCCACCAACTGGTCAAAGTTGGACTTGTGTTTACACATGTAACTTTTGAACCATATGGGCGATTTTCAAAAACGAGGTACCGTTGGATTCCCTGGGTCAAGACGATTTCAACACACCCTATGATGTCAATTTCCGGTTATATACATTTTCCGCCATTTTGAATTTTAAGAAAACACGTTTTTTTGCAACTCCTCCTTCAATTCTTGTCCAATCTTCTCCAGAGTTGGCACACATCATCGTCAGACCAACCCTCACAGAAGTTATTCATGGCTTTTTGATTTTCAAAACCGTTTGTCCGGTACAGCCAATCAAATTCGGCAGTAAAGACACCAAACAGGAAGTTTGGTCATATTTGAGCAAATCCTTGAGAAATCAACACCAAACTTGGTATGATGACTTGGAACCCCCTTCTGAGGATATCCAATCAATTTGGTGTCATGTGATCACTGGGCGTGGCCGCAGGAAGCAAAAATGTGTTTTGGCCAATAACTGTTGATTGGTTTGCCTTTATTAAGTGATTCCTTTGTCTCATGATATCTTGGGACATCCCATGTGTGACCCATGATCATTTTTGATAACAGCCGAATTGATGTTGCCGCCATTTTGAATTACTGAAAAAAACGTATTTTCTCTACTACTCCTACACATGTTGTCAAATCTTCACCAAATTTGGTAGAGATTATCTTCAGACCAAGCCTCACAAAGCCCATCACATGGTTTTTTTATTTTACAAACCGTTTGCCCGTTACAGCCAATCAAAATGTCCAGTTAAGCCATCAAACAGGAAGTTGGGTCGTAGCTCAGCAAATCTTTGATGGATTCGCACCAAACTTGCTGTATGCGTTCCGAACACTGTTCTGAGGATGCCTAAAAGGTTTTCTGGGTCATATGACTGCTTGGCCACCTCATTGCTGCTTGCAGCTATATTTGTTAATGCCATCGTTGTGGTGTTAACTGACAAAGTTCTAACAATATAACGACCATAACAAAATTGTGTTTATCAGACATGATTTATTAATCTTCGTCTTTGCTCCAGAATAACATGTTACGATATTATAACTAGCGTTATATTAGGCTATAATTAGCCTACTTTGTCATGCAATGAGAATAATCGCGTGAATTAGCCTACAAATGGTTAAATATGCTTTAAAATAACGGAAATAAACTCTACAAATAACCGTCATGTAGGCCTATATGTGCAAGCATTTGTAAAACGTGCTACAATTAAGGCAGGCAATTTTAGATTACCATGTCCTTTCTCCTTGTTCTCATTCAGCTCAGGTAAATCAGCGACTTGCTGATGTTCCCTTTTGTGCTCGTCCTCTGTTAGTATCCGCGAACACGCTTCGAGGCATGTTTTCTTGACGTAAGCAAATAAATGGGGTGCTAGTTTACCCATTTCGGATTGGTTTGAAACATAGCAAAAATCAAGAAAAATTATTCTATGAAAAAGCTAGTAGTATGAGCCAGGTTCGAGAATCGAACAAAAAATATTGGGGGAGATAGTTTTGTAAATGCTGACTAGAGTTAATAGAATAAAAACGAAATCAAATCCAAATCGAAAATGCAATACCACCTACATCCACCGGGGCCATTGCCTCAAGCCAAGGGGCGAGGGGTGGGGGCTTGGGACAAACAGATTAATGTATAATTGTAGTTCTCTAAAGTTACTGTTGTAGTTGTCAAGGCCAAGTGTGCAGACTTGGGTTTACGTACTCGCAACATCGATCAAAATACAACTTGTATACGAAATACAAAACTGTTTAATAGACATACACGTCGACATGTGTAAAAACGTTTTATTATATTACTTTAATAGTCTCTGCTAATCTGTCGATACGACTACAGAGTTCCAGCTGGGCTAACTAGCTAATTACCACAGAACGAAGTTACGTAATGTACGAGTCTGAATTTGAAAGTACAAAAACCCCACCAGGAGCACCGACAACGTCGGCAACCCTGCGCCAGTCATCATACTTTTTATTAATGTCTTTGTACAAATACAGAGACGTATCGTACAGGACTGGATATGCAGCCGCACAGGCGATACATTTCTCCTCCATCTTGAAACCTAGAAATGTTCACCATGGTTGCTACGTTACGAGAAACAAGCAAACACTCCGATTGGCCATTGCTAGCGAAAATCGCTCCTCATTTGCATAAAGTTGAGAAAATCTAAACTATCGCGTTGCGTCGCTACCCACAATGCCCCACACAAGCGATTCGCCTGGCTCCATTGAAAATGAATGGAGAGCATGTTGTTGCGTCGCTCGCGTGTGAACGCACTGTTCGCTCCATCCATGTTGCTTTTAAGTTTATCTGTCCACTGGTTGGACGCTGCACACCGCACGGTCCAATGCTTCAAGCTAAAAACTTCCATGGTTCACACACCAGCGACAACAAATATATATATATATATTTTACATTTTTACGTTTGATTACTATTGTATGTTTGACCAATACACCGTTTTGTTTCTACTGCTACATTTGATTTATTTTAATACGTTTGATTACATTCTATTTTTGAATTTTGAATGCACAATTGTTTTTTAAATAACAAATATTCAGAATTCAGTAAATTACATCTATTATTTTGTCTTAGTTAGGATGTTTGGTTAGGAAAGTCTGGTGCCTTTAGTCTCTTCCACATAGTGGAAGGAAGGTATAAGGTGCGAGGTATACAGTTTATTATTAATTCAACAACGGTATCGGATAGGTATCGGGTATCGACAGATAAACAAAGCCTAGGCATCGGTATCGGGACTGAAAAAGCCAGATCGGTGCATCCCTAGGTGGCAGTATCCTTATGTGGGGCTGCATGAGTGCTGCTGGTTTCGGGGAGCTGCATTTCATTAACCCTTGTGTTATCTTCGGGTCATTGTGACCCTTCAGTCATTCAGCCATAAAGTGAAGCATTTTCTTTTAACCGTCGGGCTGTCTCACACCCCCCACAGCGCAAATGTTAAAATAAACTTTTTTATTTGTTTTTGTATAGGGTAAAATTGTCGCAGCAGAATGATGGGTCGTTGTGAACCTTCGGGTCACAATGACCCGAAGCACAGGTTAATGGCATCATGAATTCACAGATGTACTGCTCTATACTGAAAGAGAAGATGCTACCATCACTCTGTGCCCTTGGTCGTCATGCACTTTTCCAACTTCTCCATCCAGCATTCAATCTCTAAAATAGGTAATTCTTGAAGAATGGAAAAAGATGGATGTTGCAAAATGTCGCCGGTTTGTTCATTCCATGCCTAGAAGACTTGGTGCTGTCATTAACAATCATGGAGGCCATACAAAGTACTAGATGTAGTCTACTTGTTGTGGGGTGTAATCATTTTTGCATCACCCTAATATGAGTTAAACTTAAAAATGTGTATGATAAATTATTTAATTAACTTTACTTTCACTTTCTCATTTACGCTGAGCACTATCTAATTTGCCAATACAATTATGTAGATAGTAGAGAGAGATATTACAGAGAAATATAGGCGAGAGATATTACATTTACAGTTAGTCATTTAGCAGATGCTCTTATCAAGAGCGACTTACAGTAAGTACAGGGACATTCCCCCCAAGGTAAGTAGGGTGAAGTGCCTTGCCCAAGGACACATCATTACCCCGGCCAGAATCAAACCGGAAACCTTCTGATTAATAGCCCGATTCCCTAACCGCTTAGCCATCTGACCCCATTGCCCCCAGATATTAGAGAGAGAATAAAAACAAGTTGTTGGGCACGCATGTAACTTATTCAACAGGGGTCCATTGCTCCCATTTCACATCAAATTGTGTCTTCAAACTTATGTTCCGACAGCCCTAAACACTCTTAACATCCCATAGTTTAATACATCCTCTCTAGTAGGGGTGTCACGATACCAAAAATTCAGTAGTCGGTGCCAATACCAGTAAAATAACAAGATTCTCGATGCCAATTTCGATACCACGGTAAAAAAAAAGAATCTAAGATTCCATATACTGTACTTAAACTTCTTTATTAAAATATTTGAAAAATAGCTAAATGTCTTAAGACATACAAAACATGTGCAATAGAGCATAGCACATCATAATAAAGTGCAATTAAGCCATCCAGCTAACAAGATGAACATGAGTTTACCTTCTACCAAGGTAGGCTATAGGCTAACGCTAAAACTACAGCATAGCTAACCTAAACGATGTACATAACATAAGCCATTGTAACACACGCGCCTACCATCTCAAACATAATGTAACGTGTATTTCAGTATGACAGATTAAAAAAACAGAAACGATGCATTCTTTGGATATATTCTGAATTTCGCCGAATTTTGCCGTTCGACCACAACGAACATTGATTTAGTATGCCAGATGTTAGCATCGGTGCTGCGCCTCTTCTGGAACTGAATCAGAACTCACCTCGAATTCTTTAAACTTATCCGGATAACGGATTCATTTCAGGTGCTTAGCTAAATTGGAAGTATTACCTCCCTTGGTCTGAAGACCACGGTAGCATCTTTTGCATAATGGCTTCTGCGGATGAATTATTGTCAACAAGTCGAGGTGGGGCGATCGCTGCAGCTGCTATCTTGGTTTTCTGAATGTAAACGTCGACTGGAACACTCCTGAATACTGCCCCCATCAGTTCCAGAAGAGGCGCAGCACTAATGCTAACATCTGGCATCGGCGCTCGCGGTGCTTACGGTGCTTCAAAAAAATGGGCAGACAGTGTTTTGTTATTTTATCATCGAAAGGTATCGTAAGTATCGGTTCTCGTGACATCCCTACTCTCTAGCTCCTTCTCTTTCTCCCTCCTTCTCCGTCATTTTCCACATCTCCACCTATCAAACCCTACTTATTTCTTCCCTTAACCAGTCTCTTTCTCATCCAGCTATCCATGAGAAGCTTTCTTTTGGCTTTTCTCTCCTTTTCACTGTATTCTGTTTTTTTGGGGGGGGGTCTGTCTGCCTTTCTTGTCCGTCTCTCTCTTTACCCGTCTGTCTGCCTGTGTTTGGCTCTCACTACTACAGCCTTCTCTCCCTCTCTTTAGGGTTTAGGTCCAGCCGCAGACTGCTGTAGGGTTGGAGCAGGAAAGAAAAGTCTCCACCATATACAGTCGTATGCAAAAGTTTGGGCACCCCTGATAATCTCCATTACTTTCATCTATAAATTGTTGGGCGTTTGGATGAGGAACGTCTTTGTCATATATATACACATACATCATGGACAGTGATATTTTAGCAGTGAAATAAGGTTTATTTGATAAACAGAAAATACAGAAAATACAACGCATCATAAGAGAATTAGACACTTGCATAAATTTGGGCACCCCAACAGAAAAATCACATTAATATTTAGTAGATCCTCACTTTGCAAAAATAAAAGCTTCTAGACGCTTTTTATATCCTCTGATGAGTGTCTGGATTCTGGATTGAGGTAATTTGGACCATTCTTCCTTACAATACATCTCCAGTTCAGTCAGGTTTGATGGGTGCCTAGCTTGGACAGCCCGCTTCAAGTCACTCCATAGATTTTCAATTATATTCAAGTCTGGGGACTGGGATGGCCATTCCAAAACATTGTAGTTGTTCCTCTGCATAAATGCCTTAGTGGATTTGGAGCAATGTTTCGGGTCGTTGTCCTGCTGGAACACCCAACTGCGCCGTAAACTGTAACAGTTTTGTTACAGATTCTTGAACATTATTGTCCAAAATTTGCTGGTACTGAGTTGAATCCATACGACCTTCAACTTTAACTAGATTCCCAGTTCCTGCACTAGCCACACAGCCCCACAGCATGACGGACCCCCCCACCAAATTTTACTGTGGGCAGCAAGTGTTTTTCTAGGAATGCCGTGTTCTTTTGCCTCCATGCGTAACGCCTCTTGTTGTGACCGAATAACTCCATCTTTGTCTCATCAGTCCACAGTACCTTGTTCCAAAATGAGCCTGGCTTGTTCAAATGTAGTTTGGCAAACCTCAAGCGAGCCTTTTTGTGGCACGTGTGCAGAAAAGGCTTCTTCCGCATCACTCTCCCATACAGCTGTTCTCTGTGCAATGTGCGCTGAATGGTCGAGCAATGCACAGTGACACCATCTGCAGCAAGATGACCTTGCAGGTCTTTGGAGGTGGTCTGAGGGTTGTCCTTGACCATTCTGACCATTCTTCGCCTTTGCCTCTTTGTTATTTTTCCTGGCCTGCCACTTCTGGCCTCAACAAGAACTGTGCCTGTTGCCTTCCATTTCCTAATGACATTCCTCACAGTGGAAACTGATAGCTGAAACCTCCGGGATAACCTTTTGTAGCCTTCCCCTAAACCATACTGCTGAACAATCTTTGTTTTTAGATCATTTGATAGCTGTTTTGATGCCCCCATTTTGCCACTGTTCAGAGGAGAATCAAAGAGAAGCAAAACTTGCAATTGGCCAACTTAAATACCCTTTCTAATGATTGAATGCACCTTTTTATGTAATTGAAGGCTTAATGAGTTAATCAGACTAACTATGTGTCGCAGTTAATCAGCATTTAGTAGGCAGAGGTATTCAAATCAAATAAATGATAAGGGTGCCCCAACTTTTGCACAGCTTTTTTTTCACATTTGATTTAATTTCACACAACTAAATACTGCTACACCAAATATCTTTGTCTGGAAAACACCCCAGCACTCAGTGTTAACTAGAAAAGGAATATTACAATATTATATTGATCTTTTTTGGTGAAGACAGGAAATGATCATGCAGCCTCAGAGGGGTGCCTAAACTTTTGCATACAACTGTATTCTTTAGCCAAAAATACTACCGACTCCTGTTTCACATGGCACACACACAGAAGACATCCTCTCTGCTTCTACAGAGCCAGCGGGAAGGACATGATGTAAGCAGAGAGTAAGGGCCAGAAGGGCCCTGTTAGTCAACATAGCCTATCTACTATAAAATAAGCTGTTGGGCAGTGGCTAGTTGCTAATGCTAAGAGCTAATGTTTGTCTGCTATGGGAGTCTGTGGAATTCTACAAGCATCTAGGAATGAGGCTCCTATACCGTCACTCCAAACTTAGTCGTACTTGGTACATTCAATGGCCTTGTCTCTCTTTTCATGGGGTTTACTGGAAAGTGGAGAACGTTTTAGATTAATGTAGAATGTATTCATAATTTTCTAGTTGTTAGGGTGTTGTGGTCACTGCTATGACAGCATTGGTACTGCTGGGATTCTGCTTCCAGGCACTGTTAATAGTCACTGTTGTACATTACTGTGTGTGTGTTTCAGGATAGTCTGTGCTTGTGTGCACCAGGGGCATGTTCTGTTCCGCTGTTGTGTGCATGGAGGTGTGCGTCAGGCACAGAATGCCAAAGACAATCCTAGAGGGATGCTTCTTGTAAATCTCTCCGATGCTCAACCACCAGTCAGGGTGGTGCAGACCACAAACCACCTGGTAACAACGAATCTGGTTTCACTTCCAGGGGAATTCTTGAATTGGATTAGTAAGGCAGATATGGTAATCCACCTCTTAACAATTCACAGTAAATTACATTTACAAATATAGCATTTACATTTAGCAGATGCTCTTATCCAGAGCGACTTACAGTAAGTACAGGGACATTCCCCAGAGGCAAGTAGGGTGAAGTGCCCAGGCACACGTCAGGGCAACCTTCTGATTGGTAGCCCCAGGGCCGGCCCCATAAGCAAACTAAGCGGCTGCTTAGGGCCCCGTGGCCACCAGAGGGCCCCCAAGAGCACATGAAATTAAAGTTTAATGTACCGTGTTTCTTCAATTAAACGCTGCCCTCGATTAAACGCTGCACTAAAAATGAACATTGTGTAATAAACGCCACCCCAGAAATACGGTAGGAGTAGCATGTCCTGAAATACCTAGTAGCAGCATGTCATTTTAATGAACATTTTTGTGTTGCACTAGGGGTCCACTGTTAGCTAAATACGTTTCAAATATCACATCAACATACCTTACTTAGCAAATTACTCTAGCTAGCTAGAGACTAGCTGTTATGCTGCATTAGAAGGGAAGCTTACAAAAAAAAGAAAGGAATAGCAGTCAAGCCTATTGCTAACGCCCGTCTAGATTATCTATAGAACTGGAGAAGCAGGTGCTCTTGCGTCAGCAAGCTAAACTAGTTTACAGGCTACAGTAGGTAGTCTAGGTGTTTTTGCTATCTAGCTGTTCTTGCATTCATGCAAATCAGTGTTAATAAAAAGCAGATGAGATAGAGCTAGCTAGTCTAACTAACATGGACATTTTCTTGTTGCTTAATTGATTAAAAGTTGCCCTCAAATAAACGCCGCCCTCAAATGAACGGCACACCAAAAATGATGGGAAAAAATGATGTGTAATAAATGTAATCGAAGAAATACGGTAATTAAGAAAAAAGAAATGCAGACGCCAAGGGGCCCCCAAATAAATTCTGCTTAAAGCCCCATATAAAGGCTTGGGCTGGCCCCGGGTAGCCCCAGTCTGTGCACATAGAGTGCACCAACCCCTTAGCCAAGGACGGCCTGGGAGTAAAAATAGGCCCTGGACTTTGATCCAGACCGGCCCACCAGAACCGGCCACCGTATACGCCACCACAGTTGCCCTGCCAATGCATGCACTTTCTGTGTTTGATGTGATGCTAGTTACAGAGTTCCAGACTTAATGCGAGCGAGCGTAAATGTGCGAGCAACATTTTTGGGGCTTTATTTGAGCGCAAAATAGTTTTTTGAGCTTGATGTAAAATGCATGTAGGGCTGTATTGGCAGCCCCTTTGTCACTAGTCACCCAGACACTTGTCTGGGACAGTCGTTGATTTGCATGAATGCTAAAATGACAATCACACTTTAATGACACACCTCTGGAGAGGTGATCTCAACAGTTGAAGGTGGACCCAAGTAAGACTGAAATTATCATTAAAAGTTGTGTTTTTGTAAATATAGTTCTAAACAGCTTTTAATGTCATGTTTGATATGATTTTGTTTCTTATTTATGCATTACATTCTAGTAATAATTTTAATACTGTAACATGTACATTTACAGAGTTTGTGCTTGCAGCAGATATATATAGGGCTGACACACCTGCTGACACACCTGGGAACGGTAACGAGATGGCAGCAGCTGCAGCTGGTGTAGCTGGTTGCACACAAAAAAAAGAAAGTAGATTTGTGTGTATAACACAACTGATGGCAAAGTACTTGTAGAAAATGAGCTTCTTAATTTTATTGTGGTCAAAATGCGGACACTTGCTCATGATGAAATTGTTTTGGTGGTATCAAACTACTTTTCCTCTGAATGGATTGAGGAGTCCAAGCGGCTGCTGTTTGACATGTGCCCAACCTCAACACGCTGCGTCAAGCACAAAGGGCCTCAGAAGGACAATAATAACATAAAGGATTGCTTAATGAGTGCGGCGAAAACATTCCCAGATTTGAATCCCACAATTTGGATGAGCTACCACCTGTTGGATTCGAGTATATAGATGCCTCAGCGTTACTCGGCAGCGTCCAGCAGCTGTGCCGGGAGGTAGCCAGCTTGAAAGCAACCTTGGAGTCGAAAACTGACGCAGATGCTGGCATGAGCGCGAACGCGGCAGCGTTGGAGCACCGCGTGACGATTCTGGAGGAACAGCACCAGCGCGCACCGCCTGGCCGAGTGGGCCGAGGCACTGGACAAACCCATAAAGCTGCCTCCTCTATGCCACGGCTCCTGCTCATCCGATGGGTGAGACGGGCCTAGACGTACTCAGGCCGGGTGAACCCGTGAATGCCCCACCACTGGGTGAGTGGAGTACGGTGGTGAAGAAAGGGAAACGCCGGCGTCTGAGGTCAGCGATGCAGCCTAACGTCGATGTGCAGGTCCGTCCAAGAAGAGATCAGCGGAGGAAAATTGGAATTATTGGCACTGGAACCGAGAGCAATATTGCAGTGGTCAAAACCAAACTGGTGAGTGTCTTTGCCACTAGGTTTTCCCATGAATTAGAAGCTGACACCCTCTGCTCTTATCTGTCTGATAAATTGGGCAAAACGGTGACGTGTGAAAAAATTAAATCCGGCAGCAACAGATTTGGGTCGTTTCGCGTGATGGCAGAGTGCGATGAAGTGGTTGAACTATATGACACTCTACTCTGGCCAGAGGGAATTTATGTTCGCCGGTTCTATGAAGCTCGCAAGCCTAAAGCTGCTAGCATGGCCCAAGGATTGGGATCGGAGGCGGGAAACAGCGATGTACCTGGCGTTGCACCTATGCCAGTGGGGCTTGAGGCTATCAGTAAGGCAAGCGCTTGCGATAAGGCTCAATAGACCTCACATGAAGTTAAATATTGTATCATACAATGTGAGAGGATTACACATAGGGCACAGTGAAGAAGATACATCCCGCCGCCTAGTTGTAAATAAACTCTTAGAAACCAACAATGTGTTATGTGTGCAGGAGACCTTCCTTTCTAAGCAGGATTTGGAAGGACTAAACTCGATACATGCAGACTTTTATGGAGCAGGAGAATCTACCACTGACTGCAGTACTAGACTACTTTGCGGCAGAATCCCGGGAGGTGTTGCGGTACAAAAAATATGAGTGGTTCGGCTCGGTGTTGACTGGGCAATAGGTATTGAGTTCTGTGGTGGGGATACAAAGTTCACAGTACTGAACATCTACACACCATTTGAAAGCTCTGCGAATAAATCTGAATATCTAAACAGATTGGCCTATGTTATGGCATGCATACAAGACAAATTGTCTAGCAGCATCTTCATTGTGGGAGACTGGAATGCAGACCTCTCTGACCATAGGTCTACATTTGCTAGTCATCTTAAACACTTCTGTTCAGACAATGGGCTGTTCCTCTCTAGTGAGTTGCTGTTGCCTAATGACAGTTACACTTACACCAGTGAGGCGTGGCACACAACCTCCTGGTTAGACCATTGTATCTGTACAAGTGACGCTCATAACTCCATTGAGGACATCAGGATCAATTATGAACTTGCCACCTTTGACCATGTGCCCTTCTCTCTGTGTATACGTGTGGGTAATACGCCATCTTTCATGCCTGCGAGCAACGACCTGCCTGTAGGGAAAATCATGTGGTCAAGCATGAGAGGGACATGTGTATATACTCTGCACAGTGTGGGACTATGCCGAGTAATGTTGTGCTGCCTAGACATGCTGTAAATTATAATGACATTAACTGTAAAAATACACAACATAGAGCGGAGTTGTGTTCATTGTATGATAATATTGTGGACTGCTTGCTCATGTCTAGTCAGCATGTGTATAAAACCAAAACATTTAAAGCAAAACCAGGCTGGAATGAGTATGTTGAAGAGTTTCATGCTGAGGCCAGAAGGGCCTTTAAAGTCTGGGCTGAATCAGGCAGGCCAAAGTATGGCCCTACATTTGAGTGTATGAAGAGGGCTAACTTGACCTTTAAATATGCCCTGCGCTACATCAAGAGAAATGAGAAGGCTCTTAGGTCGGATACACTGGCCAAAAATCTACAAAGCAATAGTCCTATTGATTTCTGGAAAGAAATTAAAAAAATAAACAACTCTAAAATGCCCCTACCAACTAACATTGACGGCACAAGTGGAGCAGAGCAGATCGCTCAGCTGTGGCAAAAACACTATAGTGACATTTTTAACTGTGTCAAAAGCGATTCATTCGTAGTTGGTAATATTGACAAAAGTGAAGATGTGATTGTATCTCCACAAGAGGTCTATGATATAGTGATGGGGCTTGATAACAACAAGTCATGTGGTGCAGACAGGATATCTGCTGAGCATTTAAAAAATGCCAGTGGTAAACTGTATCCCTTGCTTGCCATCTGTTTCACAGGATTTCTGATTCATCGAGTTTTACCCGACTCCTTGATGTCTGTGATTTTGGTTCCTGTGGTTAAAGATGAAGTGGGCAAAATTAACAGCAAAGACAATTATAGGCCCATAGCTCTGGCTAGTACTCTGTCGAAAGTATTAGAGAGAGCTATTTTTAGGAAAATTGAAACGTTTCTGCTGACCTCTGACAACCAGTTTGGATTTAAACCCAAACATGGTAGAGACATGTGTATATTTGCCTTGAAAGAACTGTTAGAGCTGTATCACAGTCACAATACCACCATTTTTATGTGTTTTATTGATGCCTCAAAAGCGTTTGATTATGTGAACCATGAAAAGTTATTTGATAAATTATAAAAGAGGGGTGTTCCTAAATGTCTGATAAGAATCCTGGCTTTCTGGTATGCCCAACAAAGTATGTGCGTGAAATGGGGAAACTATATCTGCCCCATTTCACATCTCTAATGGAGTAAGGCAGGGCAGTATATTGTCTCCATCTCTGTTTAATGTTTATATGGACGATTTGTCAATACTTTTAAATGATTGTAGAACAGGGTGTAGGGTTGGTAACAGTATCATCAGTCATCTAATGTATGCTGATGATTTAGTAATTATCTGTCCATATAGTGCTGGTCTACAAGAGATGTTACGGGTGTGCTCCCAATATGGATCAGATTTTGATATCCAATACAATGCAAAGAAAAGTAATATCATGATTGTCCAGAGCAGGGGGGACTCTAAACTCTCTTCCCCTGACTTCTTCTTGTCTGGAAACAAACTAAATGTCATTGATGATTGTAAATATTTGGGACATTACATCTGTGCTGACCTGTCTGATGACAGAGACATAAATAGACAGTGTCAAATGCTCTATGGACAAGCCAATATGCTGATCCGAAAGTTTGGTGCATGCTCACCACCAGTTAAAACCAAACTGTTCAAAGCATACTGTACCCCCATGTATACTGCCCACCTGTGGAGGCACTACAAAAAGAGTAGTATGCACAAACTGAATGTTGCCTATAATGATGGCTTGCGGATGCTGCTAAGGATACCACGATGGAGCAGTGCAAGCCAAATGTTTGTCAATGCGGATGTGCCCACCTGCCCTGCAGTGCTGCGCAGACTCATGTACAGCTGCATGTGCAGACTTACGACCTCTATGAACAGTATCATCCTGGTACTAACCAATCCAGCACTAAGCTCAATACGTTACTTTTCAAATATGTGGACTCACTGGCGTCTGAGCCTCCTCAGAAAATGATGTACCTCGTGTTTTTATTATATGTTTATATGTTGTTTTAATCTATGGACCTAGTGTTCGAAATAAAGTTGATAATAATAATAATATATAGGGAGAAGTTTTACCAATCACTTTGAGTTCTGTTTACGATACAGCTCCGGTGCGTGAGGCGCCTAGTCTTCATTGTGAATACCTTCGTTAACCATTGCTCTGAAGGTATGTTTTGTATTTGATGATGTTTCATTATCATTGTAGGCTATTGATTATCTTACTATTTAGATAAACTATTTCAAGTTACTTGTTCTCCTTGAAACGTATCTATCACGCTACGGCTTTGAAAACCTTGATCTAGTTGGGTCGACTGATTATAAACATAGACTTTTGAAGTTGGTTTTAACTTAAGGCCTCAGTCACTTACAGTGGACCTCCACGCTCTGAAGGAAATACCGGAGCCTCTGAGTGGTCGGTTTACATACTAGGTCGGTGGTTAAATCCATATTATAGTAGAGATAAACAACTGATTAGTGAGTAAGCATACTTTAAGGTCGGTGCTCTGATAAAGCAGACCATTTTTACCTACGTCAGAGTTTCATGTCATTAACTGTTTAGCGCTCAAGGTTACAGGTAACACACTTGTGTACATTTCTAAAATTGGAGTCAGATATTAGCGAGTCAATTATCTCCCTGAATATCTAACCAGAATTGTATTGTTTCCCAAGCCCGGGACAAACACAAAGCGTCTCCGGCCTTACAATTCCCACCTACATAAACATAACCATTTTTCAATTGGTAAAACCTTGTCTAGTGAAGGTGATGTCTTTTTGTCTCCATTTTTCAGCCCCACCCTTACATTTCTTAGCCTGGTTTTCCATCATTATATAGTCTCTTCTAACTAGCTTTCGATCCGTCAGTGTCGCTGTCGGGTGTAAGCAAGACAAAGGGGGCGGGGCTAAGGGCTGCATAGACGTTCATTTTGAATAGACCAACCGGCCTGGGGGAAAGGCCGTGTTGCTCAATCTTCTGCCAACATTTTTATTAGTAGTAGGCCAGCAGCCCTCCGATCCAAAAGTGCTTCGGCCCACCGGGAATTCTCCCGGTGCTCCCGATGGCCAGTCCGCTACTGCCCCTAGCCCAGCTCTGATACGAAGAGGGGCAGGCACAGAAACCTGGAGAAGGTACACCATTTCACAAACCTGCATTTTATGACCCATCTGAGAACCCCAATGGTATCAAATTGAGTCTTGGTGAGAATAAATGTACAAAGTGCACAACTTGCCGGGAAGTCAGGCCAGGGACCAATCCATCTAGACATGCCCCCCATCTCTGGCTCCAGTGCAGCTACTGCTTGTGGAGTACCCACTACCAAGCCCAGTCTGCAAATCTAGTCTCTTCCCCCTCCCCCCACCTCACCTCGTCGATCTCCCGGATCCAGCGGTCGATGCCGTCAAAGGACCACCGGTTGGTGATGTCATACACCAGCAAGATGCCCTAAAGCCCAGAAAGTGCAGACAAATTAAACACTGTAGAGTAGATTAGATGCAGGTAGGGTGATCACCATCAAACAAACAAAATGTGGGACGATTACTAAGTTTGTGTGGGTCAATGTGGGACATCTTACCAACACTAAAACATAACCTGAAACTAACTAAAAAAAAATTGTATTATGCTTTGTTCTTTAGTACCTTCCAGAAAACACCATTATATCACATGTGTAAAACTATGTTGCAAAAAAATCTAAAATGCTTTCTAAAAAAGGCAAAAGAACGCATGTATGTTTTCTTAATATCATCATTACAAACCAACAGACTGATGAAAATGTGGGACATTTTCTCAATATGCAATGTGCGGGACAAGGGGTGAAAATGCTGTACGGTACAACGCAAAGGCAGGACGGGTGGTCACCCTAGATGCAGGTCCACATACAGGTGATCGCACACAACATTATGTACAGTATATCACAACACACACGCAGATATCACACACACACGTAATTTTTCTCTCTACTTCCTGTTCAGAGGGCTAGGGCAGAGTGTCTTTCAGAAGTGTTTTCAATTCAATTAGCTTTATTCTTCCATAAGAAAACACAATTAGTCATAGAAAAAGTACTAAAAGGGGCATTAGCTAACCAAGCATCCATAATAAAGGTAGTTGTCATACCAAAAAGCCTGTTCATAATAGGTCAACTAGTAGTAGTAGTAGTAGATTCATAGGCTTGTATTCATTCCAGAAGCAGCTGTCCCTTACTACGTACTATGTCTTTAGAGATCCCTTCCTAGTGGTTGTTTTCCTCAAGAGGACAGGTGTTGGTGTGTGTGTGTATTTATTTATGCATGTCTTCAAGTGTTCATTACCTGAGCACCTCTGGAGTAGGACCTGAAGATGGTGCAGAAGCGGCCCTGGCCTGACGTGTCCCTGAGAGAGATAGAGAGTTAAAGACCAAAATAGCTCATTAACTTAACCACAACCAAAAAGAGAGAGATGCGAAATAATGAGAGGATTGTAGGGTTAAGAGAGCGGGGTTGAGTGCATTATATTGACCACTGAGTGAGAGAGGCAAAATGTATCCATCTGTCACTAGTAGCCAGGTCTTGTCCAGCTCTACTTAGACCATTTCCGATAGCAGAGTAGTGCTCTCATGGTTGAGAGTGCAAATGCATTCTTACTGTTCTATATTTAAACAAGACGGCCTTCTAACAGCACCATGTTAGAAGATCTGGGGTCTCATTTATGAACATTGCGTACGCACATTTTCAGCCCCGTTTTGTGCGTACGCCAGTTCCCACGCAAAGGTTGTGATTTATAAAAAACAAACTTGACGGCAGAATGTGTGGTCCTCCATGCAAACTCTGACCGATTCGTAGGCCTACACACATTTTGGAGACAGTAGGAATTGGCAACGCAGATGACCGTACTGTAGTCAGACTGCAGAAAGTAAATGTGGGAAGAACGATTACTCGTAATATTTATATATATATTGTTTTCCTCAAACACATTTTCTTCACTCCATTTCATCATTATCGTGAAGATTACATCCAGCAGTGTTATTTGCGCTTGTACTGAGTGATAACTGTTCCATAAACACCTTGTACAATTCAACTCAAATTTTAAATCAAAATTCAGCGCTGTCTTACCATCAGATTGTCCACTACGGGAGTGCAGGAGGGGGAGATGCCCCGACTGCATGGAATACAGGATAACATCACATATCCTACCTTTACATAACTGCAAAACATAGTCTAGCCTATAACTAAATATATTTCTTCAATACTGTGCATATATTATCATATGTCAAAAATATATTATCATATGTCAAGAAATACAGCTTGTTACCAGTCCAAACTTTAATACTGTTCATAAAAAAAACGGCATGAAGAAACGTGTATTTACGGATACGCTTTTGTTTTCAAATCGCATTGCTTTTTTATTTATTGGTGATCCCGCTGTTGTGGCCACCAAATAGGCCTAATGTGTTTTTTCCGCTCCTCCACCTCGCCAACAAGTATTTCAATGTCAGTGTCTGAGAGGTTGCGCCTTTTCGTTATTTTCCCGCCTGACGCCATGATTCAACGTAATATAACGTAAGAACAATCGCATGCCAGGGCCATTAATATACTGGATTAGCATTCATGAGGTGCTTTGCATTGAACATTTATGGTTAAAAATGGAGGTGTTCAGGGCGTGGTAAAATGCTGATTCACGTACGCACACTTGTGGGTAATCTGTGATTTATAAAGGGTAATCTGTGATTTATAAAGGGAACATTGCTTACAGGTGTGCATACGCACGGTTTTATAAATCTGATTTTGGGGGGCTTTTTAGGCTTACGTACACTTTTAGTAAGTATCCTACGCACAGTTTTATAAATAAGATCCCAGGTGATTTACTTCTGGGAATGGGAGGCTTTCTGTGTTTTGTAGGTTAAAGCTTGGTAATTAAATTGGATGAGTATTTAGTCTACCTGTTATATCTTCTCTCTCCCTGTCTCTATTTTCATCCTTCTACCATTTATCTATACAGGTTTTCAAATAGTGCTTATGTTGACAGCATAACCTTTATTTTTCATAAAACTAAAATAATTTTGTGCAAAACGTGTGTTTATTACAAACACATCTCTATCTAATAATTGGCATAAATTTTAGAGCATGCAGATTTATCCCATTGTCATTTAAATGTGTGCAAATCAGGTCCTGTGAATTACAAAGGGGGAAAATTGTTGTTTTCACTTTTTAGTTGTCACTAGGTACATCTCACAGTACTTGTTACACCTCTCCATTTGCAGTGAGCCTTGTACGTGGAGCTGGGTACCAGTGTTGGGAAAGTTCACTTAGTACATGAACTAGTTCAGTTCATAGTTCACACATTTTAAAATGACTATTCACTTCATAGTTCATAATTCAACATTTTGAACTAAATTCACAGCCCCAAAAAATGAACTAGTTCAGTTCTTTTTTTCAATATGTTGCAAGCTATAATTGTTCTAAATTATTTCCACAGCCCATATAGAACCACAGATAGCAATTATTTTACTAGTTTAACGCTGAAATTACGTGTCAGATTAAATCTTCATATAATTGTTTTAAATCCTTATCCAACCAGGATTTACATTCGCATTGAAGGGACAGCCTTCCCCCATTTGTTGCTTTAACACTTGTTGCTGGCTGAGGTAGGACATTAAGGTTGATCTTGAAAGTGCAACATTCAAAGTGCAAAACATTTCAACATTATTGAGGCACTTTTAGATTGTCTTAATCTATCTGTCTGCAATACCGCGTTGGGCCACTATGCAACTTTGGCGCTCTCAAACTTGCCAGGCATAGACTGTAGAAGAAAGCACACGCAGCGATTGACTGGTTGGGCAATCCTGAACTTTAACAAACTCTGAGGAAGCGCAGACGTATTTCGCGGGCAGGTATTGCAATTATCACAGGATTTTTTGTTTTATCACCGCGTACATACCAACACCAATATCCCGCAGAAAGAACTACAACACACCGAACCAACGTTCTGAGGGCAGCGTTGTAGCAAAGACTCTAGAGCTCCGCTATGTAGGCTATGACTCAATATTTTTTTGCTACTTTGTAATAACTTTCTGCGGCCGTTTCTGGAAATGAAGGAGGGAAAACCCTTTTTAAGACCTGACTACTGTATTTTATGGAAAATAAGCCGCGGCTTGTACTCTATCTTGTATTTAGCAGTTTTTTGTGCTTCTGCGGCTTATATTTCGAAGCGGTTTATAGTCAGATTTTAGAACAAAATAGTGGTTTAGTCTCAAGATCTCTACTGACCGTGCAGCTAATTTTATGCTCAACACTTGAACGGGGGCTTATTACTTGAAAGAGGAATTATTTACTGTTTTACACTATCAGGGCATGAAAATACAGTGACTTGCTAAAGTAGGCAAATGGCTAGAGTCATAGCATTTCCTAATAATTTCAGTTAATCAAACAGCTGCAAGACCCAGTGAAATGTTATATGCTAGGCTAGCTAGCAAAATAACGCTTGCATCGCTAAAAACATTACTAATTCAACTTTGGTAGTCTAACCGAGCTCTTTGTAAGTTAGTTTTAGATATAATTGTATATGATCTTGTGGACACGGATGCGGTCTCTTTCATAACATTTTTCATAACTTGTATTTTACCATTGCTCTTCTTGACATCGCCATTCCAACAGCCCTCACTGATTTCACATAAGCTAATGTTTCAGCATCAAGCCTACGGCAACTCCCGAGGGACAAAACAGCCTTGTCCGTTGTCACATAGAAAGGTCTGCTACAGTAGGCTATCCTCAGGATTTGCAAGCTAGCTAAACTTATGATATTGCACTGCAGTTTGGATACCAGGAGAAGGTGGGCGTGGAGGATGCCATCCTCTATCTGCTCCATAGGGCCCACTCTCATCTGGACAAGGAGAGCGGTGCTGTGAGGATCGCGTTTTTTGACTTCTCCAGTGCCTTCAACACCATCCAGCCGCTCATGCTGAGAGACAAGCTGACAGAGATGAGAGTGGACCCACTCCTGGTTACATGGATTACGGACTACCTCACGGAGAGACCACAGTACGTCAGACTGAAGGGCTGCATATCAGACACTGTGGTCAGCAGCACAGGAGCACCACAAGGGACAGTGCTCTCTCCCGTCCTCTTCACCTTGTACACATCTGACTTCCAGCATAACTCTGAACTCTGCCACGTGCAGAAGTACTCAGACGACACTGCGATAGTTGGCTGTATCAAGGATGGAATGGAGGGGGAGTACAGGAGCCTGGTCGAGGACTTTGTGAAGTGGTGCAGGTCCAACCATCTGCAGCTGAACACCTCCAAGACCAAGGAGATGGTGGTGGACTTCAGAAGGAAGAAACCACATCTCCAACCCGTGTCCATCGAGGGGGTCGATGTGGAGGTGGTCAGGACCTACAAGTATCTGGGGCTGCAGCTGGACGACAAGCTGGACTGGACAGCAAATATGGACGCTCTACACAGGAAAGGGCAGAGCCGTCTGTACTTCCTGAGAAGGCTGGGGTCCTTCAACATCTGCCAAAAACTACTGCAGATGTTTTACCAGTCTGTGGTGGCCAGCGTGCTCTTTTATGCTGTGGTTTGCTGGGGAGGAAGCAGCAGGAGGAGAGACGCCGGTCGACTGGACAGACTGGTGAGGAGAGCTGGCTCAGTAGTGGGCACAGAGCTGGACTCTCTGGTGACAGTGGCAGAGAGAAAGACCCTGGACAAACTGCTATCCATCCTGGACAACACCCATTTAAGTTCAAGTTTATTGTAGGTACTGTTGGTTTTTATATTTTAATTTAGATATTAATTTAAGCCTAATGTATGTTTAATGTATGTCTTGTTTTTATGCTACTGGATACCTGAATTTCCCTCGGGATAAATAAAGTATCTATCTATCTATCTATCTATATATCAAAAATTATGTTGTAGACAAAACAATGGATTCTGCCACTAAATGAGTGACTTGGCTTTATTTCTGGACATACTATCCAAAACCGAAGTGTGTTACACAATGCTGTAAGATCGCCTATACTCGTGCATTGCTCTTGGTACCCAGAATGCCCTGCTGCAAGCTGAAAAGCTACTAAGTTAAGCGCATCAGCTTAGTTGTGTTCGTTCTGTTTTGATATGTGTGCTATGGTCCATAGTTTAGATAATTTGAGTGTTCACCCTGATTGGGAATTTTGTCTAGTTAGATGGCTATCCAAGCTGTCCGTTGCCTCAGCATGACTGTGCAATTGATCAATTGTGAGCAGTGGTCTGTGCAACGTTAACGTCGTCAACTTGTAAAGTGCGGCTTGTATTCCAGTGCGGCTTGTACTCCAATTTACAAACAAAGAATTGCATATTCTGAGGGGGTGCGGCTTGTACACGGTGCGGCTTATCTTCCCGTAAAATACGGTAAATTACATTTAAGACCTCTGATGAAAATCTGTCCGTTTGTAAGACTTTTTAAGGCCTTAAATGTAAAGTTAAGAATTTTAGACTTTTAAAAACCTTTAAAGACTTTTTAAGACTTTTTAAGACCCGCGGGAACCCTGGGCAAGGCACAACCGATATCATATTTTTATTATTATTATTTATTTACCCACCCTTAAAACTATGTAAATGTTTGCACTACATAGACAATGTCAGTGTCAAAATGTTCGTTTTGTACACAACTGTGTTGCTTGTATCGGCTGTACTTTTGTACGTCCTTCATACTGGTTAGCTCCTGCAATCCCACACAGTGATAGTATAGTTAGCTCAGCTGTACAACTTACTTACTGGTCCGGGGGTCAGGTCTGAATGTGGAACAAAACGGAGCACAACAGGCTTGGATGTGCTCTTCTGTAGCAGCTAATTCTCCATAGCACTGGATGTAACCAGCTACAGTACTAGCTACCAACCAATTAGCTAATACTTCATCAGCTTTGTTTTTGTATTTGTTTCTGTATTTCTACTGTTGAGCTAGTATTCTGGTGGGACTGATAGATTATTGTAACAATTAACTACGAGAGGAGTATCAAATGATGCTCATAAGTAGTGTAGATGAGTGATTTTCAACTCTGGTCATCAGGGACCCCCCGTCTCAGGGACACCTGATTAAAATGAATGGTCGTTACTGGGCTACTGCATTGGTAGATGATGATGCATTCATTTAAATCAGGTGTGTTAAAGCTTGGTGAGGCTGCCTCATAGCCTATCACCATTCCCTCTTGCACTAAGGGAAATGAGAAGTGAACCCGGTTTCATTCTACTCTTCATTCTTTGTATTTTGAAGTGTAAATGTGCAGCAACAAATGTATGCTTTTTAATCAATATAATCTTAATACAAATATTATTTCAAATATACAGTAATATTAGTTTCTTAACACTAGAAGTGCATAGAGGGCATTTGGGCTCAGTGGCAAATAAATAGGTATCTTCCCTCTATCAAGTTCCAGGAGCGCTCTTATATGAGTCTTCTGTTAATCAGACAAAGTTAATGTATAAAATATACCTAATATGTATAGTTTATATACAATTGTATGAAAAATGATAACAATAATTTAAGTGCATTTGTGTCACAAAACATTTGTGTGTAGACAATGGTATAAGAGCAATTCTTATGTTGTTGATGTAAACACAAAAGCCACAGTCCAATTTATTGTTCAGGGAGCAGGATAAAATTCAGCAAGCAGAGATCGTAGCTTCTAGCTTAGAAGTTCCAAAGTAATACACTTCTCTAATGTTTTGCAATACATGGACCATGCCCTGTCAATAAATACAGAACAATAACTGGATCTATCAGACCCTTGAATGTTTATGATGTCACTGTGTGTAAATATATGCTACAAACAGGCTGACCCGCTAACCCAGAACTCCCTTTGCCGGGTCCCTACACTACTTTTGACTGGAGACAACAAAGTGATAATTTTCAGACAACAATATGTTGATATTGTCGGGCTACGCATTTACAGACCAACTGCAGTGTAACCCGCAACTTGTGTAACATCCTTTATAATAAATGTAATTTTGCTAAAGGATTGAAGAGCTAGACAAAAAACGCTCTAATGAAATAATCCTTGACTAACAACACAAAAATGGATGACAGATTGACTAAGTAAAAAGTAGATTGCCTTTAGCTAAATGTAAGAAGCGCCATCTAGCGACCATTACGTGTCAGTAACAATGTCCCTGTCTGTAGACTCACGGGCCGATTTGACCCCTAACCAGTGGCGGTCCGTCAATACAGGGCGCAAGGGCGCCGCCCTTCCTAAACATTTTTGATGAAAAAAACAAAAAAAAGTCTAAATACATTATATACCAAACAATTAAAATAAGAAACGTACTGTGTTAACGCGCTAAATGTGTGTAGGAGACAGTAAGCCCCTGTCAACAACCACTTAAATGTGACCAAATATAATATATTGCCATTCAGATAAGCCACTCCTTCCTAGAGGGGCGCCGGCCAAATGGAAGTCAATGGGAGCTCTCATACTTTTCTGAAACATTTGAGCAAGGACAGCCAATGACATTGTTTCTTATTTCAACGCGACTGGACTATTCGTCGAATCAGAGACCTTTATCATTCCCTCACATCCCATATATATCTCACGTATCTACGAGAGCAACATAGCTAGCAAAGGAGGAGGGGACGTACACCCGTAGCTTCTCCTCAAGGCTGTATGCTAACCGGAGCTGGTTAGCTGGTTGTTCAGTGAGTAATGTACTCTTCCAATTCTACTCAAACTATTTTCTTCTCATTGTGGAGTGCTATTCTAACCTTTTCCTGCCTGAGGCAAAATTCCGAACATTCCATATGCTGCTAAAATATGATTATCATATTAATATTCATATTTTATGAATTTTCATATTAAATCATACACCTAAACTGTTTATACCATATTGAAGAGGAGAACTGATGATGTGAATAAATATATGATTACTTAAGGAAAATCATATTTTATCAAGGTGATTACAGGCAGCCATTTTTTTACAAAAACTTCTCCATCCACCATACCTCATCAGACAATTTACATTTTGACCACTTTAATTACAAGATGGAGGAAAACTTTGACCAGGTGGAATATCCACAAATCTGTGGGCAATGTAGAACAGGAAACAGATTAGAAATATAATATTTTGATTAAAAGTTATGACCATTCTAGTGACTAGTGGTAACATGGGGAAAACTGGAATTCTCCTCCCCCAAAAGTAGCTAGCGCTATGGCTGGATACTCCTCTCGATAACTAAAAAACGTTCTGTCTTCCACAACCGACCGAATTGGACAAACAAGGTATCTATATTTAGCTTATAGTTTACGTAATCTAGCTAGTTAACCCTATTCAGCCGGACCATTCAAATATGGAAAATAAAATTCCCATGGTTCCCGCCTTAATAGCTTTGCCGTCCAATCACCGATTTTCATTCTGAAAACTGCTGGATACTCATGACAAGTTAAGCTCAAAGCACATTCCATTGGTTAAGGGGTTAGTGGGAGGGGAAAATTACTGTATCGTCTGCAACGGCAGCCATTGTTTTCCGAGGCGGAGCCAGAGCGGAGACCATGGAAGATTGCCTACAGTGTGAGATTTACAGCTTCGAATTGAAATCGGAGATGATATTATGAGTACAGAAAAGTTTCTTAATATGTGTTGTCAATATTGTCAATTAACAGTCTAAACTTTTTACTTAAGAAGCATTTGTTTGTGAGAGTGACGCGAGTTATTTGATGAGAGAATTACTTGTCCGGCAGGAAAGGGAGTATGACAATAGTAGCGCTGTTTAGCCAAAATTTTAGCATATTTCTGTGAAACTTGGAAAAACAACATGAACCGCGCCGCTCAACTGCGCGATTAACAGAGATGGGCAGAAATACATAAAGTTTGTATGTATCTTGTTACAAATTCCTCCCAATGGCAAACCATTTCAAAAATTGACATGGTAGAGACATGCACACAAAATGTTTCCTTGCTAAATAACAAATAGGAAACCATGTATCCTGCACATCTGTACAGAGTTTCAAGTCAATTGGAGCTATGGTTCATGAGAATAATGTGCCAAAATGTGAAAACATTTTACCATTGGGATACCAAATCGGAAATGCAATACCACCAATATCCTTCGGGGCCTTTGCTTCAAGCCAAGGAGCGCATGGTGGGGGCTTGGTCAAGCCAGTCTTGGATATATGTGCGTGGCCCCAAGCTTGCGCCTATGTCAAGGGCCTGAATGTGTCAGTGAGATGTTGGAGCACAAGCGCAGAAGGGAAGAGGGGAAGACATAAGCTAATTGCCCTAGCATTTAGCTGAGCATGCATATTTCAAATAATCTACTTTTCCTTAGTGATGGGAATTAAGTCTTTTTAGTGATCCGGGTCACTTTTATCAGTTCACTTAAAAGAGACGGATTCATTTGGCTCTCAAAATGGCTCTTCGTTCAGTATTTTTTTAATCACCCTTTATTGTAAATAATGATTATGCACGTTTTCTAATCAGCCCAAATTATCTAACGGCCACAATAACATGTACTACTGTAGCCTTAGTGAAGCTGTGGACACAAACCTTTCTTTGTTTATTTATCTTTCACTGAAAATTATGCATTTTAATCCTGGCAGGTTTCATGCATTAAAAGAATAATTGCAAAATCTCGTTAACAAAGCACTGGATCTAGTTGCAGACATTGTAGCAGTGGTCCCTGACTCTGAGGTGGTAGAGGAATCATAAGCACTAACAGCCTTTTTCAGCTGAGGCAACAGAACTGTTGGATGTTTCGTTTTAAGATGCCGGTGGAGATTGTTGGTGGAGCCAGAACCAATTGATAGCGTTGGTTAGCAAATACAGCATTTTCGTTGTTTTTTGTTCAACAAAAAAAAATCCAAATATGAGATATTTTAGGAGTGTCACTCATGTTGGTTTACGACCTAACAGGATGTGTCATGTCATGTGATTTACTTGAATCTAGCCAAAAACGGTTATTGGCTATATTTTGTAGTCCTATTAAGCCTGGTGATGACAATTCTTGTCTTATTTTAAAATACAATTTAAATATTTGATGAAATATTTTAAACACACAAAATACAATCTCAAAGTACTTTGTTACAAATCACATTTGATTAGGCAATTTTTTGTCCCACAAAATACTGAATAGTAATTAAATTTCGTTTTTCAATACATTTAATTGAAATACTGCTGATCGGTCAATGCGGCAGTCAGATACCAGGTGCATTGGGAAATTAGCTAAAAGTGATGGAGGCCCTCTATTAGGAATGACGTCTTTTGAATATGTGCAATTTCCCTCTTCTGACTCTGGGAAAAGTTGGATTAGGTGACTGGGAATGAAGGAAGAAAAGAGCAGGTGGGTGAAAATAAATGGAGATGAGGAGTTGTCAAAAGACAAAAATAAGAAGAAAAGTAGGGGAAGAAAGGGTATTGTGTCGACGCTGTACTCACCACAGCTCCAGCTTCACTCTCCTCCCATCTAGTAGAATGGTGGTGGTCTTGTAGTCAATTCCTAGGTGGTGAGAAAGAATGAGGAAGGGGAAACACTGAGTTCAAGGAGCCTGATTTGGTTCAAAGGAACACTCCTGGAAATAAACTCCTGAAAAAAAACTTACTGCATGTTGCCATCTATTCCCCACAAAAAATTGCAACCTATTATTTGGCTTCAACTCAGACTTCCTCAACCACACGTCTATAAACAGGCCTCTCGTATATGTGAGTGTTGTGTATCCCAGCTCCGTTGACTGTTCTTATTGTGACAGAGGCAGTTTCTTGTCTTTCAACACACTATACGTGATATACGATTCTTCACCAATAAAGATGGACTGACCTTCTTCAAGACCTTTGGATACAGGCCTACAGCCTGGTACTGCCAGGCTCCTTAAATTGTCACAGGTGAAACACAAGGCATTACAAAATTCCACAGCTGTGCTGAGCGCAGATGTAGAATAATATCTATATATTTGTTATTTTAGTATTTCAGTGAGTTAGAAGCCAAGCTTGGGTGTCCCTTTCAGGACACACTTAAAGATTAATATACATTACCAGATAAATATAATCTAGAAATCTGATTCCCCAGTTTCTATTCTGGGTGGAATTCCTCATTTCCTTTGTGCTCTTAGCACAGTGAAACTATCCCAGACCTCATCCTACATACTATATACTACACCGGTGTGTGGTGAAAAGGGGTGGCAGACATGTGTGTATTATCTCTCCTCAATCTATCAACGCTACAACAGCAGGGGCAACTGATAAACCTCAGAGGAAGAGTGCGAAGAAACTACTCTTGACAAAGCCTTTAAGGCCAGGTACTACAGAAATCATGATTTGGACATTTTGGATCTATAATCTGTAAACTTTCATAAATTGCACAGAATGTTTACCAATAACAAATAGTTAATTTTTATTATTTCATACAACCTTCGCCAAGTAAACAAAACCTTCTAAACAGAACCATCGTCTGTTCATTGTAATTTGTCCCAGCAATTTAAGAAATTACCTACTTAAATTGTATTTGTTGAAAAGGTTATTCTTTCAATTATATGGCTAGCTAAACCACTGCCATTACTATTTACTGTCATGGCAGTGAGGGGGAACACAAAGCCAGAGAGAACCCATTCTTAGATACAACACTTCTAAATGTTTAACAGCAATTTTATCAAAATGACATCCAGCACACATGCCAAGCTCGACAACACTTGGCTCATAATAGGTCAAACCATATAATTTTACATATTGCTTCGTACTTGGAATAGCTAGACATGTTCAGAGGGATTTTGTAATATCTTTTGTTATTTTCATTTTATGTGGTATTCTATTCAAATTCATAGGCCAAATTAAATCAGGATTTTTGGGGGACTATTCACCTGTAGTCTCCCCTTAACATTAAAAGTGCCAAGACATTTTCCCCTACTTATAGCGCTTATACCCCTACTTTTACTCAAATTGCCCTGTGAGTGTACAAACGGGGACTTTCTTAGGGACAAGTAATGGTCGCTAGACAGCGCTTCTTGCACAGAGCTAATGGCAAGGTCGGAAAATGAAGTTGCCTTCGCTAATCTGTCATTAATTTCCGTGTTGTTAGTCTGTGATTATTTCATTACATTGTTGTCTAGCCCTTCGATCATTCAGCAAAATTAAATGTATTATTAAAGGATGTTGCGGGTTAGACTGCAGTTGGTCTATAAATGCATAGCCCGACATTATCAACATATTGTCGGCTGACAATGATCACTTCATTGTCTCCAGTCAAAAGTAGTGTAGGGACCTGGCAAAGGGAGTTTGGGGTTAGCAGGTCAGCCTGTTTGTAGCATATATCTACACACAGGGACATCTTAAACATTCAAGGGTCTGATAGATCCAGTTATCCTTGCAAAACCGTTATTGTTTTTTATTTATTTAAGTCACGGTCCAAGTATTGGGGCAGATTGAACAGTTCGCTGATGACCCTATAGTTCACAGAGCGCCTCCTTAGAGTTTGCAGTGGGGAAATGTAGCCTCACAAAACAGTTGTAAATTCCAGAGGTAAATAAAATAATCTGAATCTAAGGGTGTTTTCACACTTGGCAGTTTGGTTTGATGAAAACAAACTTTGATGCGATTGCTGTTAGCGAACCAGGACTAAATATAGACAGAAAATCAATTGATCCGGACAAAGAGATCCAAGAGAACCTAACTACAAGTGTGGATACGACAGTCATAAGCTCCACCAGCGACGAGCATTAGCCTAATAAGAAACTAGCATAGAGTTTTGGCACCATTTCGTGTTGATGTAAACTCACAAGCCACAGTTCAATTTATTGTTCAGGGAGCAAACATTTGAGCAGGATAAACGGGAGAGCAAGCAGAGATTGTTTTTTTTTAAATGCTTGGACCGTGCCCTGTCAATAAAAAAAGAACAATAACTGTTTTTACAAGATAACTGAATCTATCAGACCCTTGAATGTTTAAGGCAATTTCAATAGCTCCTTCAATAGACCTACTGATTGCAAACTTTAGTTTGAGCATCCACTAATTCACCTTACACACTATCAGTTTTCATTGGTGACTATCGGCTAATGATTCAAGGTCACAATATTACCAAAGTGTATAATGCCATGCAACTTTGAATGAGGAAAATAAGAGTAGCGTCTAGGCCATTTCTAGGAGCCCTATCTTAAGACCTAAACAAAAGCTATCTAGCATGCAGTGTTCTTTTTTCTGAGCTTGCGAAGGCTATGCTAAAGGTCACGTATCCTCCCATATTGTTATACTATTTAACTCCCTTGATTTCCTATATTCATTGTCCAGTCTTCTGAGATGCTCAACGTGTATCAGACACCTGCACCTATATCTATAATAAATAAGTTGATTTTGTCTTGAACTTGTACTTAGCTATTCACTTCATTGACTTGGTACTTTCACAGCAATTGGGTACTATTTAATACGTCTTCACAGGGAAACATCTAAAACATGCAGGATGGGGACAGTCAAGAAAGCAGAAATTCCTGAAATGTGATCGAGTGCAAAGAAAAGTATTTATTTTCTCTACACTAGGCCCAAATGACCCCTGCTCGGCGCTTCTAGTGTTAAAGGTGACATGACATGCTGTTTTGGATGCTTTTATATAGGCCTTAGTGGTCCCCTAATACTGTATCTTTCCCGAAATTCAGCCTTGGTGCAGGATTACAGCCACGAGTAGTCCCACAATGTGATTTTCTCAGAACGAGCTATTTCGGTGTCTGTTTTGTGAGGCTACATTTCCCCACTGCAACGAGTGTATTAGTGTCTGCCGAAGTTAACATCGTGAATCTGCTCAAAGTAAGTAATTCAGACTTGTTTCATTTTTGTCGTTTAAACTGAAACTGTGTCAGAGTAGAATTAAGTAAGAAGATAGTTGTTATAACAGGCCGTTAGGAGAGCTAGCCACTAAGCTAAAGATCGATTTAAATTGCAAGTTTCTATCTGTACTGTCAGGCTCCGCCGAGGGCATTTCCAAGTGGGCGGGTTGTTGACATAATTAGTGCCATTGATAGGCTGTGCTTAAATAGCCCTGAATCTGTATTTTGGATCAGAGTGTATTAGTGTCTGCCGAAGTTAACATCGTGAATTTGCTCAAAGTAAGTAATTCAGACTTGTTTCATTTTTGTCGTTTAAACTGAAACTGTGTCAGAGTAGAATTAAGTAAGAAGATAGTTATTATAACAGGCCGTTAGGAGAGCTAGCCACTAAGCTAGAGATCGATTTAAATTGCAAGTTTCTATCTGTACTGTCAGGCTCCGCCGAGGGCATTTCCAAGTGGGCGGGTTGTTGACATAATTAGGGCCATTGTCAGCTGCGCTTTGCATACTTAAGGCAGCTAGCACTCCAGTGGCAACCTCGCCTGGCAGCCTCGCTCACTAAGACTCGGGCAACAAGAGGAGTCTTCCGCGGGAGTCATCCGAGGAAGGCCGACGAGGCGGATCACCTGTTCTGATAAGTATCCCCCTATTTTAATTATTATCTACCTAGAAAACATTTATAGCTAGCATGTGCTTCTTCAGCATTCCCGTTCACTGCAACACCCGCAGACGTAGACGTAGATATGTCACGAAGTATATACGTTCCACTTCTAACTTTAGCTACCTCTCTAGATCTTCTCCACCTGCTCTCTCTTTCTATAGGACTCTGGAACTGCCAGTCTGCTGTGAAAAAGGCCGACTTCATTCCAGCGTTAGCATCCCATGCTTCTCTTGATGCCCTCGCGCTAACAGAGACATGGATCCTACCAGAGAGCACTGCAACTCCAGCTGCTCTCTCTGTCAACCACTCGTTCTCCCACTCTCCTCGCCTAACTGGGCGAGGAGGCGGGACAGGTCTGCTTCTTTCCCCACATATTAAATGCACATCCACCCCACTCTCTTTTACTGCCAAATCATTTGAACACCACTATGTGATGCTAACTGATCCTATCAAAGCATTTTTAATTGTTCTCTATCGCCCACCAGGGCCCCTAGCTGACTTTGTGGAGGAGCTGGACATGCTCCTCAGCGCCCTCCCGGATGATGGAACACCGCTGATACTTCTTGGGGACTTCAACATCCATCTCGATGGAACGCAGGCTGTTGACTTCAAGTCTCTCCTGACCTCCTTCGACCTGACGTTGCTCAACACACCAGCAACCCATCAGGCAGGAAAACAGCTGGACCTCATCCTGACACGTAACTGTATCACTGACCTAACCTCTGTAACCCCACTACACATCTCTGATCACTACTTTATCCAATTCTCTATATCTCTCCCTCCAACTCTTCCTACCTCCCCTCCCCTCGTAACTTTCAGACGCAATCTCCGCTCCCTCTCCCCCTCACACTTCTCCTCCATTGTAACATCCTCCCTCCCTCCTATTAACGAGTTCATGTCCCACCCCACCGACACTGCCACTAACATGCTGTTATCCACATTAACTGAATCACTTGACACCCTCTGCCCCCTGTCAACTAGGCCTGCGCGATCTTCTCCCTCCTGCCCGTGGCTCACTGATGTTATTCGTGAAGAACGTTCCACCCTTCGAGCGGCTGAGAGGAGATGGCGCAAGTCTAACGACAGTCTAGACCTTGATAAGTATCACTCCCTCCTCAAATCCTTCTCTGCCCATATAACTGATGCTAAAACTCACTACTTCTTGAACAAAATTAACTCTGCCTCAAACCCTCACAAACTTTTCTCTACCTTCTCCACCCTTCTTAACCCACCTCCCCCACCCCCTCCCTCCACTCTGACAGCAGACGACTTCTCCTCCTTCTTTGAGAAAAAAGTTGCTGACATTAGCAGTCGGTTCCCTGAACCAACCTTTCCTATTCACTCACCCTCTATGACTGACCCTACTAAATGTCTCAACTCTTTCTCGGCCCTATCTGAGGCAGAGATCTCTGACCTCATTCTCTCTCATCGCCCCACCTCCTGTCCCCTTGATCCAGTCCCCTCCCCTCTCTTTCAAACCATCTCTCCCTCCATCATAACATTCCTTCTCCATGTCCTCAACTCTTCTATTACTTCCGGCACTTTCCCCTCTGCCTTCAAACAGGCCAGAGTTAGACCCCTACTCAAAAAACCCTCCCTTAACCCAGCTGTCCTCCAGAACTACAGACCGGTATCACTTCTACCCTTCTTTTCTAAAACAATTGAACGCGCTGTATCTAACCAACTGTCAAACTTTCTCACTCAGAACAACCTGCTTGACCCCCACCAATCGGGCTTCAAGACGGGCCACTCCACTGAAACTGCCCTCCTGTCGGTCACCACGGCCCTCCAGTCTGCCAGAGCGGCCTCGAGGTCATCCGTCATCATTCTGCTGGACCTCTCTGCAGCATTTGATACGGTTAACCATCAGATCCTGCTCGCCAGACTCTCCGAGATGGGCATCACTGGCACTGCACTTCAGTGGATCTCGTCCTACCTGTCGGGAAGATCCTACCAGGTCTCCTGGGGAGGCGATGTGTCTGACCCCCGCCAGCTCTCCACTGGCGTCCCACAGGGCTCCGTGCTTGGACCCCTCCTCTTCTCCCTGTACACCACCTCGCTTGGACCAATCATCACCTCCCATGGCTTCTCCTACCACTGCTACGCTGACGACACCCAGCTCTACCTGTCGTTCCCCCCGACCGATCCGGGGATCTCAGCCAGGATTGAGGCCTGCCTCACAGACATCTCTGCCTGGATGACCAAGCACCACCTCCAGCTGAACCTCGCCAAAACCGAACTCCTCATAATCCCGGCCAAACCGTCCATCTCCCATGACCTCTCAATCACCCTGGGATCGGCGACGGTGACCCCTTCGTCCTCTGCCAGGAACCTCGGGGTTACCATGGATGACGAGCTCTCCCTCACAGCCCACATCGCTGCTGTCTCCCGGTCGTGTAGATTCACCCTCTACAACATCCGGAAGATCAGGAGATACCTGTCTGAGCACTCCACCCAGCTGCTGGTCCAGGCACTTGTCCTCTCCAAGTTGGACTACTGCAACTCGCTGCTCGCCGGGCTCCCAGCATGCGCAACCCTCCCTCTCCAGAGGATTCAGAACGCAGCGGCCCGTCTGGTCTTCAACCTACCCAGACGCTCCCATGTTACCCCGCTCCTCGTCTCCTTTCACTGGCTGCCCGTCACGGCCCGTATCAGATTCAAGACCCTGGTACTGACCTTCCGAGCGGTGAATGGGACTGCACCCGACTACATCAAGTCTCTCCTCCAGCCCTACACCCCCTCCCGCCACCTTCGGTCCTCCTCTGACAACCGTCTGGTGGTCCCACCGCTCAAGACCGCACGGTCCCAACACAAGCTCTTCCCCTGTCTGGCCCCCCAGTGGTGGAATCAACTCCCCACCTCCATCAGAGACACTGACTGTCTCCCCACCTTCAAGAATAGGCTCAAGACACACTTGTTCCGGGAATACAACGGCACCTAGGAAAGATCTGCTGGACATGATGTTAGTTTCTTCCAGGATCACAAGGACTCTTACTTAGAGAGCTGCTGCTCTTGTCGGTTAGCTGTAACTGATTAAAACTAGAGAGCATGCAATTTCTGGGGAAATTGTGAGGGTGTGCCTGTTTGCGTCAGTTGCAGGTGGGTCCGTCCCTTTAAGTTTTTCCCTTCTAGTGATATTTTCAAGCATTTAGCCTACTCATAGGCTATTGCATAATTCATTAAGAACACCCTTGGAAAGAAGCTACTGTAACAACGTTATCACTGGCAATATTTCAGATGGAATCGCGACTCAAACAGTATGTCTGCTAACTGAAAATATGCCCCCAAAAAACCTAAATAAGTTTGACATTTATTTAGTAGAAAATCGCTCATGCATAAAAAGCTCAATAGCGATCATTGTCAGTAACGACGCAAAATGCGAAATGGCCCTTTGTGGAGAAGCTGCCCCGGTAAATTGTATACTACAGTGTTCGTCTTGGTAGCTAGCGATTGCGTTGGTGGCTGGACGATTTGTACAGTACCTCCCAGAAGCGGTCTGGAACGGAAGACTACAAGGTAGCAAATTAGCTGTAGCTAACTAGGTTTTACACTTTTGGTAACAGATACAGTAGTAGAGATGTGCCGGTGTAGCAGCTAGAGCTAACTCCTCTCTGAAATAGCAGACTACTGTTTCCGAAAGTAGATCTATACTAGCTTAGCTCTAATATCAGCGTACAGTTATAGAGCTATCACATTTTAGCTGCCTACATTTCAAAATTGTGTTTCATAGCACAATGTTAAATGAGTAAATAGTTAGCTATCACCATAGCCTCTTTGCTTGTGGTATTACAAATCGTTGACTTGCAATGTCATGTCTAATAAATACCAAAACAAGCATTTATTTGTGAGGAATGGTTATTTTAACAATTGAAAACAGATGTATCACAGACCGCTGTCGTATGTGTCGCATGTCGCCCGGGCAACAGAGCAGAGGGTAATGTCATGATGCTAACTACAGACTACTGTTTCCGAAAATATATGTACTTAATAATATCAGCATATATGATATTGTACATAACATTTCAGAATGTTGCTTTGTATGACAATGTTAAATGAGTAATTATCACCCTGGCTTCTTTGCTTCTGGCATTTCAAGTTAGCCTAGCCAGCTATCTCCCAGAAGTTAACAAGCTGCTAAACGAATGTTCTTGTACAGCCTGGCAGTCACACGTGTTTTCGTGACGTTAGGAACGTCAATGACTGTGGCTATCAAGTTAGCCACATTAGCTTCACTTTTCGCCACAAAAATGTACTTTAAGCTTAAACCATGCATCGGAACGTAAATTCTGATACAAGCAACTCAATCGCTACCAAGACGGAACGTTTGACCGGGTCGTTCTCTATGTAGTCCAAATATTGACCGAGTTTTAGGGGTGGGAAAATAAACAATAATAATAATAATAAAAGAGAAACATATATGTGAGATAACAAAGGATGGCCACGTCATCGTGGCACACCCAATTATTGTACTCGCTATGAGGTAGTTTACTGTTGTTTGCTCTTCCACAGGTGCACTTTTAGATTCATGTTGTCCAATTGCAACTTGTTTAACTTCATGCTCTGATGTTTTTTTCCCTTTGGCACTTATTTTGGGGTTTTTCACAATGTATGATTCATGTTTGACTACTTGCAATGTTGGGGATATCTCGTTGTTATGATCAGTGACCTATGCACTTTTGTAAAGCTCTCTCTTGGAAGTCGCTTTGGATAAAAGCGTCTGCTAAATTAATAATTTGTAAATGTAAATGTTGCTTTAAATGCTAATGAAGAGGAGATAGGCGGCACCATGTGCCAATGTTTACAGTGGATGTATCGCAACGGCTCATAGCCCTGTTTCTGTAAGATGCCTCGAATTTGCCCATTCTCATCTGATCACCCTGGGTTGCAGAGGTGCACACTCAGTCATTTCAATGAGGGGAAAGGCCGTTATCACGCGCGCCATAACACCAACAGCAGACTGGTTATCCAAATAACAAAGAAGTGTACAACACTCATGTTACAGTGTGTGTATTCACACACATACTTGATGCTATCTACCTTTACATTAGCGACAGTAACTGAGCTGTTAGCTGTTAGCTGCAGAGCTAATTTTCTTTTAGACGGTCAGCAAGGCTGTTCGGACCAATCAAATTGTCAGGGCAGGCTTTATACAGATGATCAACAGTAACGTAATCAAACACGTCACCAAACAGCGCTTGGGTTGAATACGTTTTAAACAAACAACATACTACGTTGCTCTGATGGGTTGTAGGTCTATCCAATTGACCATTTTTCTTTCTTTCGGTTGAAACACGCCCCATACTCACAGCCCAACGGAGTGGTATCAGATTCATATTCTGACTAGAATTATGAGTATGACAACGTCAGGCTAGGCATTTCCACTCCATTGCTCCAATTCTTCTGAAACATGGTGTACATTCCTTATTCTGATTTAGAACAAAAAAGCCTCAAGGACCCACATGGTTCACTATGATAGATTTTGCTGTACAGTGCAAACTTGGGAAAACTTACAAAAATCTTCCACTCATGAACCATAGGTCCAATTGACTTAACTCAGGGTTGTTCATGTGAAGGGTACATGTCTTCCTATAGGGTGATCAGGAATAAGGTATAAAACTAAATGACTGCATAAAATGTATTTATGTACAAACTTATTTCCAAGATCAAAAATGACTTGGAAAGGTGGGAGATGCTTCCTTTTTCCTTGGTTGGGAGGGTATAAACCATTAGGATGAATGTTCTGCCAAGGCTGTTATTGCTCTTGTACACATTTCCTCAATATCTATGTGTCAATAAATCAAATGCTTTTGACTTATGATTTCACAAACCTAACAGACTTCAAAAGGACATTACTCTGAAGTAACATATGCAATTTAACTTGGGTATGTCAAAATATGATTGAATTACAGATGTTTAAACTTAAGCCGAATATAACAATGCTTGCCACAGGAGAAACAGCTTACTTCTTTTAAACAGTAACTTTACGCAAAGATATGTCGCTGTGTAATTTAGAAGAAATAGGAGTTAAAATTGCCCCCCTTTACCATCTAAATCTCACAAGTCTTGACTTCCCCATAGTTCCTCAGACATTGCATCACTGCTGGTATAGAAGACAATGGATTTCTTATAAACAAAAGAATATCATCCGCAAACAACAATATCTCATGCATCATGCCCCCCTCATCTGCTATACCTTCAATTTAATCATCACCCCTTATTAACTCAGCCAGGGGTTCGATACTCAGTGCGATTAAAATAGGAGACACTGGATTTTCTTGCCAAACCCCCTTCTTAAGTTTGAAGAATTGAGAGCAGTGTCCGTTAACCCTAAAAGTGCGTGTCCACTACAGCGGAGCGGGCGGCGCGTAGGCTTCCAATTCATTGTCAATGAAACCGGGCGTTGACGCTTGACAACGCTCGCGTAGGGCATTGTGGGAAGGCGAGCGGAGCGGATTTTCTCAACTTTATGTAAATGAGGAGCGTTAAACGCTTTCGGTTTCATGTTATTTGTAATGTAGCGACCGTTGGTCATGGTAAAAAAATTCTAGGTTTCAAGAAGGAGAAACTTATCGTATATGTGTCTACACACCCAGTCTTGTTTTATACGTTTCTGTACGATTAAAGAGACATTAACAAAAAAAGAAACCTGGCGCAGGGTTGCCGAGGTTGTCGGTGTTCCTGGTGTTTTTTGTACTTCTAAATTCAGTCTCGTCACATTATCTAGCTAGCTCTACGTAACTTTCTTCTGTGCTAGCTGCATACTATAGTAGTCTAGTTCACCCGGTACACGATTGACATTCAACGTTGAAATGCTGGTTGGCAGTCACTCACAAGCCATACAGTAAATGTGTAGTGGCCATTATCTAGCGAATGTTACTGGAAAAATGTATAAAGTGCTGTATAGCCTAGTTAATAAGATCATGCTACAACTAGTCAGCGTATCTAATTCCTTGCATCATGCCGTGTAAAAGCTGAGACAGGAGCACCTATATTTATATCAATAATGATCGATATTGTAAGTACATAAACCCAAGTCTGCACACTTGTCCATGACACCGTTTTAAACAAACTACAACAGTGACTTTAGAGAACTACAACTCTGTATTAACTGTTAGACAAGCCCCCGAGCGTGATGTACTGTGGGAAGGCAAGCGGTGCAGAGCATTAAAACAACGCTGTAGTGGACACGCACTGTAACTCTTGATATTGGGTCTTATTTAGAGTATTAATCCATCTAATAAAGGCCAAATTAAATCCCATTTGTTCCATAGTATAATTTAAATACGACCAGTCCACCCTATCAAACGCCTTCTCAGCATCAAGACTGAGAAGCATTGAAGGACGAGCAGAGTCTCTTGCTACTGATAATTAGAACTTTTCTAATATTATTTGCACTTTGACGGCCCGGTATAAACCCAGTCTGATTAGGTATCTGACTAGGTATTTCTGCATTCTATTCGCCAGTATAGAACTAAGAATCTTTACATCACTCCCAAGCAGACTAATTGGCCTATAGGCGCCACACTCCAGTGGATCCTTCTTCTCTTTGTGTATGACTGTTATTACAGCCTCTGACCAGCTCTTGGGTGGATCATTTTCATGTAATGCGTAGTTAAGTAAGACCCCACAAAGCCTAGGCACAAGCTCCTTCATAAAGGTATTGTAGAATTCACCAGGCAGGCCATCCATGCCTGGAGATTTGTTATTTTTCAGAGACCTGATGATTCCTTCTATTTCACTTTCTAAAATTGGGGCAGTCAGCTCCTCTGCCTCTGCTTCAGATAGTTTTACTAAATTAAGATCTTTAAATATTCCCTCCATATTCACCGTGCTTGGTGCTTCCTCTGGTGCATCATAAAGATTCTTGTAAAAAAGTTTGAAACGCCTCTGCCACTTCTACTGGATTTAAAACCTCATCTAAGGATGTTGGATGCCTTATTTTAGGAACAATACGGTTGGACTGCTCTTTTCTCAACTGAAAGGCAAGTAGCCGGTTTGCTCGATTCCCCATCTCATAATATCTTTGGTTTGTATATCTGAGCGCTCCCTCAGCTTTGCGTGTAAGTAATTCATCCAGAGCAGTCATACACTCCTGTAGTTGTTTCAATATATTTGTATCCCCAGTTACTCTATGCTTTATGTCCCAATCTTTGATATCACCTTCCAATTGTTTTCTCTTTTTCAAGTCTGTTTATTTAATTTAACTGCTATTTCAATAAATTTCCCTCTCAGCACCGCCTTAGCCCCATCCCAAAGGATGGAGGGGGATACTGCTCCATTATAATTTATTGCAAAGTATTCTTCTACAGTTTGTTTGAATTGTTCTTGGGTTATCGGGTCTGTTATCTAAGAGACATTCAATCTCCAGTATTTAAAATGCCTTTCGAAACCTAAGTTCAATTTCAGACTTACTGGGCCATGATCCGATAGCGTAATAGGTTATATAACACACTCCATAATTTTATGAAGGCTCTGCTTTGAAATACAAATCAGATCAATTCTGGAATATGACCCATGAACCGTAGACAGAAATGTAAAATCTTGACTTTTGATACTTAGCTCTTCAGCCATCTACAAGCCCCAACTCTTCCAACATATGTTTTGCAGCTTTAGATTTCCTGCTAGGGGGTCCATGGTCTGTGGGTAATTTGTCTAATATCGCATTTAAGACAATTAGTCTCCTCCTAAAATGATGGTACCTTTTAGCTTCCCTTGCCAATATGGATGCAATGTCTTTAAAAAAAGAAGGATCATCTTAATTCGGAGCATAAATATGGGATGATTGATACCTTTAACATTGTAACTGACAACCCCTAAATCAGACATAAATAATCGTCTTTCTCATTTTTTTCCCTTCCCCTAAAATCTCGTGCAAAATAAAAATCTTTACTTAAAGAATTTCCTTATGTACTTGTGTGAACTTAACAGACATGTCAAGATAAGAACTAAGAACAAACACATTTAAATGAACCAAATAAACACCTTTGACTTCCAAAAACCCAGCTGGCTGAAGAAATGTGTCCACCAGCCCCCATTGTATTATAGGCAGAGGGTTGTGACCTCTAACTCTCTCTGGGGAATATGCACAAAGTATATTTAGTGTGACTAGCTGTTTCAAGTGTCATATGAGGGGATAGATATAATATCTTATTCCTGTCGATCGTTAAACTTAGCACCGACCTGAGCACAAATGTCATTTTCTCAATCACGCAGAAAAGACCGCAAGTCTCTCTGTAGTATCCCTCAGAGATGCGTCTCTCTTCCTCTCCTCCCGTCCTCTTGACTTTGCCATGTCACCTTCGAAAGCTCCCGTTCCATCTTCTCTCTATCACTCACCTGCACAACAATGCCCAACTCCCCAAGAGTCGGCAGAGCCTCGACCAGCATTGGAAAAGTTTTCACTCCCGTCTCCAAGGTGACACAGCTGCACAGGGAACCGACATCTGGCCCAAATCCCCTTCTCCTGCTTTATAACACCATGTACCCACGTTCTTTTCCTCTGTACCTCCGGACAGTAATCTTAGTCAAAGTATATGAGTTTTCCCTGAAACTGGACTTGTTTCTGCGTCCAGGCTTGTCGTAGTACCACTTCTTTCACCGTGTAGTCCAGAAATCCCACAATGATGGAGCGCGGAGGTGCGGTGTTGTCTGGTTTTAGCTCCAGGATCTGTGCGCCCTCTCAATGTGTACGTTACAGGCAGTAGCTGCAGCGTGGCTTTACAAAGGTTGTTTAACAAATCAAGCCATATCTCCTTTCTCACTTCCTTCAGGGACTTGATTCTCAGGTTGTTGCGGCCCAATCGGTTCTGGAAGTCATCACATAGGTCATTGAGGGTCGCCTCGTTTCTCACCAGGTGCCGGAGCACCCGCTCATGTCGTTTGCTAGGGTCTTCAGCTGTGCTGACTCTGGTCTCCGTCTCTTCAACCCTCTGTTCGAGTTTCTCCATCCGTTGTTTTAGATCCAACGTTTCCAATCTAGACAGCGAGGCCTTTGTGTCGATAAACGACTCCTGATTTTCTTTTGTTGTGACCCAAAAAACGGCATTAAACATACATCTTGGCCTATGCTGTCATCTTAGACCAAAAGACTCAGGAAACAGCCCACTAAGCAGAAAGCAGAAAAGCACTATTGCTGACACGGTCATGTAAATGAAGTGATCGTCATCCCAGGTCATAACTAGAACATTACATGTTTGAATAACTAAAACACCATGGTTCTTTTCAGAGGCTTGCCCCAAATATATCACGCTGACCTGGTCGGAGAGACCAGATTGAAGAACTTTAGCTGACTACAGTGAGATATTGAACGACCAAATGCAGAGATGGCCGGCTCTCTAAGACCAAAAGCAAACACACACACACATTGATTAGATCAATAATGTGGGAAGCTATTCACACAGACAGGTTCAATGTACGAGTTATGGGATGTCCGATGGACTGTATAAATACTTGTTAGAAACTCATGTTAGGGAGGTGGTCTCAGTGCGAGAGACACCTAGCGAATGTGCCCCAATTGTTGATGACAATGAAAGCCTTTGCATCTGAACTTGAACTCTGCCTCTCCGAGACATTTCTTAAAGCAACATGTGTCAGCCCAGATAGCTGACCACAACACTTTCCTTAATTCTTTCAGTTCTCAAAGTAGCTCCACCATGTCTTCCCTTATGACTAAACTTATTCCATTTATCGTCAGAATATTATTATAATCTCGCAAACAGCCAAGCCACACCAAATGTTATGGGAGCAAATACTCCTTGCGACCTTCTCAGAACATGGCTTCACCAGAAGTGGCTTCTTTTTAACTTGTGCTTTGTAGATAAGATCCCGCTTCATCAAGACAACGCATCGGATTTCTTACATCATGTGTGTAGAAAACCTACATTTGTTGTAGATGTGTATGATACATGTCTTTCAAAGCAATATTTAGCAAAAATGAATACAAGACAATATGGCTGAATTGAGTACCATGCACAATTTCACCTTGATATGTCAAAAGATGAATTAAAGCTGATTAAACTTTGTCCAAAGCTGACCAAAGCTAATACTCTAATACTGCCCTTTCTATTCAAAACAACTCAACAGTTGATGTGTAGCAGAGGGGATAAAGAGGCTGACTTGAAACCACATGCTCTTGAGTTTGAATGTCCATTCAGCCTCTTGTTGTTTGCCAAGCATGAATTAATTGCTCTCTTGTTGTCTAACTCTTAACCTTATACAATGTACATTTGTATAATATTTTGCCATTGTTTTTTGTTTTCCATCAAGTTTAACAAGTTATAGGGGGAAAATGCCATTATTCATAATTTTGCATAAAATAAATACCACTATATGAAAATAAGTGTGACAATGAAGATTCGTTTTTTTCTAATTTCTTTTTTTGTCACACCATAGAACACATTTATGGTACATTTATGCCCAGTCCATAGCCTTCAATAGCCAACGAGAGACCGCATCCGTTCTTGAGCTCAACTATGGCCTCTTTAGCAACCGGGTCCATACGCCATGTCTATGAATTTATCAACAGGATTAGGCTGGAATATATTTTTCATCCCTCTGCTATACACACACACACACAGAGCATCACATGGAGTTCTCTGCTTCCAGCAAGATAACTATTCAGCAGGGCAGCGAACGTCTAAACAACAATAGTCAATCGCTCCCACTTAAACAATGGGCTTTTAGCACCCAGCCGCCATAGACCCTCTGGGGACTTCTCCATTGTGGTCCTCTGAATGAGACCGAGAACCAGAGTCTCACTTCAGAGTCTGTCCTTCTGTCTGGCAGCCGGTTTGGACGGTCTTTCATAAACCTGTTTAGCATTTAAATAAAACTGCTGACACAGGCCTGATTAATGCGTAGCATGACTCAACAGTAAAAATGCACGTCAGCCATGACCAGCCGGGACCAACCCGGTCATTGTCATTTTGAAAGATTATCCTCGTACAGGGAATATTAGTCAGATTGTACAAGCCTTATCTCAATATAAACTACTGACAATCTAAGGATTGAGTCACCGATTAGGAATTTTGCCATATTTTACAGTGGAATAAGGCAGATTTATATTTGGCCAAATGGAGTCTTTTGTGTGGGACCTACAATGTCGCTAGTTGCTAATATCATACATAAACTCTGACACGACAATAGATAAAAATCGCCAAGATCAGGCTCAGATGAAGTAAGAACTGAACAAACTCATGAGCCAGAGGCTCCAATTCAATAAGGGTTATTCAGTTCAGTTTAATTGACTCTGGATCCTGTGTCAAACATTTCCTGGAGACTAGTACTTAGGGCTGAACGATTAATTGCATTTGCGATAATATCGCGATGTGCCAAAACAAGATTATGTAATCGCAAAGGCTGCGATATTACTTTGGTCACGTGACACGCGAGACCAACGCAGTTTGCAGACGAAGGATCAACTTTGCACGTTACACTTTACCTTGACCTGTACGATGGCCTCAGGCTCGACAGAACCAGACACTGCAGCAGGGATGGAAATTAGCACCCCGAAATTAACTCGCTTCACCTACCGGCCACTGTGGCGGGTAAATAAAAATAGCATAGAGAACATTTGGGCGCGCGCCTAAGCCGTTTTCCCAAGATCCTATGACAAATCCCGAGTGTCGAAGGCCAAAAAAAAGTCTGCGATGAAAATTCTAAAAACTTCAAAACAGTCTAACGGGCTCACACTCAGATTGCCAGTTTACACAAATCACAAAAATAATCGGACCAGCTGGCTAAAAGCATAATTCCCATATCTCTTGAAAGCTGCCTTGCTCGACTTTTTAGATGTAGAATTGACTGTAAAACTGTCAAATTATGAACTTTGTGACATGAAGTGAAGATGTGGCTGCCGCCTGACTATGCGGTCTACCAGGCGACATTCTCTCTAAAATTTTAAGACTTTCGTGACCCAAATGAAAATTCTGATGTGACAGATCATTAATCGCTTTCTCTCTTAAAGGCTGTCCTCTACCTTTTTCGTCTTTTTAAATCTAACCATTTGTATAATCCGTGTGTCATTCTCTAGCCATTATAAAAGCTATCTTTCCCGGTTTTCTGCCACTATGTTGCGCGCGCATCCTGAATGTTTACAAACAAATAATAGGTAATCGAGTTGAAGCGTGTCTTCTTGTCTGATCGATACGCAACTGTGAGGTGCGCGAATGGACAGAGCGGCCAGTAAACTGTCGTTCAGCTGCGAGGGCCAGCCCGACGTGCATGACTACTACACCTGTACAAATGCGAATGAAATTTCCACTCAAAATGCTGACAAAAGTTTGATTAACGATTTCCAACGCAGCCTCCATTAGTATTCTTGACCTGGAATGATAATATATAGTGTAGGCACGTAGAAAATTGCAAAAAACCTGGGAATAAATACATGGATTAGAAACAAATACAAATTAAATATATATATATTATTTTTTTGGAGCACCGAAGACCCATTTTGACCCAGGAAAAACCCTGGTTGGGACTAAAAACCTAAAACTGGAAGCCATAAAAGACCACGAATCGTCAAAAGACCATTGAGTGGCTGGTAGATTTTGAAATCCACCAGCCACAGTGGCCGGTGGACAACATTTTTTGTTTCCATCCCTGCACTGCAGTCACTTTGCCAATTTTGCCTTGAAAAAAGATGCTGCGCAGTGTAAAGTATTGTGCAAAACCTTCCTGGCTAACGTTGCTACCTCACAGGGCAACATCACCGACCTAATTCGGCCCGAATTATTTGTGGTGTTAAAAAACGCCACAAAACCATGTACGATGCATAGCTAAAATGCTGAATACCAGTGTGTCAAATAAGCCAAATAACACCGACAGGATCACTGATCGAAATGTTTCAAAGCCTAACTCCATATTCATGTACAAAATTACTCAAGCAGTAACAGCGTTCATCACAAAATATATGATGCCCCTCGTTGATACACATACAGTAGGATCACTATGGCTGTCAGTGCCACTGTTTCTGTTACTGACTAGATCAGAAATATTCAGACAGTGTTTTTATTTTAAGATTTAACCTTTAGATGGGTTCTAAATATACGGTCCCCACAGCGCAAGTTTTTTTTCCAAAACGGTAGCTAGCTAGCTTTAGTTAAGAAAGTGCAACGCACATGTTATTAGCCTACGTTTAGCTTTGATTTACCAAAACATCTTCGAAGAGGTACAGGCGGTATATTTTCCTTAATTTTTATGAACTTTGTGTGTTATGTTGCTGAGTGCTGACAACGAATATTTTAAATTCGAATATATATTCGAATAGTTATTAAAAACAGAATTTCGAATGCGAAAATTAATATTCGAATGTTTTTAAAAAAAAGCGGAGAAAAAAAGCGGAGCGACTGTCTGCTTTGCGGGTGGGCGCGTGCCTGAGGTCAGAGACAGGTCACAGAAGTCACACTGTCTGGCACAGCGTCACTGCTGACAGTTGACAGTTGAAGATGGCAGAAAGTGGAGAACCCAGCTAGAGAGCATACCATTTCTGGGGAAATTGTATGGTGTGCTCGCTTGCGTCGGTTGCAGGTAGGTCCGTCCCGTTTTTCCCTTCTGGTGATATTTTCAAGCATTTAGCCTACTCATATTGCATAATTCATTAAGAACCCTCTTTGAAACAAGCTAATCCCCTTTGAAACAATCTACTGTACAAACGTTGTCACTAGCAATATTTCAGATGGGATCGCGATTCAAACAGTACCCACAAAAAGTTTGACATTAATTTAGGGGGAAATGGCTCATTCAAAAGAAGTTTGCTATGCTAGAGAGGCAAGCTGGCTGCTGATTGTTTGAAAGCACCGGAAATGAGGACAGTACAACACACTGCCACGGCTAACGTCAAAACAAGATGCGGTCTCACTTAAATTCCAAGTTTCACACAAATCACAAAACAGTCATATCGTCATAACATTGCCCTCCTTTTGTTTTTGTTTTAGAATTGACCGAACGATCAAATTACGAAAATATTACTATGACGCTTTCTAGCATGGCTGCCGCCTAGGACTAGGCGGTCTCACGGGCGACCCGCACTCGCTCAAATTTCAAAGACTTTCACGACCTAAAAAAAAATCCGCGAATTCAGTTCCACTCGAAATAACCAAACGCAACCAGAAATTCGAATATATGTGGTTTTTTTAAGCGAATATTCGAACGTAATTTTTGAGCAATTTTGACAGCCGTAGTGCTGACTGGAGATCAGTAGTAGGCTATACATCGATATTTATTAATAAATCATATAATAATGGCATATTAATTCACTATTGCAATATTAGTCTACTATATTTTCCCAAATTGTTCAGCCCTAGTACTGCCTTCTTTTATTGATCTTCTTTCAGTTGATGACCAAAGGTAGCCTCTGAAAGTAGCAGCAAAGAGGTTTTCAATCACCCCCAACCCATTTTACTTTACTTGAGAAAACCACTCGACCACAGTTTGTCTACGTTGTGGACCTAAACTCCTGAATTCCTGGTAGCACCATGTAAACTAGACAGGCCAGTTACATATCCAGATAATAAAATATGCAACAGACATATCTACTTGATGTCTCATCAGCGACTGAGTAGTCATGAGCTCAATCTCCTTCCATCTAGAATTGTTAATTTCCACACCAATGAAGGAAGAGGGGGATGAGGGAGGTGTAGAAAGAGCTGAATGTCAAGACCATATTGAAGAGGGAGGAAAACAATGGACGACAGTATGGGCTGGAGTACTGCACTGCGTTGACATCCCATGTTTCTGAGTCTGAATCTGACATGAAAGGGACTGGGCAGAATAAACTGCAGCCAGACTCAATGAAACCAGGTAATCCAGCACTGAGAGGAGTAGATTTCACTATTCGAATAGTATCCAAAATGATTTTCGAATATCCGGATAATCTATTTTTATTAATGCGGTTCCGTTATGTAATTAGCCTGACATGACGCAAAGCATACAGTAAACACATGAACCACCACATATTCTGGCAATAATTGTGACAGTTAAACTATTAGATTAAATAAGGGTTAAATCAGTGGTTCCCAACCTTGGGGTCGCATGGAATTGAAATGGGGTCGCCTGAAATAGTAAGTGATCAATACAAAAACATATAAATAATTCAGGGCTGCCAACTCTCACGCATTGGCCGTGAGACACACGCATTTCAACCATATCACACGCTCTCACGCCACACCTTGTATATCTCACGCTGAAAAGCACCCCGATAGCACCCCCAAAAACATTGCTCATTTATTAATAGTATTCAGTCCAGGAGTGGCCATCGGGAGAATCGGGAGAATTCACGGTTGGTCGCTCTGCCCGCTCATAAATTGGTCCAGCAGATCGCCTGCTTTCTCTTTCACACACTGAATAAAACGATGTGTTAAGTTACTGTGTGACTGACTGACTGTAAACTAAGCTAGGTTTTAATCTAAATAAGCGCATGATCAGACCGTGCATTAAAAAGTGCAGTTTTCAGTTGTCGCCCTCTCTTTCTCGGAATAGCGCTTAGCCTATTATTATGTAAAATAAAAAGTAAAGAAATACATTGGACGAAAAATAAACACATTGGGTAGGCTATCCTTGATAAAAACGAAAGACACACATGGATAAATATTGCATATTAACTTGGAACCGGAATCCTATAGTATACAGTGCGCCACTACACAATGCAAACATTTAGGCGATTACGCTACATGGCTACTGGTAAAAAAAATTATAAGCCACAACTGCATTAGCCTGACGCATTTTTATTCAGGAAAATTTACATGTAAACATGCTCAGGGGAGAGGCGAGTACGGATTCGATTTAGTAGGGGCCGGCGTAGAAAAGACTCTGCAGGAACTGAGGTTGCTGCAAAATACTGCTTAGCCAGGACACTAAGCTTTGTAGCGCCAAATGAAAGGACACTCGCAGCAGAACGCAGGGTCACGTAGCCTACCTTTTTTGATTATGTTTTCATCATTTCTGACATCACAACTATTAGAATTCACAACAGGATGCAACGTTTTTACATTAAAAAAACTTTTTTTAATTTAACTACGCTCAAGTATTCGAATACTAACTTACTTTAGGATATCCGGAAATTCAATTAACCTAGCCCATCCCTAGTGAGGAGGCCATGTTTTTTCCTTGCAAGAAGATGTATCAAGGGCGTATCAAAAGGAAGTACACAGAGAATGGAGAGAATATAGTCAGTCGCCAACGGGCATACAACAGGAACAATATTTTGTCAATGTGATACAGAAAATACAAGACTATTTTTACAGCATCCATATGGAAGGATCAAAGTAGTGTTTTCCGGAAAAAATTTACTCCGGTGCAAAGTTCGGTACTCAAACAAAAATAATAACAACATTTCTGAAGTGACAGTAGTACCGAGAGTCAGGAACTTTTGAACGCTGACAAGCAGTGTTGCCCAAAAAAATCTTACCAGAAGTGAAGTATAGTCTCTCTCTGAAAAGACGCTAAAAGTGGCTGAATTTGTTGCTAGTTGTTAGATGCTTGATATTGCTTGTGTGAGACCTTGAGAACTCCGTCCGTCTGTCTGCCCGTAACAGAGTCGGAGTAGTATAATTCGGCCTTAAATCGTATAACTTATGTTGTCAGTTCATTTAAGCCCGTTATTGTATTAGTCTATAGTAAATCCTAGCAGAAACACTGCACTAGGTAAGGCAAAAAGTCACTAAATCTAGCAACAATAGACCAGCATAAGACAACGGCATGGCGACAACCATCTGCTGCTGCGGGGACTCCACTAAAACTTGAAAAAGTGGAAAAGGCCACGTACAAAAATACTTTGAGTGTGAGGCAGATGACAATGGGAACATCGTGGATCAACCAAAACCAAGCACTATTTGGTTTGCACATACTGCAAATGCAATACTTAATACTGGGGCAGGGCTCTATTGTGACAATTTTTGTCACATACTGCAGTGACCCCCCCCCGGGGGGGTCGCGAGACAGCAAGGGGGGGTCGCGAGGTGATTTCCAGAAATCAAGGAACATTTTTAAACAATTTGAAATTGCATATTTTAGCCAACATTTTAACAAGCTAAAAATAGTAGTTAAATCAATGCATGCAAATAAAAAGCCATCAGCCTTTTGACTTTCCATTCACTGTAAGTACGGCAAACCATCTGACATCCAACCAGGAGGACGCATTAGTTGAACTGTCAAGCGACCGAGCGTTAAAGGCAGCATTCTCAGCCAAGACACTGGCTGAGTTTTGGATTTCAGTGGAGAGGCAATACCCATGGCCGCGGGAACTAGGGGTGATGAGGGTGCTGCAGCACCCCCTGACACCACAAGAATATAAAATAATATGACTTGAAAACCACCACCGCGGCACAGCCCCACAGTAGGGGACTGGCCATCGGAAGCACCGGGATAAAAATAACGATGGTAAACCAGGCTAAGAAACGTAAGGGTGGGGCTGATAAATTAAGAGACAAAAGGACATCACCTTCACTAGACAAGGTTTTACCATTTGAAAAAAGGATATGTTTATTTTAAACAAAGCTCAAAAAATATTTTGCACTCAAATAATGGCCAAAAAATTGGCTCGTATTGAACTCCCGAACTAGCATCACATCAAACTCGGAAATGTGCATGCAGCAGGTAAGCTGTGGTGGCGTATACGAGGGCCGGTTCTTGTGGGCCAGCCTGGATCAAAGTCCAGGGCCTATTTTTACTCCAACGTATACGTAAACCACCTCCATGGATGCGGGGGTCGCGAGTCACTGGCACCATTATTTTAGGGGTTGTGAGCTGAAAAGTTTGAGAACCCCTGACATACTGTATGCTCCCGAAATTGTATCCCTGCAACCTCAAAATGTATTTGGAAGCATTTGTGCAGGTGCAAATAATAGTTATGGTGTTTTAATTTGTTTACAAAAAGCTTTACAAATGTACCAGAGCCTTGGCAATAAGTTGAAAAGACTGAGAATTCGATAACCCTTAACGGGTTAATCTACACCAGAGAATGTCTAATGTTAAAGGGGTCACTGATTGCAAAACCGATTTTACCTTGTCATAGTTGAATAACGACAGTTCGGTGGGTAAAATGAACATACAGTGAACCTCAAAGTCCATTGACACTTATTTCCCATGCAAATCTCAAAAAGAAAAAATCTAGCTGTAAAACGGTAGTTTTTGGAAAAAGCCACCGGACTGACATCAGTCCGGTGTCGCGCATTCAATTGGCTCTGGTCTGTGTCTTTGTCACGCCCCAAAATGTACATCCAGACCAGCCCACTCACCGGTGTTCTTGCCCAGTCCGAGGTAGCAACGCTACGTTTCTACACACATCAACATGCCTTACTAAGCAAATGACTAGCTAGACGAGCTGTAGTCGGCATTAGAAGGGAAGCTTCCCAAAAAATTGCCAGAAAACGAAAGCAGTCTAGCCTTTTGCTGACGCCTGTCTAGATTATCTATTCGAAATAACTGGATGCTAGATCCAGGATACGTTAGCTTTGCTAATAACTTTTACCGACAAAATCATACTACAACTTGCGGTTGTGATGAACATAACTAAAGTCGGAACGCACCTCTTTTCAGCAACAGCTTCATAGCAAATCCTGCTTTACATTGTCCCAGGTTTTTAAAACCGTCCTTGGTGAAATGGTTCGCGCCACTGCACATAGATCTTCTATGCTACGGTATAAACAAACATCAGCCATACCCGTCTAGTCAATGTTAACTAGACTCAAGCTCATCTGCTTTTCATCGGCGATTTGCAAGGAATGTAAGAACAGCTAGATAGCGAAAACACCTATACTGTAGGCATGTAAACCAGTTTAGCAGTTAACGCAAGAGCATGAATGTGTTATGATTCTTAGCCTAGTTTATTGGCAACGGGACGTTATTTCATGTTCCTGACTATGTTTCATTCAAGTACAAAACCTGTGTTGTTAGCTAGAGCTAACTGAAGCTGTGTTGAATCACGATAGTTTGTTTGCTAAACTGTAGTGCTAACGTTACCCACCTAAGGCGATTCTGTTTGCTTCGACAGCAGACGTGGAAACTACCGTAATCATTTCAAATGATATCTAGTCAATCTGTTGAAAACAGTGTTGTGTAGACACAATAGATTTATTTGTACGTTTTTATTTCAAGTCGCTACCTTCTTGTTTCAGTGAGTGCTGTTGGGCGTCTTTGCTCCGCAGCTTTGCTCGTGGTAAACCAACCAATCAGCGCACAGCTCATCTAAATACCAATGATATAAGGGAAAAAGCTAGCGTTTTTTCCCGGGAAAAAAATGCTGGATGTAAAAGAGGGCATAGAACAGCACCCGGGCCATTTTCAGCCAAACCAATGTTACATACCCTATTCGGAGACCTTAAGAAACAGTGTAAAATACTCAAAAAACCCAGTCAATCACCCCTTTAAGAGAACTCCCACTCTCGGGATACTTCCGGGTTCTGAACTGGTTGCAGTTCCACACTAGTTCCATATGATGGCGCTAACGGTCAAGTGCAGGATGAATGGAGGTCTATGGAGCTATACCCCTAAAAATCCACTTTTCTCAGGATATAATTTTTTTTCTACTAATTTTCATTTGGAATTCGAAAGGGGAGGCAAAAAAAATACTAACTGCTGGGTGTTAGATTTTTTTAAAGTCGTTTTTTTTTCTAAAAATACTTTTACAATGTCATAGACGTCATACACATTGTACGACCAGAGATACCGTATTACGGCAAGCTCCTGTCACTTTATTTTCTCTCTCGAGGCATCAACAACACAGCTGACAGGTTAGGCTCCCCCTGTCAATACACATGCTAGAAAGAGTTGTGGCTTGCTAATGTTGTTTCTAATGTTGCTAATGCTCTGACATTATGATTCCACTTCGGATGCCATCAAGCGGGATCTCTGGTCGTAGTCAGTCCATCACTAATCAATCAGCATTCATTAGCAGAATTCTAGCGTGTTATGGGCAACAACGACTCACCTTGTAAGAAATCGAAAGGACATAAGTACTCGTTCATCCAATTTTCAACCTATAATCCATGTTGTACATGCAAAAACTACCATAAAATCTGAGATTTCTCAATGACAATCAGGTGAAAGAGACAAATTTAGCCGTTTAGCTCCATAGACTCCCATTCATTCTGCACTCGACGGCGATCACTCCAAGTGGAACTCTGGTGGAACTGCAAGAAAATTCGGTACAATGGGGCTTAATGACGAGTGGCAAGGCTCTCCTTAAACAGGCTCTGTCTACACTGTAAATTCTACAGTATAGTAGAGTTGTTGAGCTGCAGGAATTTGGCGTTCTCCTAGCATTGTGCTTTTGGATGTACTTGATTACATTGTACTTTGCAGTACTAACACCACCCCTCAAAACATTTACTTTGCAGACACTGCAAACAGCCGACGAACTAGTTGGCATGGCAAGCGTGAAATATCTCCACACAGCCGACTCTGGCTCGCTTCATGTTGCTTTTAAGTTTATCTGTCCCACTGGTTGGACACAAGCTGTACACCACTAGATGCAATGCTAAACACTTCCATGGTTCAGTACATTACATCTGTTATCAAATCAAATCAAAATGTATTTGTATAGCCCTTTTTACACGCAAGCATGTCACAGAGGGCTTCACATACGCCCATAAAACTGCCCCTCTACCAACCTAAACCCTCAAGGAAGACAAGGAAAAACTCCCAGAAAAACTCAATGCAAGAGAAAAAATTGAAGAAACCTCGGGAGGAGCAATTCAGTGAGGGATCCCCTCCTCCAGAAACGGTTGGTGAAAGAGAGGAGCAGAACACAGGCTAAACATCTGCTATTTTGTCTTAGTTAGGAAAGTAATGTTTAGTTAGGAAAGTCTGGTGCCTTTAGTCCCTTCCACATGGTGGAAGGAAGGTATAAGGTGGGAGGTAGTGTTGCCGGTAACGCGCTGACTCTAATCTGACCATTTTTTTTCAGTAACGAGTAATATAACGCGTTACTATTTCCAAACCAGTAATCAGATTAAAGTTAATTGTCCAAGTCACTGTGCGTTACTATTTTGTCATTAATAGTAATATATTTGATTTCTTCTTGCTTCTCTGGGAGTGAAGTCATGTAGCCTATTCACCTTATTCCGGAAGTCGCGATGGGCATGGCCATCCGCGTATTCTCATTTCCTGTTTGTATACTTTCCGCTTTAAAACAGTACTATAAGAGAACTTCTTAAACAAGCTTTGGTACACATTTAAGGCTAATAATGATGCCCAGCGTCAACTGTGCAGTTAGTGGCTCCCATAACAACTGGAGAAAACGAAATCAGACCCTGTCTTTTGATTGTTTTGACCATGGAAAGAAGAGGTCCGAGTGCATCTAAATGTAATGTAAAGCGTTTGAAACAACGCAGCAATCAAATTAGTTAATAGATGCGTCTTTCTAATTGCCATTAGATACGAGTTAAGATTAGTGCATTACTAGTGCACTCGTGTAAGTTTTAACACGTTGAATAAAGCTTCTACCAAAAAGTTGTTACTATTTATTATTACAGCACAATTTGTGTAATTTGTCACTCATACATTTTATGGCTAATAGCAAGCTTAAGCTTTCAAACAAGGTATAGCAAATATGCCCTGCAGTGAAATCGTTAGAACATCTTATGTTTGTGGCTAATGTAACGCCTACTTATAGCAGCAAAGCAGAGCAGCGATCTGACCGGCAAAAAAATTATATAAACACTTAAAAGTCGTTTTCAACCATCCAGTGAAAGGGTGTATTGGTGACTTGTTGTAGCACACGAACATAGCACAACTGGCACAAATCCACCAACCTTATATCATGTTTTAGCAGCGGGACTTTTCGGCAGTTCTCCATTGAATTGAATGATATCCCCGGCAAACAGGAAGTTCGAATACAACGGAACTAAAAAAGGTGGGCGGGGCGGAATAAGGTGAATAGACCAATTATTTGTTCGCAAACATTCAGGATGCGCGCACGCAGCATGTTGGCAGAAAACCGGGAAAAGATAGCCTATTCGGTTAGAGAATTACACGGATTACAACAATGGAGGAGGAGAGAGAGATGCGCATTTTCCAGTTGGAAATACAATCATTGTTTTAAATATTTGTCAGCTAAAGATGGAAACATAAAGGTTCGTTACACACTCTGTGCTGGTGACAAAGTTCTGTCAAGTTACAAAAACACGACGTCAAATTTAAAAAACATTTGAAGTCGCAGCACAGCACAGTAAAACTCACAGAGCAAATCCCACAAGGTGGAATGAAGCAGAAAGCAGGTCCCCCGCCACCCAAACAACTAAAGCTAGACTTAAGCAGTAAGTGGGGAAGAGTTGAAAAAGTTGGTCGGGCAGTATATTGTTGAGGATATGCTGCCTTTAAACATTGTTGACTTGCCCTCGTTTCGTGCCATAATTAATGTTGATGTTAGCCTCAGTCAGACTCGTCGCTCACTGGCAGTGTGCTATGGAAGGCCAACTGTGCCAAAACGTCTAAATTTGCGTGCGTGTACAGACGTCAAAAATGAACGTGTACAGACGTTCATTTTTTACGTCTGTACACGGTCATTTTTTACGTCTGTACACGTTTTCACGTCTGTACACGGCCGTTTTTGACGTCTGTACACGTTTAAAATTGGGTGCTACCACTTCATTCGTTTCTGAGGGGAAACCAGATAACGATCATTGCAAGAGAGAAAATCTGTCCACACTCAACCGATCTTGATTGAATTAAGGTTAATAAATAGGCTGATATAAATTGGCAATGACATTATCAACAACTGTAGGCTATTTTGTAAGCTACTGAAAAAAAGATGTTTGTATACTATATAACATATCTGAAGATAAAAGTCGAGTACATTCTGTAAAAGTCAGGGCACAATTGTTCAGAAAGTTTGTGGTCGACATTTTCTGAGATCTGCCTTCACCAGAATTCGAAATCACACACAACTTCAGTCTTCTTCTTTGGTTATTTTACTGCCGGTTAGCAAACAAGGTAGCCCCTATAGGTGAATCACCGCCACCTACTGGACTGGAGTGTGATACCGGATCAACCGCACAAGTGGCTCTCCCCCACACAAATGGACTGTCCCAAATACTAAATTATAGGTCAAAAATGAACGTGTACAGACGTCCAAACGTGTACAGACGTCAAAACGTGTACAGACGTAAAAAATGAACGTGTACAGACGTAAAAAATGAACGTGTACAGACGTCAAAACGTGTACAGACGTCAAAAACGGCCGTGTACAGACGTCAAAAACGGCCGTGTACAGACGTGAAAACGTGTACAGACGTCAAAAATGACCGTGTACAGACGTCAAAAATGAACGTCTTTACACGTTCATTTTTTACGTCTGTACACGCACGCAAATTTAGACGTTTTGGCACAGTTGGCCTTCCATAGTGTGCACAATGTTGTATTTCACTCCAGAAACGTCAGAGAGGACCTGTTTCATTACTAATTTTCCTGAGAAAGCGACCTCCGTTAGCCAGCGTTTGTTCAACTTTGACGGAACTCACTCATGGTTGGATCATATCGTGGTCTAAACCAATGAGAGACAGGGATGATTCGGGTCTTTGCCTCTGATTGGCTGTGGTCCAGATATTCCTGTAGGCCTACACCAGAGCCATAGAAAAATAGAGTTGCGACACGCTATGATCTCGCCGACACGTGATCACGTGGTTCATGTAGCTCTCAATAGTTCCTAACAACCCCACTGCTGTCAACCTGTTTGAATGGTTTTCAATGAAGCTGGCCAACGGAAGTCGCTTTCTCAGGCAAATTACCAATTGAAACAGGCTCGTTTAAAGAAATCTGACATTCTGGCTATCTTAGGCTGACTCGCATCTACAAAAGTCAGTCCTCCCTGACGTTTTTGGTGTAAAATGGAGTGAAATACAACACTGTGAACACTCACTGCGAGTGAAACGCTGGAAAAAGCTAGAGCTTTTTTGTCATGTGGTTCCGGTAGCTCGCTGTTGTTAAAAAAAACCCCACTGCTGTCAACCTGTTTGAATGGTTTTCGGCGAGACAGACAGTAGCATCAACTCGATTCACCGATATATATATATTAACGGTATATTAACACATAATGTCAATTGATTACTGGTTTGTTGTATCATGTATGTCTGCTACTTTATTAACATGTATGTATTACATTAACTTAACACAACACAATATTGTGAAGCTGAGCTAGAAATGGCTATGCTAGCTACCATATACCAAACAGTAGCCTAATGAGAACTATATTGTTCCACTTAACGTTTAACCATCATTAAAGTTATCCATGCAGTTATACTTTCTGTTTACTCTCATCATCCACACTTGTGCTGATGATCTTATCACAAGGTCATTTATTCTTTTGATTGATGCAGTAGTAGATGCATCTAGTTGAGCTAACTAGCTAGTGAGTGGACCTGAAATTCCTGCCGAGCGTTGAGAACTAGCTGGACGATCTGCAATTAATTGTTGCTAGCTCTAATCAGATGTACTATAGGCTAATAAGAGAAGACTTTGTATGCCAACGAATACCAACAACTACAACTAATATGACAGACTACAAACCAACAGACTTCTGGTTATGAAACCCGTGCTCTCTAGCTATCTACAGTAAAAGTGTTGCTTAGCTCTACGTTAGATACTAGACCTACTAGCTAGCTCTAACTGCATTTAGAATCTAACAAACTTTAATCTTACAATTTTTTTTTATCTAAAGATAGCTATATGAAATACTACTAATAACAATTGATATGTGGTGATAAAAATATGAAAAAATGCAGGATTTTCGTAAATTTACCAGCTACCTAACTTCGGAGACACTGAAAATGAATGGGGTTCAACGGTGGAAAATACAATGTTAGGAACTATTGGTCGCATCAGACACGCTTTACTTCCGCATTCCTCAATAACAATGGGAGTCTATGGAAGTGTCGCAACTCTCTTTTTCTATGGCTCTGGCCTACACTGCTCAGTGCTGAGTGATATTTGCGACCTGAACACTAGCGGACAGTAGCGGCTGGTGATTTTTTTTTGGGGGGGGGGCGCAGTTGGGCGGCGCGGTCGTTACACAGAACTTTTTTTTAACATTAAATATATATGTATTAGCTATGTTGGATGCTGTCGTCCTCTCCTACTATTTCTTCAATGCCTAACGAATCTATCTCTTGACCCTGTATGTATGCTTGAGCAGCACTGGTTGAAGCCTGAAAATATTGTAAACAATGTTTGCATATATGCAGGTAGCAACGCTAGTGTTAATAACTATTTTGCTTGTCGGCTAGTAGGGCTCGTGAGACAGCTCACCAAAAGAACGATGGGGAAGCCACTCGCCTAGCAGATTAAGACATGTTCGTAGGTACCTAGCGAAAAGTAGCCTCAACTTTCCTAGACTAAGCTACGATACTAATGCTGAAGGGTCGCTGATATCGCATAGCGTCGTTGCTAACGTGTGATGTTGTGACTGTGTGTGTAACACTGAATTACTCACTGAACAACCAGCTAACCAGCTCCGGTTACTTAGCATACAGGTTTGAGGAGAAGCTACGGGTACCGTGTACGTCCCGTAGGCCTACAGCCCATCCTCCTTTGCTAGCTATGTTGCTCTCGTAGATACGTGATAATTATATGGGATGTGAGGGAATGATAAAGGTCTCTGATTCGACGAATAAGATGTCAATATAAGTAAGAAACGATGTCATTGGCCAGGGGCGCACCAGTGTGCGCCCCGGCATCGCCCCTTTTTTCCGCCAATGAGAAGCCGTTTTTCTCAAATGTATTGAAAAAGTATGAGAGCTCCCATTGACTTCCATTTGGCCGGCGCCCCTCCAGGGGGGAATGGCTTATCTCAGTGATAACGAATGGCAATATATTATATTTGGTCACATTTAAGTGGTTGTTGACAGGGACTTACGGTCTCCCACACACATTTAACGCGTTAACACAGTACATTTCTTATTTAAATAGTTTGGTATATCATATTTTGGCACGTTTTTTTATTATTATTTTTACGAAAAATTCTAGGAGGGGCGGCGCCCTAGCGCCCTCTATGGACGCACCGCCACTGCTAGCGGATCAGTAACGTCAGAGCTGAGCAGGCATCTGAGAAAAGTGGGCCTGTTCCCCCCAACACTCTCCCTGGTCAATGTTCAGACAAAAGCCCAGACATGGAGCCACCAGTCCCTGGTAAAATCCCACGCCCTGGTCCTTCGGCGGAGATGGCATCCGACTCAGAGACGTAGGTAGAGGCTAACGGGCCTGAGCTAGCGACTCAAAATAAAAAGGAAAATATATATTCCTTTCGGAAAGAGTGGTTAGACCAGTTTCCCTGGTTACGGTTTGACAAGGAAAAGAAGGCTATGCACTGCATTTACTGTAAATAATGTGGCCAGATTATGGCAGGGAACAGTGCATTTGTAAAAGGATCAACAAAGTTTCGAATTATAACGCTGAAAAAGCACAACATTTAAAAAACACACTTCATGCCGCGATAAGTGTGTGACAGTGGCCCCTCTCCCCGCTGCATTTCAGCGACAAGCAGCAGCTACCAGGTCCTCAGAAGTATCAGAAATGATCATTAAATTCAACGTTGCCTATAATCTCGCCAAAGAAGAGCTGCCCTTCACAAAGTTTAAATCTGAAATAATTCTGATAAAGGAAAATGGATTAGACGTGAACCCAACGTACAGTAATGACATTGCATGTGCCCAATTTATTGGGGTAATAGCCGACACATTAAAAAAAAACGACCGTTGCCATCGCGAACTCCACATACATGTCGTTTATGATTGACGGTGACACAGACATTTCCACGAAGGAGTGTGTGATTGTTTACAGCAGGATCTTGAGGACAGGGAGACCGCTCAATATTCTAATTGGACATATTGAAGTGGAGCATGGTCACGCACAAGGTAAGTACCCTATGTTAAGGCCTACCAACAATATAGCATGATCTATGAAATAGAAATCTTAAGCAAATTGTATAGACCAAAGATATTATTTAAAAATCCTAAATAAAAATCTAAGTAAGCCTTGACCACATTAAAAGTATTGATCTGGCAAGCTATAGGCTAGTGACCTGCATTATAATTTTTCTTTGTTTAGGAATCTATGCCGCCACAAAGAAAGCATTTGCTGCGCTTGGGGATCAGTGTGGCTTGAGAAAACAGTTGCACTGGGGGCTGATGGTGCTGCCAGGGTTTTTACTACATAGAGAAAATTTGGGCGCGCGCCTAAGCCGTTTTCCCGAGCGCCTATGAAAAATACCGAGCGCCTAAAGGCAAAAAAAAGTCTGCAATAATTGTATTTTCTTTAAAGCTGTGTTCATCACGCGTGCAATGCATGTCAGCGAATATGTTCTTAATATTATGTTTCGAGTAGGCTACAGCCGAACTCTCGTTCTGTTTTGATCAATAATCGAGTTGATAAGCGTGTCTTCTTGTCTGATCAAAACGCAACTGTGAGGTGCGCGAATGGACAGAGCGGTCTTTCCGCTGCGAGGGCCAGCACGACGTGCACGAATACACCTGTACGAATGCAAATGAAATTTCCACTCAAAATGCTGACAGAAGTTTGATTAACGATTAGGGAACACCTGGGAATAAAAACATTGATTAGAAGATATATATATTAAGGTATATGTGCTCGCTATAACTTATATTGGAGCCGTCATCGCAATTAATCACTCGTGCAGTGCATGTCCGTGAATATGTTTAATATCATTTTTCAATTAGGCCGACAGCTGAACCCTCGTTCTGTTTTGATCAATAGTAATCGCGTTGATAGAAAGATCGAGTGTGTCTTCTTGTCTGATCAAGACAATAACAATAGCTTGCTTCTAAGAGAAAAATAACAATGGAAAACCAGGCTAAGAAACGTAAGGGTGGGGCTGAAAACTTGAGACAAAAAGACATCACCTAGACAAGGTTTTACCAATTGAAAAACGGCTATGTTTATTTTACACAAAGCTCAAATATTAAGCGCTCAAATAAAGGCCCAAAAATGTGCTCGCATTGAATATGGAACTCCCGAACGAGCATCACATCAAAACAGAATGTGCATGCAGGTTAGCTGTGGTGACGTAACGGGGGCCGATTCTGGTGGGCCAGTCTAGATCAAAGTATAGGGCTTATTTTCATAGGGCCCATTATTTATGAAATTGTAAAAGAAACGCTTAGATGTCTGCTAATAAGGTGACACGGTAACACACTGTCTTTTTTGGGGGGAGCACCGAAGACCCATTTTGCCCCAGGAAAAACCCTGGCTGCAGTTAATCTTGGTAGCAAAGGGGGAGTTATAGCCCTTTTACAGAAAGACGCAAGGGGATTTCATCATACCCTTTCACTGTATGCCACACAGGTAGGCTTAAGACTTCTACCTGACACCCCAATGCACATTGTATGCTTTTGTGTATTTTCTTAGAAAGAGGTATCTATATGTAAATTAATTGAAATGTCTTTACAGATTCGAATTGGCCATGTTGTCAGTCCAGAAAGACAATGCCATGATCCGTCAAGTGTATGATATGCTACATTTGGTGTGGAAGTCATGGACTGTCATGGACCATTTGGCTCTGCCAATGCAGATGTTGCAGGCCGAGCCACAAAGGTCAGTGAGGATTTCCACAGGGAATTCATTAAATTAGTGCCACTTTAACTTCAGTAATTTCCCCCCAGAATTGTTGGTTTATCCATGTTGTTGTTGCTGTGGTTGTATGATACAGGTCAAAAAAAATCAATAGAAGATGGCACTTTTGTGGCTTTTCGTCACTTTCTGGCTGATGTTTTTGCTGGAATAACCCAGTTTAGTCTCCTACTTCAGAAAAATGAGACCATCCTACCTCAGGTAAGGGAGATGAATGGGATATCATTTTTACTTATATTTGTTATTAGCTTCAGCTGCATTTGTAATAGTGCTTGATATGTCTAAACAGGCAGTTTGTGCTATTGAGAAACTGCTGGTGACCACAGAGGTGATGGCTGCAAGACCTAAGCCTGGTGGCAGACTGTCCCAGTTCCTGGCTGACTTTAGGCTGCAGAAGAGGCAGCAGGGTGAAATGCCAATCTACACATTCCAGGTACATTTATGGTTTTGTTTCAGATATAGGAAATACTTTAAAAAACAAAATATTTATAATATCGAACTCACAATTTGTGTTTATTCTTTATGTCACACACAGACAGTTACACTCAAAGGGGAAGTGTCTAAGCTGGCAGGAGATGGTACTGCTAACACTAAACTCCAAAGAGCAATGGAGTCAACAATCGAAACTACTACTAACATTTGAAATCAAGATTCTGTAGCCTCCTAGGCAAGTGTACTCTGTCTTATGAACACATTGATAGATCAGAAATTCTATTACTCATTTATTAAGATGTCTTTATCTTTCCAATAGGAGAGGATGATGCCAAATCTGCCACAACCAAAGCTGTCAAATGCTTCAACATCTTCAACTACGACAGCTGGCCTGAAGACCAAGAGGAGTTAGTGGACCATGGTGCTAATGACCTTGCATTCCTCTTGGATCACTTCTCCCCTGTCCTCACAAGGTAGCATGATGGACAAATGCACAGTACATGTGCTGGTAGCAATCCTGTTAATTTAAACACTCATTGGCTGTTTAATCCATGTCAATTCCAGAAATGGCGTCAACACTGAGCTGGCAAAAGAAGAGTTTGTGGGCCTGAAGCTGTTAATTGCCAGGATGTTCAAAGACAAGACCTAACTCAGCCTTTGGGAGCTGATGTTGACCAGAGAGCCATACTGTTCAGAGTACAAGGTTTTACTGTTTTCTTTTTTAATGAGATTTCGATTTCAATGTCAACTTTGATATCTAAGACAACGTTGACAGCTTGTACATCCCAAGTTTTAATGTGTTTTGTATGTTTTTCAGAACATACTGCACCTTGTCCACATTCTGATGGTCCTCCCCGTGTCATCAGCTGTTTGTGAGAGAGGATTCTCTTCACAGAAGAGAATCAAATCCGATACCAGAGCATCCCTTCACACAGACACAGTGGAAGATCTGATAAGAATCAGTGTGGAGGGGCCCAGTTTGGAGGATTTTGAGTGTTGCAAGCTGGTTTGCCCAAGGCCAAAGGGCAAGAAGGACCAATTACAAGTGTTACAAGCACTTTTGAAATGCTTTATTTTGTGTAAAATGTTTTAGTTTGTCAGCAGTGAAGCACTTTAAACATTTATTAATTTTTATTTCAGATTTTATATACAATATAATTGTGCTTAAAAAAAATAAAAAAATCTTTACCGACACCTTATTGTTGTTTAAAATAATATATATATATACGTATATGGAGCGTGGTAAAAAATGACCTTGAAATTGTGGCGTTAAAGGCAACGTAACAAAAAAATTAGGGTGCACCTAAATTGTGTGCTGGTGCACCTAAATAAAAAAGTTAGGCGCACCAGTGCAACCATGGCAAAAAGTTAGTCTGGAGCCCTGTGACGTAGGGTTGAAATTGGTCTATAAGTCGTGCAATAACACGATGGGCATCTGCATTTAAATTCCTGGCCAGCATTGTCAACGGCCTGGAAGATGGATTGTCAACCATTCGTTTAGCTGTCACGCACACCAGGTCCTGTCTGCTAGCATGGCTTGTCAGGGATTGTTTTCGAAAATTGTCGGTGCCTGTGTAAAAAGATCCACTTTTGTCTGCTTTAGACGGGAACATACGACAGACGACACAGTGCATCTTAGTTCCATAAAAAAAAGTTGCTTCCGGTTGAGCTTGTTGCTCTACTTTGCTGCCATCTTCACTTTAATGTCTCGCGCCAGTTGTTAAAAAATGCATAGAGATTATAGAATTACAAATTGACAACCACTCGTCACTCACTACCAGTAGCAGCTGCGCAGTTGGGCGGCGCAATGGGGGGGGCGTCGTTACACATAACTTTTTTTTACATTAAATATATATGTATTAGCTATGTTGGATGCTGTCGTCCTCTCCTACTCCTTCTTCAATGCCTAACGAATATATCTCTTGACCCTGTATTTATGCTTGAGCAGCACTGGTAGAAGCCTGAAAATATTGTGAACAAGAATGTTTGCAGATATGCAGGTAGCAACGCTAGTGCTAAATAACTATTTAGCTGGTCGGCTAGTAGCATACCTGCAAACTCTAAAGGGCTGAAAAAGGTGACACATTTTATACAGCCCCCCCCCCGGACACATGATTTACCCCCTCAACCAGCACATACACACCCCCCGAGGGTTAGGGTGAGATGTTATGATTCTGTCATCGAGTCTGTTTTATAAGACATCGACAGCGCATTCATTTTTAAAGAGTAACAGGGAAACGCAATCAAGGCATTTGTCGATGGAAAATATGTTTTTGCCGTCCTTCCTACAGGGTTTGATAAAAGTTTAATTTATCAGGTCTATCCAATTGAGCGAAGATTTGTTTTCCGGGTTCGTTTAAAACACGCCCCATACATAGTCACAGCCTACCGGAGAGTTTTCAGCCTCATATTCTCATATTATGAGTATGACAACGCCCCGAAATAAAAACTCTCCTGATCTACACGATTCACGTGGATGATTTGGACATTTGTTGTGGACATTTTTTCCATTCAAAACGGCTATTTTCACCTAAAAGTGACAAGTTTGCAGTTATGTAGTAGGGCTCGTGAAACAGCTCAACAAAAGAACGATGGGGAAGCCACTTGGTCTAGCAGATTAAGACATGTTCGTAGGTACCTAGCGAAAAGTAGCCTCAACTTTCCTAGACTTAGCTACGATACTAATGCTGAAGGGTCGCTGATATCGTATAGCGTCGTTGCTAACGTGTGATGTTGTGACTGTGTGTGTAACACTGAATTACTCACTGAACAACCAGCTAACCAGCTCCAGTTAGCATACAGGCTTGAGGAGAAGCTACGGGTATACGTCCCGTAGGCCACGTCCCATCCTCCTTTGCTAGCTATGTTGCTCTCGTAGATACGTGATATTTATATGGGATGTGAGGGAATGATAAAGGTCTCTGATTCGACGAATAGTCCGGTAAGAAATTATGTCATTGGTCAGGGGCGCAAACAAGTGCGCCCCGGGATCGCCCCTTTCAGCAGCAAATGAGAAGCTGTCCTTCTCAAATGTATGATAAAAGTATGAGAGCTCCCATTGACTTCCATTAGGCCGGCGCCCCTCCAGGGGGGAGTGGCTTATCTCAGTGATAACGAATGGCAATATATTATATTTGGTCACCTTAAAGTGGTTGTTGACAGGGACTTACGGTCTCCCACACACATTTAACGCGTTAACACAGTGCATTTCTTATTTAAATAGTTTGGTATATCATATTTTTTAAGTTTTTATTTATTTATTTTTTACAAAAAATTCTAGGAGGGGCGGCGCCCTTGCGCCCTCTATGGACGCACCGCCACTGCTCACTACTCAACTCTTGATTTGCAAACTGTGCGCCCCACGAGCTGCAGTTATTTATGCATTTAGCAGATAGAAAAACATATTAAGGATGTCAACTTTTACAATGCAATTTTTTTTTCAAACTATAATTTGCAGTGGCCCGATCGGGCCAGTGAGTTGCTAGTTTAACTGTCCCGACGTTACTTTTTACTGGTCCTGGGCCATCGTTATTGTCAAGCCCTGTTTGCTGTCGTGTTTTACTAATTGCTGTCGTGTTTTCCTATTTGCCATCGTGTTTTATGATTTGTTGAAATGTTTTCCTATATGCTGTTATGTTTTATGATTTGCCTTGTGTTTTATGATTTGCTGTTGTGATTTGCACTTCAGGGTCACCGTACAGATAAACTCCGAAGAAACAAAGCTCGAAAGACTACATTAAAGCAAAGGCAAGGTTTATTAAAATATTGAATGTTTGAGTTCAGTGAGTGTTTCGGGTTCAGTGACTGTTCACCGCAGTATTGAACCTCCGTGCTCATTGTTGATGTGCCGCCCATAGCCACCCTGATGTCGGCAGACGATGGGGCAGAGGTCGCTGTCGTAGCTGTTTTGACAAGTTCAGCTATCGTGTTGGGTAGCGGTGTCGCTGGTTGAGCACAGAAACTGGCGATGGACAGCTGCGGCCAATGGCGGCCTTGTGGCTAGCACCGTGCATGTGGGACTTGACAGTTGATACCCATCGAGGCTTCAATGGGGAAATCAATATATCATGCATAATTTTTGGAATCAAACTCTTTGGACAAGGCTTGAACAAAATGTAATACCTCATAAAATCGGGTTTAAGACTTTTTAAAACCCTTTAAGGGCCTTAATTTTCCCAAAATAGATTTATCAAATTGTAATACTTTTTAAGACCCCGTGGATACCCTGTTAAAAAGTGTCCTGTGCCAGGAAAACTGGATCTATCAGAACATTAAATGTTTATGGTCGTGTGTGTTTACTTGACTCGGGACAACGACGTGACATTGTCAGCCAACAACTATGTTGATAATGTCGGGCTACGCATTTAGACCAACTGCAGTCTAACCCACAATGTTTATAATAAATTAAATTTTGCTGAATGATTGAAGGGCTAAACAACAATCGTTCTAATGAAATAGTTACTGACTATCAACACGGAAATGAATGACAGATTGACGAAGGCCACTTTAGTTTACAACCTTGCCTTGGCTACGTGTAAGAAGCACCATCTTGCGATCATTAGGGAACCATTGACCCCTTATCCGCGCTATAAGTAACCTAGGGGAAACCGGCTGCACCGTGATGCAAACCAAATCACGCATGACACGCCCACAACGCAGTTGGAAGCTTAGAGACTAAACAAGACTACATTTTGAGTTTTTAGTGATCCTAATCATGTTGTTTATGATATTAAGTGACTTCAACACTTTAAACTTTTGTAATATGCTAGAAAAGGCTCCTAGTGGAAAATACGGAATGCCGACAACAGCCCCTTTTCACCAGAGCGTGTCACGAGATGTTCTTTCCCACTCTCCATTTCTCCCCACTCTATGCTACAGGACTCATGGCAAATATATTAGCATGAAAGGATTGACCCAGTATTGTTGAAGCATTAATTCTCTCTTTCTCCCACTCTCCAACCCTTCAATCTCAGGGTGGTTTACACTGCTTGGAGTGAGTGTGTGTGTGTGTGTGTCAGTGCACGACTAGTTGCTCTATAAAAGCCACTAACCACCAGCTATGTGTGGTAGGCTGAAAGTCATCACATCCAGATAGATAGCAGCCAGACTCAGACTCGCCTCAAGTCTCCCTGGGCTCAGCAAGAGCTCATCCTATCGAGCAGAGCTCTGCTATAAGGTAAGGATTAGCAAAGTTGGCCCACACAACCCTGTGCATGTGTCCTGAGGAATCTAACACACACCACTGGATGGATGGATGGCTGGATATTCCCACAATATGTAATGAAAATGTTTGCTATCAAAATAAGCTATATTTACATCTATCTTCAGTGTCTGATTAGTCTACAATTCAAAAACAGATGATGTTCGCTACATGAGCGTCACTCACTCAACCCTCACAAATGCAAATACACAAACAACATACCGTGACAAACCAGGGGACTGTTGCACGAAACCAGGATAAGCGATTAAGCGGGATATTCAAGTTATCCTGGATGACTTTAGCTTTGACTTGGTTGCACGAAAGCAGCTTGAATTAAGCCCAGCCAAGTAACCATGGAGATTTATTCTTTGCAGCTAGCCTGCTCCAGAGCAGGCTAACAGTCAGGCTAAGCTTAATTCTGGAGTCTCATGTGTTAAATCAGCGGACGCTCTGATCCGAAATAAACGTATTTAGCAGTTATTTCGTTGTCTTATGAATGTGTTCTGATTTATTTTTATTAACATGCATTACTTGTCACTATTGCTGTGACGAGTTAGATTTTAAACCCTACTATTGCAGTTGTTTAGATGGTTAGAAATGGTTGAATAAAGTCAGTGATGAGGGCAATATATAAAGTCCTATTCATCTGTGTTTCTTCTTGCACCATGGCATTCCTATTTCTAAACGACATTGGACGAATAAGCACTGATACTAAGACGTGCTTTTAGACATGAAAGGGTGTTTCGGGACAAATCTGACCTGTTAGCTTTTTCGGACGAGTAGGCTACTTGCAGTGACGTGCGGTCAGGGGAGTCAGTGTCATCATGACATGTAATAAAACGAATAACATAAAATAATAATATGTGTCCACTGATATGTGATAGAAATATAATTATTTCATGATTCCAAGGGGTTTTATAGCCAATATCGCTGAATTTAAGTATTTACGGGGAAAATACGGGGAAAGAAGCGACTAGAGTGCCTCCTCTCGGATTGCGCAATCCCACACAAACTGGGCTGAGCTGCTAATTTTTTTGCACACATTTTTATTACATGTCCTCACATTTCATAGTCTTGGTCGTGTATTTTACGTATTTGTAGGCTATAACATATTAGTCTTGCTGATCGTACATATTATTAATTGTTGCTCAGCGGGTGAAAAATATGCTGCACGCATGTGCTGCATCAGTGAATTTGTGATCGATACCTTGGTCTATTTAAGAAATCCGTGACGCTGCACTTATCCCAACTATGTACACCTGAATTGACATAGCTTTACCTTCTCATCCTGGCTCGGCAAACGTGCAACCGATTAAGCCGCGATGAGCTGATCACACTAAGTCAAGCGGCGCCTTTTCAGTTATCCTGGATATCTTTATTCTACTTTTGTGCAACAGCCCCCGGAAAAGAAGGCATCTGTTGTTGTCAGCCAGGCTATGGTCACTGTTGTGTAGCTCAAGGGGAGCTGTTGGTTGTGTGTGTGTGTTTGTGTGTGTGTAATTAATGCATCACCCTGCTCTAGAGGGTGCCCCCTGTCATGTAACTGGATCTAATTAATGGCGTAATGTTATGGGCATGGAGATGAGGCTACCACAAGGGGGCCGGGGAGTAAGGCGGTAGGATATAGCATGCGAGACTTTATATACCTGGCACACCACGAATAAAGAGGAGCCTCTCAAGTTATATCAAACGTGTCACGGAGCGTCAGAAGTGGATTTGACTAATGGCGAAGTTCAACCCACCCGAACCGATGGTCTTTACACGGCCGGAGCAGTGGCAGGAGTGGAGGCAACGCTTTTAATGGTACCGTGCGGCTAGTAACACCGTGTCCTAACTGGATGCGAGCGTACGACTGTCACGTACCATCGGACGCTCTCTGAATCTCCTGAATCCGTCAAATTCACTTCTGTTACGTCATGTACACTAACCACGTAACTATGATTTCATGCGCTACAGAGCTTTCAACGTGAGCGACAAAAAATAAATTAAACAGGGCGTCCGACAAAAAGCTCAGCCAAAACGTTGCACCGCGCAGCATCGCATCACTCGAGTCCAGTTAGGACATTACAACAGAAAACAAGGCAATCAAACTGCTTTTAGTTGCGTCTCATCACTCATGTCGCATCCAGTTAGGACACGGTGTAAGCTAAACACCAAGAGCGGTGTCGTACAGGTTAGCACGCTGCTTTATGCATTGGGCAAAGAGGCAGAGCAGGTTTTCAGCACTTTTGTTTTAGGGGATGAAGAAAAGGATGATGATTACAAGACTGTTGGCCAAGCTAAATAATTACTTTGTGCCGAAAGTGAACATTATACACGAGAGGGCTCGTTTCCACCTTAGAGCACGGAAGCAAGGTGAATCAGCAGAGGAATATATCCGCACGCTATTCGAGCTAGCCAAGACATGCCAGTTTGGTCCAGCAAAGATTGAAAACATAAGGGACAAGCTGGTTGTAGGGATCTTGGAAAAAGGGATGTCTGTAAAGCTACAGCTGACGGCAGACAGTTATGAGAGTCAAATTAGGGTCAATAATATTTTGTACTCACAGAAAAGAATTTGCATCCGCAGAACAAGATTTGCATCTGCACAAAAAGATTAGCATCCGCACAAATCAGAATGCTGCTCACCGACCGCAGCAGATATGGACCCACGAAGGTTGACTACACGCATCAAACATTTGTAAGATTGTCGAAAATCATTCTCAATGTTACTCACACTCAAACATGTAGCCTAATTTCATCATCTAAATTTGCTTTCAATAATGTACTGAGTTTATACTTTAAATTGTACACACAAACCTGTAAAACTGCATTAGAAAATTAATGTATTGATTGCTAACGCTAACAGGGTACCTAGAGGTCTGAAAAAATGCTTATTTCGATGTGATACTGTGTTGTGATAGCCTAATTGTTTTGTACAATAGTATCTGAGTTGGTAGACAGTCGTCAAGCGCAGTGTTACTTGTCCATTAAGTAGGCCTACACACTTTCTGCAGATTAGCCTACTGTACCTGTTCAGGATGGACAGGAGACAAAGCAGATGAACCGCAGCTTTGGTGCTGCTTAGTGGCTTGTGTGAGCACTATATGGGAATTGTTGCCACTATAACTTAAGTAATGATTGATGTATATCTATAGAAATTTTTACCTTTAAACAAGACATCAGAAAATAAAGTACATTCTTTTCGTACGCCATCTCCTTCCTCATTAATTTAATTGAATAACCCATAGTGGGGAATACCGGGTCCATGACCCCTTTCTCCTAGCTACCTTTGATTCTTAGCCAAGCGTCAGTCTGGTCTAGGTTACATCAATAAGATTAAACGTTTGATTTGAGTTGATATTGCAAACAACTTCACATAACGCTAACGCTAATCAAGAAAGATAGACTCCAGAGAATGCGCGGCGCTAGAATCTTTTGCCCGATTATTGGATGGTCGGTGAGCAGTATTCTGACTACTCAACAAGCAACATTCTGATAGTGCTATATTTGCGTCCGCGCAAAAATATTTGCATCCGTAAAAAAGTGTTGTATTATATTAAATATATAAATATTTTTGACCAACACAGATTTTTTTTACGGATGCAAATCTGTTTTTACGGATGCAAATCTTTTTGTGCAGATGCAAATCTTGTTCTGCGGATGCAAATTCTTTTCTGCAAGTGCAAAATATTATTGACCCTAATTTGACTCCATAGACACTGGACAAAGCAGTGGAGATGGTGAAACAGGCCGAGCAGATAAAGAGCCAAGTTAGCCAGCAGGCTAGAGCTAGCTCAGCTGAAGCTAACTACCTCAGTGACGTGGCGCGGAATCATACACGCGCGGCGCCTTCAAAGCCACATGGAGGAAGAGAAAAAAAGGGCAGCAGCTTCCACAGAAGAGGATACTGCGACAGAGGTGGAAAACCACCCAATACAAAATGCAACAAATGTGGTAAGGACAACAAACACGCTCAGTGTCCAGCTAAAACTGCACAATGCAGGAATTGTCAGAAGACGTTTTGCTCTCGTGTGTCACTCTGCAAAGGTAAATTAACTGACATAGCGGAACAGGATGACAACCAGTCTGATGGACATTTTTTAGGTGAAGTTAAAGCGTACACCTACATCTCAGACAACAACACTACACCTTGGCCAGTAAAACTGAAAGTTTGTGAGACACCTCTCTCTTCTCTCTCGATACTGGTGCAGATTTCACTGGGATTTCAAAAGAAACATATCACCAGCTCAGACAACTGCCCCAGCTAAAACAGAACGACAGAGACTTTGACAGCCCTGGAGGTAAACTGAACTGTTTGGGGGGATTTGTAGCTAAACGAAATACAAAGGCCAGTTCTACAAATATAAGGTCCATGTGATTGAAACAGCCAATGGCATCAACCTGTTAGGTCGAAATGTGGCTGCGGCAATGGGACTAGTTAAAATAGTAAGGAAGTCCAGGCGTGCCAGAGCACATTTGGAAATGATTTGGGACTCTTGAACATAAAGCCAGTAAGAATTAGTTTAAGACAGGATGCATAATCTGGATCACACTAACCCATTAGTCATACGGTCAAAATTATTAAAATTCACACATCTGGTGGAATTTAAAACTGCACAGATAATGTTTAAGGCTAGAAACAACATATTACCCTTAAACATACAAAAATTATTCAATGATCGTGAGGGGGGTTATAATTTAAGGGGAAATTTAATTTCAAAGTGAACAGCGTCCGTACGACCAGGAAAACGTTTTGCATTTCAATATGTGGTGTGAGACTATGGAACAGTTTGAGTGGGGAGATCAAAGAATGTCCAAACATTAACCAGTTTAAAATAAAATACAAAGAATTGATTTTCACAAGGTACAGGGATGAAGAAGGTGTTTAACATAGTGTATATGTTTACATGTATGTACATTTGTATATATTTGACGGTAATTATATAATATTGAATGTTTAATTAGGTATTATTATAAGATTAATTGACAATATTATTAGATAAATCCAACAATATTATTAGATAAATATGCAGTTGGTAACAAATTGTATCATATTGAAAATTAATATATATTAATATGTACTATATATTTTTTTTCTTCTGATTATTATTATTTCATTAATAAGGAAGCCAATAGTCATTATAGATATATAAATCAGGGAGAAGGGGTGAGATTAAATAAGTTTTCTTCTTCTCACCCCTTTTCGAACAGGTAAAGCAAGTGCAAGACAGTTTATTTTCATTTGTGGTTTTCACTGTGTGTAAATATTACTTTAATGTAACTGTCCACTTGTTTAATTTATTTTATTGTTTATTATTGCTCTTTTTTGTTTTTTATTGTTTACTTGTTCGAAATAAAACCTTTTTCAATTCAATTCAATTCAATTCAGAATATGCAGTTATAACTTTGCTTTGAAAAGTCAAAGCTGAATTGGAGAGGATGGAGAAATGTGCCGTCATTGAGGAGATCACAGAGCCGACGGAGTGGTTCGCTCCAATGGTTCCTGTCCCAAAGAGGACTACAACCCCTCAATGACCTGCTAAAAGATGACACAACCAGGACCTGGGATGCTGCACAAGCAGACGCCTTTAAAAGCGTAAAGCAACTCGTCACCACCGCACCAACTCTTGCTTTCTATGATGTACACAAGGCTACAATAGTGAGTTCAGACTAGGGTTGCATGCAGAGATGGGCAGTATTTCAATAACTTGTATTTGAAATACATATTTCTATACTTTTTAGTATTTTGTCATTTGTATTTGATAGGGCCGATAACAAATCTAATGTAATTTGTAACAAAATACTTTAGAGTGGAGTAATTTTGTATTTTAAATTATTCTAAATATTTTCTTGACGAATCAAAAAACAGTTCACAAGTTCAGTCTTAAAATCAAAGCCGAGTAAGAGACCCTTCATTTTCTGAGAGTTAGCTTTTGGTTAGCCCTCGAAAATGTCCGCGCACAGGTAAAAAACGAAGGGTAATACAGAATGTATAGTTTTTAACAAGACATGGACTTCTAAAGTGTTTACTGAGGTCAAAGGCAAAGCTGTGTAAGGGACTAAAGAAAAAAAATAACGCAGACATAATAAGAACTTGACTGATTCAGTGGGCGTGGGCCACTGATGATTTGCTAGTTAAACTGCAGACCCTGATCATCACCTGTCTGCTATCCTTCGCATATCCACCTCAGACATTCAGCCAGATTGCGATGCACTTGTTCAAGCACACTGGATTTCTCTCACAGAACAAAATTAGCTGAAAAAAAGTATTGCTTTTTGTATAAAGTTGATCAATTGCATATCTTTAACATACTGCAAAACAACTTTTCAGTGTTTGTGAAGATTAACTAGTTACAAATCAAATGAAACACTGATGTAACGATCGTTTTTGCTCTTACTTTTATATAGTAACATATATAGTCTTATAGTCTTTTCCTATTTGACCTACACCAAAATATTAAATATTTATATAAATATTTACAGAATATCCTTATTTTTCTGATAACCAGTAGCAGCTAATCAAAATATATACTTTACTGCTTTTTACAATGGGAGAAAATGAATAAAGAGAAGGAAGAGTCCCCGAGATGTGGAGGGATGCTACGGTGATCCCTGTGCCAAAGGAACATCCAGCGGACTTGAACAAAATCCGACCAATTTCCTTGACTGCACAATTTGCTAAGATCTGTGAAGGTTTTGTTACAACCTGGATTTCCTCAGACATTTCATCAAAAGTAGACACCAAGCAGTTTGGCAACATGAAGCGCTGCTCAACGACACACTGCCTTATTGACCTCCTAAATTTCTTCTACGAGGGAGCCGAGAGGAAAGACGCTGTTGGTACACTAATTCTGACAGATTTCTCGAAGGCGTTTGACCGCGTGTGTCACACCACTGCCATCGACAAACTCATAACCATGGGCGCAAGAGCATCACTGATTCCCTGGCTATGTAGCATTATGTCTAACCGTAGACAGCGTGTCCGGTATCAAGACTATGTCGGGCTGGGAAACGTCTGGAGTGGCCATGGGGACATTACTTGGTCCACTTGTGTTCCTAGCCATGATCATTGACACAAAGCCCTCTACCAACAACCCACACTGGAAGTACGTGGATGACTTGAATATGGGAGAAGTGAGAACTGTGACAACCCCATCAAACCTACAGACCGACCTTGACTCCCTTGACACTTGGGCCGATCAGAACTCCATGTTGCTTAACCCCAAAAAACGTAAAGCAAAGCACTTTTGTTTCATGCGAACCCCCCCCTGTGATGCCCCCTCTCACCCTTGGAGGACAGACACTTAACATCGTCACACAAGCCAAGTTACTTGGTCTACACATACGCTCAGACCTATGTTGGTCTGATCAAGTAGATGCCATGGTGTCCAAGGGCAGCAGACGGCTGTACCTCCTGAGTAGACTGCGTCGAGCGGGCCTCCCTCGCTCTGACCTCATCACTGTGTACTACGGATACATAAGACCAACACTTGAATATGCTACACCTTGCTGGAACGCTGGGCTCACAAAAAGACAATCTGATGGTATAGAAAGAATCCAGAAACGAGCCTGTAGAATCATCATGGGGAGACAATACCTCTCGTACTCCGATGGCCTGGTCACACTTGATCTCCAACGACTGTCAGAACGCAAGGGACTTTGCCCTTGCAGTCACCAAATCAGCAAGACACGCCCCCTGGCTATCTCCAGCTCGAAACAAATCATACAGCATGCAACTCAGGCACACCCGGCACTACAAACTGTCTACTGGGACTAAGCGCTACCTATCTAGCCCAGTCCCATCAATGTTGAATATTTTAAATGCATTGTAATTTTTTATGACTTAAATGTGCTTCCAAATTTGCTATATACTAGGAGAGCGTTAAAAGTCAAGATCAATGTTCGCACAATGTAAAATTTCTGATGTAAATAGTTTTAAATGTGACGTATTTTAACCTGTGTACTCGCAAATTGTACACTAAGCTGCAGTCAACATTGTTTGTAAAGCTGTGCAATTCAGCCCCCTCGGCTGCAATACTGCTTGTATTTTCGTGGAATAAATAAACCAGTCTACTACTACTACAATAGTGAGCAGAATTAAGTTCAAGTTATCGTTGAAGTGGCCCTCCAACACATTTCAGGTTTCTCATGTGGCCCCTTGTAAAAATTAATTACCCACCCCTGAATTACGGAGCAGGGCCATGGAGCTAGGATTTTGATGCTAGGGAGTGTGGCAAACTGGTTTATCCAAGGCCAAAGGACAAGAAGGCCAAATTACAGGTGTTGGCCATCTGAAGGGCATGCGACAGCCAGGGGGGACCCGCTATAAGACTTTGAACCATGACATTTTAGGTCTCAGTTCAAGGAAGCACTTTTAAACAGTAGCACTTTCTATTTTCAAATGTTTTAGTTTGTCAGCTCAGTAAAGCACTTAAAAGATTTAAAGAAAGAAGAAAAAAATGTATATACAGTATAATTGTGCTTCAAATAAATAGTATTTACCCCACACCTTATTCTTGTTTAAAATAATTTACATAATATATATGAATGTATATGGAGCTTGATAAAAAGGTGAACTTGAAATTGCGGCAACGCAAGGAAATATTTGGGTGCACCTAAATTAAAAAGTTAGGGGCACCAGTGCAACCAAGGCAAAAAGTTAGTCTGGAGCCCTGCTTAAAACACTCAGATACTGCATAAGTCTGTTCTGATATCTGCAATTGATTTAGCTAGTGTTGCTAAATTCTATAAATTAGAGGTGTCGGAGCTTCAACTCCTTCAGGCAAAACGTCCCCCAAGCCTAATTTAACATACTTAAATATTCAATACTAGTATATTCATACTTTTTCATTCAAATTTGGATGGGTAGTTAACAACACATTCTTCTGTGGTGCGATGAATTTAAAACTCATTTTCAATTCCACTTGAAGGCATCTTTAAGAAGAGATGCTGCACTCTGTTAGCTCTATGCCGTTAATTAGCCTACAACTCAAAAGGAGGAAGATGTCATTCATTCATTCCGCAAGCAGAAGCTTGTACACCCCCATGTACAGGTCTTGTTCTGGGTCTGTGAAGTCAAAAACAGCTCTGCGCTGTAACGGCTTCTATTGTTGAATTGTTGTATTATAGCCATCTACCACTCCAACTACAATGTCTAGTCTTAATCAATAGCACAAACACAGACTCCTGTCGCTCGCAGTCATGAAAGATTCTCAGAATGCAAGTGTTTAAGAGTGTTGCGTACGCCTGGATTTAGTTGCAATTTGTCCGTAATGTGTTTGCATTAAAACAGCTTTAACATTCTGGAGGAGGAGCGCAAACTGTCAACATGCAGCCACACATGCAAATTGCTGCGGAGCAAAAAACATGTTTCTAAGTAGGGATGTGATTATCTAGCTAGCATATAGGCCTGGCTATGACAACATTGGAATGTTTAAAAAAAAATGCTCACCACTACTGTAGGCATAGGGGGACTCCGCAGAGCCATCCTGCAGGCTGTCCAGTATCTCTCCTTTCCCAACATCACTGTCTCCCACCAGCAGAAACTTGAGAAGGTAGTCATAGCTCTTCACCGGGCTGCCCTGGGTGCCCATCTTCCTCACCTCGGTGCCCCCCACAAAGTGGGAGGAGAGGGCAGAGAGGGAACGTACAGATGGGCCCCAGTGAGGAAAGCAGAGAATGTGGGGGTTCTTTCAAAAAAAAATGCTTTAAGTTTCAGAACCAGAAGGAAGTTATGTCATGAACCTGTCTAGCGATGGCATTTACTAGCAGGGAGGAGTGTGTGGTAAACTTCTTATCCTCTGTATAGTTCCAGTAGAGTTGAATGTTGATCAGGGGTGAATATATTTCAGCTCACAACAGAGCCTCATGTCATGAAAAAGGTAAACATAGCTAATGTGTCAAATGTACTTCCACGTAGAACAAGCTGGCCTTCGAGAATGGTGTGGAGGGGTTGAATAGCATAACATCCTTCCAATAGGTCCGGAGGTAAAAATTGATAAATAGATAGACAAAATACACTCCGACTTTAAGGTGTGATACACCAACTATATAACCAGCACAAAGCAAGTCACCTCATATTTTCTCAGCCAAAACGTGATAGACTAGTTTAAAAACATTTAGCTAGACAATAAAGATAGATGGCTAACTGTTGTAATCCTTATTAACAGACTAAGATAACGTGTAATTTGGCAGTATCGACACAATGTACATATTTTTGTGATAATGTCAGACTGACCTGCTAGGTTACACTAATAGGTAACTATCAAGATCGCATCACCGGCCAAAACTAGCTAGTGCTCGTAGGACACAGCTCCTGGGGTCCTGTTCGATCTCATTGTTCGAATGGCGTAAACCAGCTAACCTTGGTTAGCCAGATTCCTACTGCTACCGGTACTAGCTACCAGTAGCTATGCTTATATGCCCAAAACAGTTTAGCAAAGATAGACAGATATAGAGTCGTATAAACAAAAAAAACACTTAACATTTCCCGTAAGCATTTGCTGAAACATCTGGCAAGACGCTAGTGTACCTGTCAAGACCGGAGGTAGCTAGTACCACGAAATTCTAGCCAGTTAGCGGTACCAGTACTACTAGCCTAGCTAGCTACTGTACAGTACTTCGCCAGCTGACAAGTGTCAAGCCATACAATTCACAGGGAAAGCTAGTCAGCAATACCAGGTTTTTGCCAGACTAGCATGTTAAATAAAATAGATGATTCAATGAATATGTTAACTCTTAAACTTCCATTAAAAATCAGATGATATGGTTAGCTACATTTAGTAGTTGTGTAGCCTATTGTTACCTGTGAATAACTTGTGTTAAGATAGCTCTAGCTACTAGGCTATTTAGCTTGCAACAAACCTAGCCGACCAAGCTAGAGAAGGAGGCAATAACTTCACCCGGCCGAGATCTGAATTCAGGCCCCTTTCTTTCGTCCCGACAAATGTGCAACTTTTTTAAAAAGCTCTGGTTGTACCCCAAACTTGTTCGCTGTAATCTGCAGACAAATCTTGAGACGATATCATCAAGTCCTGACCGTACAGTAAAGGTCATTGATAAAGTATTTTATAATCTCAGTCCGTGTTGTCTTCCAATTTATCTCCATTCTAAATCATATTCATGATAACGATGCACAAGAGCGTTCGTCCTGACATTCATCTACACACTGCTATCTATGTAGTCTGGCGCTCGCAATTCCCGCCCCCTAATAAAATTCCTGCCCATTCGCCAAGCTCATTGGATATCTATTCACAGGATTGATGTATAGGCGTGTACAATGGTATAATTCTGAAATTCAATTTAAAGGGGTGATTGACTGTTTTTTTTTAGTATTTTACACTGTTCCTTAAGGTCTCCGAATAGGGTATGTAACATTGTTTTGGCTGAAAATGGCCCGGGTGCTGTTCTATGCCCTCTTTTACATCCAGCATTTTTTTCCCGGGAAAAACGCTAGCCTTTTCCCTTATATCATTGGTATTTAGATGAGCTGTGCGCTGATTGGTTGGTTTACAACGAGCGAAGCTGCGGAGCAAAGACGGCCAACAGCACTCACTGAAACAAGAAGGTGGCGACTTGAAATAAAAACGTACAAATAAATCTATTGTGTCTACACAACACTGTTTTCAACAGATTGACTAGATATAATTTGAAATGATTACGGTAGTTTCCACGTCTGTTGTCGAAGCAAACAGAATCGCCTTAGGTGGGTAACGTTAGCACTACAGCTTAGCATACAAACTATCGTGATTCAACACAGCTTCAGTTAGCTCTAGCTATCTTACTGAAAAATAGATATGGACAAACATGCATCTGAATTGTAGATTTACATAACAACACGGGTTATTTATTTGAATGAAACATAGTCAGGAACATGAAATAACGTCAATCCAATTGTCAATAAACTAGGCTAAATCATAACACATTCATGCTCTTGCGTTAGCAAGCTAAACTGGTTTAGTTACATGCCTACAGTATAGGTGTTTTCGCTATCTAGCTGTTCTTACATTCCTTGCAAATCACCGATGAAAAACAGATGAGCTTGAGTCTAGTTAACATTGACTAGACGGTTATGGCTGATATTTGTTTATACCGTAGCATAGAAGATCTCTGTGCAGTTGCGCAAACCATTTCACCAAGGACGGTTTTAAAAAACTGGGAATATGTAAAGCAGGATTTGCTATGAAGCTGTGGCTGAAAAGAGGTGCGTTCCGACCTTAGTTATGTTCATCAGAACCGCAAACTGTAGTATGATTTTGTCAGTAACAGTTATTAGCAATGCTAACGTATCCTGTATCTAGCACAGCCTTTCTCCAGTTATTTCGAATAGATAATCTAGCGTCAGCAAAAGGCTAGACTGCTTTCGTTTTCTGGCTATTTTTTTGGAAGCTTCCCTTCTAATGCCGACTAGCTAGTCTAGCTAGTCATTTGCTAAGTAAGGTATGTTGATGTGTTTAGAAACGTAGCGTCGCTACCTCGGACTGGGCAAGAACATGTAAAGCAGGATTTGCTATGAAGCTGTGGCTGAAAAGAGGTGCGTTCCGACCTTAGTTATGTTCATCAGAACCGCAAACTGTAGTATGATTTTGTCAGTAACAGTTATTAGCAATGCTAACGTATCCTGTATCTAGCACAGCCTTTCTCCAGTTATTTCGAATAGATAATCTAGCGTCAGCAAAAGGCTAGACTGCTTTCGTTTTCTGGCTATTTTTTTGGAAGCTTCCCTTCTAATGCCGACTAGCTAGTCTAGCTAGTCATTTGCTAAGTAAGGTATGTTGATGTGTTTAGAAACGTAGCGTCGCTACCTCGGACTGGGCAAGAACACCAGTGAGTGGGCTGGTCTGGATGTACATTTTGGGGCATGACAAAAGGTGCGTTCGACATGACCTCGCTTCATGCAGCGCTGCAGCTGGCTGCAGGCGGCTGACTTGAAACGGTGAATTGTGGTTAGACTTTTTGTCCGACTTGAGACGGCGCCGAGGCTAGGTCACTGTGACGTAGCCATCAAAGTACCGTGAGATCGATTCGAGAAGTGCCGGCTGTGTAGACGAGCGCATTTTCTCAAGAGCAACTGCACGGCTTCAAATGACGACACAGCTATTTCATGATTGGCCAGACTCACACACGACAACTTTGACGCTTGTTTTGTAATTATTCTGACACCTTTAGTTTCGCCAATGCTCAAATCCGGACCAAACAATTTGATTGAGTAAAACATTTGTTGAAGAAAGGGTTTTGGGCCACCTCTTCTACTAACGGAAAGACTAAGTTTAATTATAAATAAAGTAACGTAAGCAAACAGCGCTTGATCGGCCATGACTGACATCAACGCAGCAAACCACGAGAAGCTGGAATGTCCAACTTCACAGAGCCGTTTTCAACTCCTCCCCGACTGCAAGCGGCTACTCTCGCCGGTCGTTTCATTCAGCCGCAGTCCATGTCGAACGCACCTAAAGACACAGACCAGAGCCAATTGAATGCGCGATACCCTACTGACGTCAGTCGGATTTTTCCAAAAGCTACCGTTTTACAGCTAGATTTTTTCTTTTTGAGATTTGCATGGGAAATAAGTGTTAATGGACTTTGAGGTTCACTGTATGTTCATTTTACCCACCGAACTGTCGTTATTCAACTATGACAAGGTAAAAACGGTTTTGCAGTCAGTGACCCCTTTAAGCAATAAGCCCCAAGAGGCCGTGTTTTGCGCAGATTTTAGAACAGGTAACTGTTACAACAAATATTTGATATGGTTTCATAAATAAAGACAATAAAATTTAAGAAACAAAATAGTTTAATAATAAACCGTCATTCTTCGGCCACTACAAAGTATAGTTCCTACATATATCGTTGCCACGCAACAGCCAGATGGAACACTTGCGCTTACCGACTAGGTTGCTTGCTACCTTGTAACTTTGTAACGTCTTTTATTATTTAAAACATTCGATGCGCAGTAATATGGAGTGTTCTAATAGAATGTTATGAGGGCAACTTGAAAGGTGATGCTGGATTTTACAACGGCATGGAACGCGATATAGCCAATCACAATTAGGGCTGCAACTAACGATTATTTCAATAATCGATGAATCGGTCGATTATTTTTTCGATGAATCGATGAATCGGATAAAAAAAGAAACATTTGTAATTGCCGCATATTTATTCAAAAACTGAACATTAGTTCAAATTCACAGTGCAGACTGAAGTGTAAAAACAACAGGTTATTGCTCCAATGTCCCTGAGCTATTAAAAGTAATATTAAATGATAAAAAAATATTAAAACACTTGAATAACACAAAAAAACATACAATGTATGTTATACATTTATATATGTATATACTGTGTATATATATACAAAAATGAAAATGGTCCTTTCTTTTATAAAGTGCACAAAATTAGGGTTTTAGTTTTCAGTCAAGTGCCTGATCTTTCAGAACAATAAATGATAAATAAAGCAAAATGCAAATTACCCATCTGCCAGTGTCCACACTGTATTAAACACTTGAATAACACAAAAAAACATACAATGTATGTTATACATTTACTGTCATGCTATCTGTCAGGATAGATGCTTGCTGTGGTGTACATGATTTTGTTCCAATCAGGAAGCCACTCATAGTTGGTTGTTTTTTCCTGCAATGACACATTTAATATTAGTATGTAAAACAGCACAATTTACATAAACTTAATATGCCTCATTGTTTTAGTTATTTATTACTGTTATGTTAAGGCCAGTTAGTAACCCAAAGATCATTTACAGACAATACACATTTTTATAATAATAATTTATTTATTATTTATTCATATTCATGCAGGTTTAAGTAAAATAGTACTTATTTACACTCATTTAAGTAGAAGTAGTGTAATATGTTGATTTTTGACCCTGTCTGACTACAAAATGTCCTACCCTCACTAGCATGTAGTGCAGTGTTTTTTTAATCTAACCTGGTTTACTACAGAACATTTACACTTGAAGCTTAATCATTAAATTATTAGCCTACATCATTGTAAGTAAGATAGTTTTTAATAAATTACAGCTTAAGTTGTAATTGCTTTAGTAACACATACACACAGACACACACTCTCTCTCTCACACACACACACACACATACACACAGTCATTAACCAGCTAACGCTTACGTTAGTTTAATAAACGTTTCATGCTTGTAAAGCTGGATAACAAATACATTAACACACCAAACGAGAGAGGAGAGACTCATGTTGCATGTTCTTACTTGAAAACGGAATAAATGTGCGATTTTGCATTGACTTACCCTGCTGTCGAGCCCCCTTCCTCGTCACGGATGGCTCCGACATGTTTTCTTTTTAAGTGCTGCATCATTACCGTGGTGCTGCCGTGCCACGCCATTTCGCTTTTGCAAAGATTGCAACAAACACCGTTTTTAGCTTTATGCATTGTAAAGTGCTCCCACACTTTGGAAGATTTCGGCCGAATCGTTTTCTCTGCCTCCGCCATGTTTCGCTGTGGGCATGCATGGACCTGTCGGCGTCAGTAATCAGCATGGCTATGGACATCGCGCATATGGTCCCGCGCTTACCAGTGACGTATTAATCGCGCGACTCAACGAATCGATGACCAAATTCGTTGCCAACTCTTTTAGTCATCGATTTTTATCGATTTTATCGATTCGTTGTTGCAGCCCTAATCACAATCAAGGATTGGAACTGTTTTAGAAATATCTGTATGGATGAAGAGCTGTATGGATGAAGGCTTCTCGCCCCTCACCTTTCTTAAGGCCTAATTATGCTTCTGCGTTTTTCGAAAAACGCAGAGGAGGGAACGCCCTCGTCTCCGTGGAACGCCCTCTGCGTGCTCTCCGTCAGCCCTCGGAGAGCTTTTGACGGATTGACGTGCACCTCCTGAATTTTCTAACTATCCGTCGA
>CAEFZP010002139.1:0-12500 GCA_903064625.1 Mallotus villosus
AGAGAGAGAGATTGAGGAGAGAGAGACATGACTGGGAGGGACCACCACTATAATGGAACCAGGCACTCCCACCCTGGGCCTCGCACAGGTCTAACATGTGAAACACACTACATAAATAAAACACACAGAGCGATCTATAATCTACAAGGCTGGTACTCTTAAGGACTACCAGGTGCTTAGAAGAGTGGAGAGTGGAGAGGAGAGGAGGGGACGGAAAGAGGGAGGAGGGGTGGAAAGGAAAGGGAGGGGTGGCTGTCGGGTACCTACTATGTAGGATGGCTGTTAGACACTTGCAACAGAGAATCAGTTCACCCGACTTCCTAACAGATGATGTACTTGTGGGTGTGTGTGGTGTTACGACCATGGACACCAGCGCAGCAGAACAGGAGGTCACTGTCTGGGGCTTTGGGATTCATTGTGTGTCTCTGCTGCATGTCATCACGTTTGATTGGCTTAATATTGCTGAGTGAAGGCCGTGTTAAATGGCGCTGTGTCAACAGTAGTCTCAAACACCAGCGCGGCTGCTTCTGCGCACGGCAGCCGAGCCCTCTCGTGTAGCTGGATGGAAAGAATGATTGGGTGGTGTCACTTCTGTGCACCGCCAGGAACCACTCAGCCAACACCACAGAGACAACAACTGCCGAACCACAGAGCCTGGGCAGTGAGGGCAGGGCCAGGGCAGAGGGAGAGGCAGAGAGGGCAGCAGAAGGCAGAAGGAGAGGGCCAGGGGGCAGAGGGCAGCGGCCAGCAGAGTGAGAGGGCCAGCAGGCCCAAACGAGGGCAGGGCAGGGGCAGAGGGCAGGGCCAGGGGCAGCCGAGAGGTGAGGGCCAGGGGGCAGAAGAAGCGGGCCAGTAGTGAGGGAGAGGGCAGGGGCAGAAGGAGAGGCCAGGGGCAGAGCGAGAAGGAGAGGGCCACGGGGCCAGCAGGCAGACGAATGAGAGGGTCAGGGGGCAGAGGAGGGCCAGGCGGGCAGAGGGAGGCCAGCAGAAGAGAGGGCAGGGAACAGACTATGTGACAGTCACGTGAACTGTCTGTGTCTAAGTGTCAGTTCCTGTCTCGTGCTTGCTCGTCACGTCTCCGGCGACCATGCAAGATAGCACCAGATCGCTCCTCACGCCGAGGCTCGTTCACGACACCTGGAAACACTCCCCCACCGCCTTCCGGAAAACGAAAACATTCAATAACCTCGCTGCGTTGGGCTGTGACCCTATCAATTTTTCCCGCGGAAACAATCATTGTGTCCGTCTTGTGCAGTGCTAGTGACGGTCCTCTATGACAACTCCACCCAAGGGACAGTGAAAACCATGATGGCAGGGTTGAGCGGATCCTTTGTGGAGCAAGGTTTTTGACAGATTGTGATAATGTCCGTTTTTTGTTTGGGTTTGTTGTTTTTTTTGGTTGTGTTTTTTTTTGTTGTTTTTGTTTTTTTTTTTTTGTGTGGTGGGGGTGTGGGGGGGGGGTGGTGGGGGGGGGGGGGGGGTTTGGTTTGGTTTGGTTTTGGGGGTTTTTTTGTGGGGGGGGGGGGGGGGTGGTTTTTGGTTGGGGGGTGGTGGGTGGGGGGGGGGTTGTGGGGTTGGGGGGGGGGGGTGTTGTTTGTTGTGGTTGTTTTTGGGTGTGTGGTTGGGGTTTTTTTTTTGTTTTGTTGTTTTTTTTTTGGATGAGAGTGGACCCTGTGCAACGCAGACGCTGAACCCGATCCGTGGAGACGAGCACAAAGGGTCCTTCCAAGGCAAAGGGAATAAGTTGTTTGAAAACATCACGAAGAACGTGTACTCTGTGTTTTATCTTGGGGTGCACTTCCAGGTGACCCCGTACACACACACAGACACCCACACACACACACACACACACACACACAGACCACACACACACACAGACACGCAGACAGACTAGTGACTTCTGGACGTGTGTGAAGAGTGTTCGTGCAGCCCCCAGCAGACAGACGGAGCTCGATAATATTGAGCTGTTTTGGGGTTTTCTGATGATTGCGTCCAGATCTATGATCGTGTGTTGTTGTGACACGGACAGAGCAGTGGACTTTCAGGCATCAACATCACTACATGTCTCTGTTGTACATACAGAGCTACTTCCTGTTGACTTCTGTCCAGCAGGTAGTGTGAGAGAGATTGAACGAGCTATTGAGTTTGGGGGGATGATGTGAGGGCTGTGTTTTCATCCCTGATTAGCTGGCCTCCAAAACCTTCCTCTAAGATAAACCTCAAACGGGACAAGTGATCTTTAACGCATGTTGTGCTCATCCCTGTCTCTCTCTAGCCCCTCCCTCTCTGTCCAGCTACACTCCGTCCCACTGACAGACACACAGACTGTCTCTGATTAAGCCCTAAAACTCTGACACATGACTGGAGCGTTGGAGGAGAACCTCAGCCAGGCTCCTTAAATCAGCCTTCGCTACCTGCCCTCCCTGCCAGGCTACGGCCCACAGCTCTCTGGGCTTGGACACGAAGCCGTTACATCTGCAGAGACTTCTTCTTCTGCTGCCGCTGCTTATGGAGGGCACATGTGGCCCTCGCTGGGTTTAACCAGCGCCGGCAGTGTGAGGCCAGGTCTCATCAACATTCAAACGTGCTCTGGAAGCATGCTTCACTGAAGAGGGGAACATGGTGTGGCTGGTGAGAGGGGTGCAACGTCTGTGTGTGTGTGTGAGAGATGGAGGGAGATGTGGAGAGAGAGAGAGAGAGAGGAGAGAGAGAGAGAGAGGAAAGAGAGGAGAGAAGAGAAGAGAGAGAGAGCTGCGCGCTCCCTGGCTCCATTTACTTTCAAGCAGGTTTATAATGAGTCTCTGACACAGAGGCCCACACCTCATCCTCACTGATCTCCTGGTATCCTCTTCTGGACAGAGGAGCCATGGAGGAGGGAGGGAAGGTGAGAGAGGAGAGAGAGAGAGAGAGAGAGAGAGAGAGAGAGAGAGAGAAGAGAGAGAGAGAGATATCTAGAGAGAGAGAGAGAGGGATGATGGCTAAAAGATAGAGAGAGAGAGAAAGTGCTGGCCACCTGCCCCTCTCCCTCCCCTGTATCTCTGCTGTCCTCCATCCAGCCACAACTGGGCCAGTTCCTCCCAGGGCTCCAGTTGCCAGCTCATCCATCATGTATGGCAAACTCACAGCAGCAAGCAGGACTGGCACACACGCACACCACACACACACACACACAGGCACAGACACACACACACACACACACACACACACATACAGACACACACACACACAGACACACACACACAAACACACACACACACACACACACACAAACACAGACACACACACACACACACACACACACAGACCTTCCCCTGTCTATGAGGGGACATGGTGATGAGGTCCCTGAGGACCGGCTGTGTTGTGACTTACAGTGAGAAGGTTCTGGAAGCGAGGAGGACGCCTGTCAGGAGGAGATGCTGAAGAAGGTCAAGGGTCACAAGGCCTGTGTTCTGCAACACTGTGAACATGTAGTGGCCTGCTACAAACACACACACACACATACCCAGAGACACACACACACACACAGTGGTTAAAGTCGCATGCTTCATGCACGTTGCAAACTTTTCACATTTTAATCCTGATGTGGGCCAGTCTCCAAGTCTCCAGACGTGTTTTGGTTTGAGAGCTGAAGCAGTTGAACCCTCAGCCCTGAGACAGCCTGGCCTCTCTCTGCTGCTGTTACATCCAGACAGCTCTGCATGCGTTACCAAGCCATTAGGAGCCTGACATATCTGTTTCCACAGCACTGTCCTCAGCACAAGACACACTGTTTTCTGCCTGAGTTAACGGGAGCCCAGTCTAGCACCTGTCTCCTTTTAAGCCAGAAAAAAGCACACACACGTACACACACACACAGAGACACACACACACCACACACACACAGAGACACACACACACACACACACGCAGAGACACACACACACACACACAGAGAGACACACACAGCAGCAGCTGCAGCCCACTCTGCACCTCTTAGCAGAGTGCTTCAACACCAGAGCACAGATGACTCAGGAGAACATGTGTAGGTGGATTCCACATCCAACCCGACCATTAAGCCCGAGAGGGAGACAGGAGGACTGGGCGGGGGGAGGGGGGGCTCGGCCCTCTCGTTATGTTCCAGTCTGAGCCAGAGAGGCTCTCGTCAGCTCACCTGTTGTGTCGTGTGTTTCCAGTACAAACCAGGACAAAGGTCTTTTTTATGGCGGATCGCTTGATCACCATTTGAAGATTAGAAGCGTGGAACAATAACATCATTACAGAGACGCACAGTGAGTGTAACATGCCGCTCACACACGCACACGGTCACAGGCACACACACACACACACAGTCACAGGCACACACACACACGGCCACACACACACACTCCGACAGCAAGCCGCTTTCACACCCGTTTCCCAGACCAAGACCAGACTGCAGATGGGCGACGGCTCCAAGCCCACATGAATTCTCACTTCGTTTTATTCAGTGTCAGACTCCTTCCAGCGCCAGCAAAACATGAAGACATCCAGACCACAGCTGAGACCTGCATGGTGACCAGAGAACACACAGCTCAGAGACCTGCATGGTGACCAGAGAACACACAGCTCAGAGACCTGCATGGTGACCAGAGAACACACAGCTCAGAGACCTGCATGGTGACCAGAGAACACACAGACCTGCATGGTGACCAGAGAACACACAGCTCCGAGACCTGCATGGTGACCAGAGAACACACAGACCTGCATGGTGACCAGAGAACACACAGCTCAGAGACCTGCATGGTGACCAGAGAACACACAGACCTGCATGGTGACCAGAGAACACACAGCTCAGAGACCTGCATGGTGACCAGAGAACACACAGCTCAGAGACCTGCATGGTGACCAGAGAACACACAGCTCAGAGACCTGCATGGTGACCAGAGAACACACAGAGAACACACAGCTCAGAAGGATCACTACTGCATCCTACTGTTCCCAGGACAGTTGTGTGTCCTAACTGCTGAGCATTACTCACCGCGCTGTATTCGCGCTGTGTTAGTGTTAACCAAGATTTCTTCTTGCGGTTATGAAGTGACATATTGTCAAATATAAAGGTATTTTATGGTTTATCTCAATAAACAGCCAAGGTAATTAAACTGAATCACTGTAAATATAGAGATCATGCTCTGTCACCTCTGTCTGTCTCACCCTCGCTCTCCCGCTCTCTTGCTCTCTCCCTATCCCCTCTCTCCATCTCTCCCTACCTCTGCCTCTCTAACCTCTCTCTCTCTTTCTCTCTCTCCTCTCTCTCCTCTCTCATCCCTATCCCCTCTCTCCATCTCTCCCTGCCTCTGCCTCTCTAACCTCTCTCTCCTTCTCTCTCTCCTCTCTCTCTCTCCCTCTCTATCTCTCTCCTCTCGCTCTCTCCTCTATCTCCCTCTCCCCTCTCTCCATCTCTCACCTCTGCCTCTCTAACCTCTCTCTCTCTCTCTCGCTCACTCTCTCTCTCCTCCTGTGTGCGGCACAGCTCCAGAAATATAAGGAACAGGAAATATTTGGCGGGTGATATCATGTTTAGACAGAACCCTGAAAGTCCCGGAGAAGCTGGAACACAGAGAATGACCTCGTCTCCAACGAGCCTCCATCAGTGTAACACAGAGAATGACCTCGTCTCCAACAAGCCTCCATCAGTGGAACACAGAGAATGACCTGGTCTCCAACAAGCCTCCAGCAGTGGAACACAGAGAATGACCTCGTCTCCAACAAGCCTCCATCAGTGGAACACAGAGAATGACCTCGTCTCCAACAAGCCTCCATCAGTGGAACACAGAGAATGACCTCGTCTCCAACAAGCCTCCAGCAGTGGAACACAGAGATATGGAGGTCAAAGCAGAAGATTGCTTCATGAACCAGCGCTCACCTCCGCGTGCTGGTTAACCACAACAACAAGACCGTTGCTATGGTTCAGAAGCTGCTTGTGTGCAAATCAAGGGTTCATGTTATGCAACATGTCAGAAGCAACATTAACAGCTACATTTTATATTACAAGAAATGTTTGAAGATATATTGAATTATTGACAGTATGTTATATTGACAGTTACATTATCTGTCCTGAAACCCAAATTGGATTCCTGAGGTTCTCTTCCAGGTCGAATTCTACACTCACACACTCACACACTCACACACTCACACACTCACACACTCACACACTCACACACTCACACACTCACACACTCACACACTCACAAACACTCACACACTCACACACTCACACACTCACACAATCACACACTCACACACTCACACACTCACACACTCACACACTCACACACTCACACACTCACACACCTCACACCACACACTCACACACTCACACACTCACACACTCACACACTCACACACTCACACACTCACACACTCACACACTCACACACTCACACACTCCACACACTCACACACTCACACACTCACACACTCACCACACTCACACACTCACACACTCCCCACACTCACACACTCACACACTCACACACTCACACCCTCACACACTCACACACTCACACACTCACACACTCACACACTCACACACTCAGTCAAGGTTGCATCACTTCCATGTAACTACATAGAAACACCAGCAGGAAAACACTGTGTACATATGAACTGCTCTGTAATTAAATAAGTGGTTGTAAGTCTTAGCGTTGTGGGTTATTAAAAAGTGTAAGAAGGCACAGTGTTGTGAAGGGGTGTAAGGGAGGGTGAGGGGGTGTAAGGGAGGGGTGAGGGGGTGTAGGGAGGGGGGATGGGATGTAAGGGAAGGGGAGGGGATGTTGAAATGAGGCAGCTGACAAGTCATCAATATGAACCAAAACAAGATCCTCTTACCCCTGTGAGGAGAGAGCAGGTTTGGGGGTTAAAGGAGCCGTGTGTGAGGAGAGAGCAGGTTTGGGGGTTAAAGGAGCCGTGTGTGAGGAGAGAGCAGGTTTGGGGGTTAAAGGAGCCGTGTGTGAGGAGAGAGCAGGTTTGGGGGTTAAAGGAGCCGTGTGTGAGGAGAGAGCAGGTTTTGGGGGTTAAAGGAGCCGTGTGTGAGGAGAGAGCAGGTTTGGGGGTTAAAGGAGCCGTGTGTGAGGAGAGAGCAGGTTTGGGGGTTAAAGGAGCCGTGTGTGAGGAGAGAGCAGGTTTGGGGCCGCGGTGGAGTCCTTCATCTTGACGACTCCTGAATCTGGCTCGGAGAAGGATGCACGGCTATATTTACAGCCATCAGAGACCACGCTGAGCATGATCCTCTTACATAAATATAGAATCAATACAGAGAGAGAGAGAGAGAGAGGGAGAGAGAGGAGGGGCGTGGGGGGGGAGAGAGAGCACGTAAGAGAGAGTAGAGAGAGAGAGAGGAGGGGGGGGAGAGAGAGCACGTAAGAGAGAGAGAGAGAGAGAGAGTAGAGAGAAGGGGATCAGACACCGGAATGGTTTCAAGGAAATTAATGAGACCCACCTGCCCTCATCTCTCTCTCTCTCTCTCTTTGTCCTTCTATTTCTCGCTCCCTCTCTCATTTTCCCTCTCTTTCTCTCTGTCCTCCCTCTCTCCTCTCTCTCTCTCTTGCTCTGTAGTAATGGATGGGATGAACTTGATCTTCCTATCTCGCCAAAGAAAATCAATACACACACACACAGAATGCCCTAATGTCATCAAATTAGTTTTGGAAGAACATCACAAAATCTCTGTTGTATGGGTACCCTGGTACCCTGGTACCCTTGCACACATTTCTCTACATACGCATATCGCTGCTCCAACTCTCCTCTCCCCCCCCCTCTCACAGCACTGGGGGGGGGGCAAACACTGAACCACTGAGAAAGAGCGTGAGACTTTCAGATCTGTTGTTCCGTTGTCGAGCAGAACGAGGTAAACCACGAGGCCCGAAGACACAGCAACACACACACACACACACACTCACACACACAAAAATACAGCAACACACCCACACACATACATACATACACAAACACACAGCAACACACACACACAGCAACAAAACAAGCTCTGATCACACATACACGCACACACACACACACACACACACATACAACGAGAGGCAGTAATTACAGATGCAAAGAATTATGACGCCTACTTAATTGCACTTTCTTTTTAAAAATCCCTGGGCGACAAAGACAAAAGCAGCGAAACACACACACAGTGAACATGCATCCGGGAGCCTGTCTTATCATTAGGAGGCTTTTGTTTGGCTCCGAGAGCTCCTCCTAGAGCTCCTCCTGCTAGAACAACTCCTGCTCCCCAAACAGCCATGAATCCTCATCTTACATGATTCATCCTCGTGGAACACCAGCACAACACAGTCCACTACGACAGCATCACATAACCACATATCCGTTCAATAACGTCTGTCATAGATCAAAACACTGTTCAGCCTCAGTTCAATTCACACCATCGACCCCTGAAGGAGACCGGGAGAGCTGCTGTCACCGTGTGAAGGTGCCTCAAGTGGGGACAAGATCTTCTCCAGGTCAGCAGAAACCCTGGAGAAACACACGGGCAGAAACACAAGGCAGAAACACACAGGCAGAAACACACAGGCAGAAACACAAAGGCAGAAACACACAGGTAGAAACACACGGGCAGAAACACAGACAGAAACACAGGCAGAAACACACAGGCAGAAACACAGGCAGAACACACAGGCAGAAACACACAGCAGAAACACAAAGGCAGAAACCACAGGCAGAAACACACGGGCAGAAACACACAGGCAGAAACACACAGCAGAAACACACAGGCAGAAACACAAAGGCAGAAACACACAGGCAGAAACACCGGCAGAACACACATGCAGAAACACACAGCAGAAACACACATGCAGAAACACAAAGCAGAAACACACAGGCAGAAACACACGGGCAGAAACACACGCAGGCAGAAACACACAGGCAGAAACACACAGGCAGAAACACACAGGCAGAAACACACAGGCAGAAACACACAGGCAGAAACACACGGGCAGAAACACACGGGCAGAAACACACAGGCAGAAACACACAGGCAGAAACACACGGCAGAACACACGGGCAGAAACACACAGGCAGAAACACACAGCAGAAACACACAGGCAGAAACACACAGACAGAAACACACAGGCAGAAACACACAGGCAGAAACACACAGACAGAAACACACAGGCAGAAACACACAGGCAGAAACACACAGCAGAAACACACGGGAAGAAACCACACAGGCAGAAACATACATGCAGGAACACACAGGCTCTCTCTGATGCTGGGGCTTGAGACAGATGACGTTGGACGTTGAAAGGTTTGCATAATCTCATTGACACTCTCCCCTCCAACCTACACTGTCCCTCCCCCTCCCTGTCCCCTGTCCCCCCCCTCCCCTCCATGTCCCCCCCCCTCCCTCTCCCCCCTCCCCCTCCCTCCCCCCTCCCTGTCCCCACCCCTCCCTCCCTCTCCACCCTCCCCTCCCTCCCTCCCTCTCCCCCCTCCCCTCCTTCTCCTTCTCGCATGCAGCTCTGCCTCCCATTCTACCACCTGAACCAATTAACGGTCTAATCTCCCCGCCACGGGCCCAGCTCTCTCTCTGCGTGGGGGTGAGCTCTTTGTTTTCCAGCCGCTGGCGAGGAGCGCTGACGGACGCCAGCCCTCAGAATCAGCCGCCCTCCTCCACGGCTCCTGCCAGCGACACCACCACAGCGAGGCAGAGAGCGTCTTTAAGCTCGCCGCCGACAGAGACGTGATCTCCCCCGTCAGCCTCGTGTTCCAGACGGAGCCTCTAACTCTCTGAGCCTCTAACTCTCTGAGCCTCGAACTCTCTGAGCTCCACACCTCTCGTCTCACCTGCAGAGGCTGCCTGCGCTCCACATGACGTTCAACGTGTTCTGATGTACCCGTGTTGAACCCATCCTATCTAGCCACCGTTGTATCCACCGTCAAGACCCTTCCTGCCCACCCACAAGACCCAGCTGCAGCCCTGTATTAACAGATTGGGGCGGAGCCTACAGACTTAAATATGTGAGACCCCCCGAACCAGCCACAACCACATAATACTGTAAAATACTAGGCACACAAACCTTGCAGTCCTCACGTCATGTACAGACACCTCCTGAGGCGGGGGGGAGCAAAGTGACAGAATTTGATTCAATGTTTGGTGTAGAAGGCAGATAAACAGCTCATCCATGTGGTACATTGTTCTCTAAGATGAAGAGGGGGACATGTAGACTGGGAATAAACACATAGATATACTAATTACACAGATGAGAGAGAAAAGGAGAGCTAAGAGAGAGAGAGAGAGAGAGAGAGAGAGAGAGAGAGAGAGGATAGCAGCTCGTAGAGAGCTCTCTCATCTCTCGCTCATCTCTCTAGCCTCTCTACGTCTCGCGCTCTCGAGCGCTCTCTCGGATATCAGATGAGAGGTAGAGAGAAAGATTGTACACGACACTGTCAATTGGGAATCTTTCACACCATAAACATTTAAGTCCATCTATTAAAAGCAAGAACACCAGAGAAAGGACATGTCTCTTTGTTGTTGAGTGTCACGATACTCACCCCTCCGTTTAAGCTCTGAGTAAATGTCAGGCGTCTAAGGATATCCTGTGTGGAGGGTCGGGAGAGTGAAGTTAACACTCTCCCTGTCCAGCAGTTATTAATATAGTTCCAGAGAGCTGAACTACAGTCGTCCTGGGAGCTGTGTCAGTCTGGGAGCTGGTCCTAAATCTGGGGTGAGTGGGATCTTGTCGTCCTTCGTAGCTGCTGTTCCTTCACTTGTCTAGCTTTCCTTGCATCTATCTCTTGTTCCTGAGTCCTGTGGCTCTGTCTGTCTGCTGCTGGTCATTCCACATGGTAGCAGGTCACAGTCTGGGCGGGCGCGCCCGCCCGGTCTGCCCCGCGCTCTTCCAGGATCGTGAGCGTATCGCTCCGCTAGCGTGACTGTCGCGAGCTCGCCCTCCCCAAATACGCCCATCGCCCCTCCTCCGTCCCCTCTCTCTCCTCGCTACCCCACGCTCGCCGTCAGGCCCCTCGCCCATGCCTGGTCAGTCATAGGAGGCTGGTCAGTCGTGGAGCTAGTCATAGGGTCTCCTCATGTAGCTGGTCAGCTCTCGTGTGAGTACTTGTGGGTCAGTCTAGTAGCTGTCCGTCTGGCGAGCTCGTCAGTCTGGACGACTGCTCTGTCTCTGTGTCTGCCGTTTCCAGTCTGGATGAACAGTATGTGGGTGTGGAGAGAGGTGTGTCACATCACTGTCGCTGCTGGGACAGTCTGCCGCAACATGGGAGCTGAGATGGGTAGGTGGGTGAAGGTCGCGTCTGCCTGCTGTGTGTAGTGATGGTGATGGTGTGTGTGCAGTGTGTGCTGTAGCGGGTGAGTTTGTGTTTGTACTGTAGAGGTCAAAACATGCAGTTTGGCTCTCTGGATGTTTACAGTGATGCTCTGTCTCTCCCTCCCCTCTCTGCTCTCTGCATCTCTCTCGTTTTAATTTTCAGTGGATGCGTACTCGCCGTCGGATCCCTCCTGCATCATCATCATCTCGGAAATCGGTCTTTCAGTGTTTCCCTCGTCTCTCTACATCGACCGCTCTCGCTCTCTCTGTCTGGCATTATAAACGAGCAGACATGCAGACACGCTGTGCTCTCTGAAGGATAAAAATCCATTATGCCACAGACATACACATTCTTCCTCCTGGCATCCTCACCTATAGGTGACCGGTGCAAGAGATGGAGAGAGACAGAGAGAGAGAGAGAGAGAGAGGACAGAGAGAGAGAGAGATAGAGAGAATACACCCAGAGCAGCGAGCTATCTAGATAGATAGTATATATCAATCTATATCTATAATCGTAGTAGTACATATACTATATCTATCCTTCATGATTCTCTCCCCCCCCCCAACCGTAGATAGAGCGAAAAGATCATACTCTTCTACATCCTTTTCTAATCTGGTACCTCTCGCTCTCTGCTCTCTCCCTTTCTCTTTCTTCTCTCGTCCTCTCTCTCTCGTCTATCTCCTCTCTCTCTCTCTCGATCTCTCCCGCTCGCGCTCCCCCCGTCCGTTGAGCCCTTCTCTCTCGCTCTCCCGTCCTGCTCTCTGAGAGAGAGATGCCTAAAAAGAGCCTTCTCAATCTATAATGCATACACTATGGGCTGTGCTCTAAAAACAAACCCTCCTCCCCCTCCCCCTCGCTCGTGTCCCCCGCTCGGGCCTCCTCGGTCACGTGCTCTCGTGTGGGGGCACCAAGCCTGGCTGCGCGCAGTGCAGGCAGACGTCGAGTCGCACGCCTTCTAGGTACAGACACGGTCCAGTGCTGCTCTGTAGGGAAGGACATACAGGTCAACAGTGCAGCCTGTAGGACAGACAGGTCAACAGTGCAGCCTGTAGGACAGACAGGTCAACAGTGCAGCCTGAAGGACAGACAGGTCACAGTGCAGCCTGTAGGACAGACAGTCACAGTGTAGCCTGTAGGACAGACAGGTCAACAGTGCAGCCTGTAGGACAGACAGGTCAACAGTGTAGCCTGTAGGACAG
>CAEFZP010002139.1:17500-27695 GCA_903064625.1 Mallotus villosus
CAATAAAGAATATCCGTATTTCCTTTGGTTTCTCTCCCAGCTCTCTTAAGTCACATACGACAGAACAGGAAGAGATACGATCCAGTTAAACAAAGTCGACGCCCCATAAATGTACCATTTTTATTGGACTTATATAGAAATACTTAAAAAAACATGAAGTAGCACCTTTACTTAAGTTTTACTTTATCATGTAGAACTTTAAATGTCAAAAAAATAAAACTCTTGATACATTTTCAAATCTTGTCTCAGCAAATATAATATTAGTATTCGACCATGAGGTTAAAGGCCCTTTATCATAAAATAAAATATACTTTGTTCTTAAACTTTGCTCAATAAAGTACATTTACGCTCAAGTAACTTCACCTACATATACATAGACAAGTGGTAAACAAATGTATTAAAATAGAAATAGTAAAACTAGAGTGGTGCAACAGAAGCCTGTAATTCCCACTGGAATCTAATTCATACAAATTTTAGAAAGCATAAACGTTTCCTTTGCGTTTGACTTACTAAGTTTTGTACATTTCAACATTTTGTAATAATATAGAATAAAATATGCTTTATATTACTGAATAAAAAATATGCTGGGTGAAGCGGATTTAAAATACATTTTTTGCTGAACCTATAAAAACTCCATTCCACCAGAATACTGTCAAATGCAAAACACATTTAGTGGATTCGTATTTCCGCCCCCACAGTCATGTGATATTAAAAGAATACAGTGATCGCTGCCATAAGGCCATACAAAAAAATAAACGATATCTTAACCCAGCTACAAAAAAAGTTCACTGAACTTAAATTAAAATATTTGTAAACATCTTTGCAATACGAAATATAATCTTTCAAGTCAAAAAAACAGAATAAAATACTTCAATCTGTATTAATGTAATTAATCAAAACTTTTAACTTGTGGAATTGTCATTCTGTACATTTATATGTATGTAGGATATGTTGTTTCTCTGTCTGATGTAACGTAAGTCAAGCGGCAGTGTCTTTAACGTCAATAGTCCTGTTTCGTTAGAGACATCCTCCCCGTTTCCCAACCTCCCACTCCCGTCTCAGTACATTCGATCAGAGAAACTGGAAGGCTTGCTCTAGTAACAGTCAACATATTGACTTAAAGCACCTCAGCCGAGACCTCTCCACTCCTAACTTCATAAATAGAGTGTACACTTTTAACTAGAACTATTGATTACTATTCTGTAATATTTTAAACATGCATTTAGAATGTTGAAAATATTTCCTCAAGCTACAGTACATTATAAACAACTCTAACAGAGCCTGGGGATCGGTGGTGCAGCCTCATACACATACACGTGTATATTTATATGTACACTCCCCCGTTCTGTTAAAGCAGTACAAGAGTCTGTTGTTGTTGTTGTTGTTGATGCTGCTATCGTAGCCAGACTCTGTAACCGTGGTAACCCTACCAGGTCAAGCGACACACAATTCTTATGAAAATATACGTATTGCCTGAGTGACGCCCGCGTGGCAGATGGGGCACCTGGGCTCGCTCCGCTGGCAGATGCGGTTGGCACACTCCATACAGAACAGGTTGTGCCCGCAGGGGACCAGGGCGGCGATGACCTCGCTCTCGAAGCACACGGAGCAGTCGCGGCTGCCCTTCCTGCTGGTGCCAGACGAGGTGGACGAGGAGGAGGAGGAGGCGGAGGAGTCGCAGGGCACCCCGGGGAGGTGTGGGCCGGGCAGGGAGGCCATGCTGCTGGAGTACCCGGGGAAGCTGAGAGCGCCTCCGCCCGGGTCGCTGCGGACCCTGCGGGCCAGGGGGTGCTCGGTGGGGCTCCCGGCGTGGCTGTGGAGGGGCGGGGACAGTCTGGGCTGGGGAGTGCCGCCGTTGGCCCTCCTCTGACTGGGGGGGAACATCCCGTTGGCGTTGGTGGAAGCGTTGGCAGGGTAGATGGCAGAGGAGGTGGAGGTGGGGGAGTTACCGCCGTTGGAAGAGGGGGTCATCCCTCTCTCGTACTGGGACCAGAGGAGGCCCGGGGGGGCAGGTGTCGGGTCGAACCCGGGGGAGGGGTCGAAGTTCATGTCAGTGCAGTCGGGGGAGATCACTTCGCTCCCGTAGACGAACCCGTTGCCGTTGGTGTTCACGTTGATGTTATTGTTGTTGTTGCCGTTGTTGTTGGTGGCGGTGTAGCTGAGGGCGGGGCTGGGGGGGGCTGTAGTCGGCCATGCGGGAGCCGTTGGTGCCGAAGTAGGAGTCTGTGGACGCGCTGCCCAGCGAGGAGGAAGAGTCGTTGCGGTAGTTGGAGAAAGGCTTGCGTCCTGAGGTGGTGGTCACGCCGCTGCTGGGCTTGGACCACAGGCTGGCGTGGCCGTGGAGGTCGAATCCCACGTCGGTGCCGTTGGCGTGGAAATCGTTCTCGTCCGTGAGCTCGATGATTCCTCCGGTCCTCATGGCGATGTGAGCCTCTATCTCCTCCCGAGCTCGGTCCACGTTCTCGGGCATCCCCGTCACCTCGAACACGGGCTCCTTGTCACGGCTGGGGGGTCACGATGTAGGTGTGGGTCTGCTGCTGGATCCTCTTGATGGTGGCTCCCTTGGGGCCAACGACCAGGCCTACCACGCGGTAAGGCACCCGGACCTGGATGGTGGTCTGGCCGGGGAGGTTAGGGGGCCCGGGGGCTGGGGTCCCAGTCCCTCCACTGGGGCTTGTGTTTTTGTTTCTGGAGGCTCTGATCATGGAGAAGTGTTCAGCTGCAGAGATGATCTCTCTCCTGGCCATGGCTACGTCTTCTCTCCTGCCCGTCACCACAAACACGGGCTCCTCGCCTCGGACGGGGGTCTTGATGTAAGTGTTGGTCTTGGCTCTTAAGGCTTTGATCTTACAACCTGGGAGAAGAAAGCAAAGGGGACCGTGAGGACACAGGGGTGTTTTAGTGCTTAACGAGTTGTGTGTGAATGAGGGGAAGCGATGCTCGTGGGCTATTTGAAACAGCTGGGGCATGTTTTGTCTTATTTTTGTGAAGACGCCTGTGCATATAGAAATCCTAGTAAAACAATTCAGCCTTTTTGTGAGGAATAAATTAAAACCACATGCTCGACTAGGGGAGTTCGCGTTGAAAATAGCACCAAGCACAAAAAATATATAAATAAATAAAACATGCAGATTCCGCAATTTACCGTGTGCTTGGGGACAGCACATAATTGTAAAAAAACGATCCATAAAATTACAACTTAGTCAGGATCGCTTGCGTTTCACGTGGCTCTAGCATGCGAACAATAATAAGACTACTTTATCATTTCATTTCCTTTCCTAAATTGTCTACATACAGTTTTATCCCTCCGCCCTCAGGCTCAAACAACGTTTTATCATAAAAAAATTGAACAGTTGAGGAATCAGCCAGGAGGAATCGTTGGCGTTGTGGGAAGGCAAGGCAGTAAGTGGGACAGGGTGATATAACATGACAAAGAAACCCCGTGTGTGTGTAGATATTAGACTACTCTAATATGCCAGAGTATTTCATGTTTGAGCTACAAGTATTCCTTCGCTGTCTTTTGTTAGTTACTCCGGGGCAAAAACAAGACTGTTCCAGCGGAAATCGGCATTCCGCATAAAGCTACACAAACTCACACCCCAGCCTAGCCTACAGCTGTGACACAATGTAGCAAATCTGGACTCGTGCTGGCTGCACTGCAACCGTGTAGCAGTGACAAGAGGGTGGTGAACAGAATGCTCTAAATACGTACCTTGTCTGCCAACGATCTCTGCTACATGCTCTGAGCCTGGAACTGGGACACATTCGGTCATGTTGACACTCTTTCTTCTGGGCTCGTTGTCATACAGCGAGTTCTCGTCGTTGTCCAACCCCATGAGGGACAGTTGGTCCAGGGCTATCTGCAAGGCTCTGTGATCGTCCAGGGCATCGACCTGGTTGCTCCCGTTCCGCTCCATATCGGCAAAAAGCGAGCTAGGCATCGTTACAATGTGCAGTCAGCGGGACGAGGAATATCAGACAGCGGGGGAACACAGAAGGGCGTCAGGAAGGACTGATGAGGGAGAAAGGGGACACTGGACCCGGTTTCAAGCCACTGGTGCAGATCTGAGCAATTCTCTTTGTCAGTCAAAAAATCAGTGCAGGAAATCCAAACTTTCTGAAAGGGATCTCTCAAGTCCGATCCCAAAAATGTTTTGAAAGACAGCAAATAATGCGTATTCCAGAGTTGTACGTAGCTGGAATACCGGTGTTGGCTTTATTCCTTCAAAGGGCCCCTCCCCAAGCTCTCTCTCCACTCAGCTCGTTTCTGTTTTCTGTCTGACTTGCTGCAAAGCCAGACAACACTACTGGGGGGGATATGTGCGAATGACGTCACCGCCAGGGCAGGGACGGTGCGGTGCTGCTCGAAATCTGCATAGCGGAAAGCTGATTGGTCAGATAGTGCGGAATGGGAGGTCACTAACGCTATCCAGTTCCAGAAGTACACTCCCTTCTTTGTTGTCTCCACCTAAATTAAAGCGCAGTCCCTTTTATGATAACACTATTTATTGTTACTTCACTGTAACTTACACCTTGTTGCTAGGCAGTAGAATAGCCTACACCTCGCCTCATTCATGAATAATTTGCTATTCTATATTTATTTATGTCTATGTAAACAATGTATATTACATATACAATACAATCTATTTTAATATTAGTTTGTGCCACGGAAGCCTAATTATGCAATAACTCGACTACTTCTTGCTGCTATGACTAATATCTAAGTAACGACTTTTATCACGGCCTTTTATGTTCTCGTTTTCTCAGAAAGCGTTGCGATCACCACAGTCAAGGCATGCCCAGACATATGTTCTTTGTTTGGTCGCTCTCTTTCTCTCCCTCTCCCAAACACACACACACACACACACACACACACACACACACACACACAAAGCACACTGATAGGCCTATGTCTTATATATAGCCTACTGCTATACAAACTCTTTCCGTGTGCGAATGGTTCAAAATAACGACATACAATACTATCTAGTCCACAGTATTTTCTACTCATGCACACATTAACTCTGCACTACAATCAATCCATGAACTGGCCAGAATGTAGCCTATCTTTGCAGTCGCTCGGACTTGTAACACTTCACAAGTAATTGTTGTGCTCAAACACAGGTCATTTCCGCAGATGTTGTCACCACGGAACAACAGCTGTCTACGTGTGCATAACGTGGGGAAAACGCAAATAGACCATGACATATTATTGTCTTCAATATACTGCCTGTATGCGCAGTTCACGTGGAATTATCATCTTAAGTAGGGCTACATTATTATCACCAATGTAAAGCAGAAAGGGCATTATCAATCAAGCCTTTTTATACAAGGCAATTGAAAGAACATCCAGCTATAGCCTATAATTAAAGCATTTTTCGTAACGTCTTGGAAAATATCCTGATGAATAATTGTGAAATCAAACAGTTCAGCGTTGCCCATCTAGTGGGCTATAGTCAAGTCTTAGACCGTAACAGGCCTGATCTCCGACAATGCAGACCGTTTTACAAAGCAACAGTCCGTTTGCATTTTAAGTTTAGTGATTGGTGGGCTGTTATGTAAACGTTAAGACCGTGGCGGTGGCGAGGGGGTGACAGGTCGCGTCCGCATCCATTGCCCAACGTGGCCTTTGTGGCCAGCGAAGAACCCGGCGGGGCGGGGAGGGGAGCTGCGTTTTCAACACAAAGGAAATTTCAAACCGATTCAAAGCTATTGAGACGAGAAGCCTTGCTTTGTCACCTCACTTCGGCGACACAATGGCTATGCTAATACCAACCGTTCAGAACCTGAGAACGTGCAGCGATGCAACACTCCACTCCCACCCCTAGTTTAGGATCACTGTATTGTATTTCTTCTGAAAGACATGAAAACATCTGGATGCCATAAATAAAAGGGGGTTGAGGCCAATAGGCTACAGCCAACGTCGTTTATTTACACTCACTGTAATAGGCTACTGTATAAAGAAAACCATTCCTTCAGTAATTCATTTTACTCAATAATAAGTTCCATATCCGTTCTTTGTACGTCTCCCTTTGTGTCTCTTTTTAACCAAAGAAACATTTAACTCGATCCAACTCAGACAAAATTAGTTCCTTGAAATGACACCTAGCAACAGACTACATGACTGATTCTTCGCCTTCTCATCCTGCTCTAAAACAGGCCAACACAACCACTCCTGTGTGACATGCTAAATACATGTAAACGACCTAACAATGATCTGTATACCAATATGATCACATGACCACCGAACAGCAGCATAGTAATGATCTTCACAATCAAATGTATCGTATTGTCCTTATCAGCTGTCCATGTGTGTGATATGCTACTCTGGATGATATCAATCGATATGACCACATACAGTAGATGAAGTTGCATGCCATCTAAAACCAGGACTGTCTTGTTCCCAGGGCAACAGTCCAGACAGAAGCGGATGCAGAGAGTGATATTTGGCGTTGGAACTCAAACGCCCACTTACTTGGTGATTACCTGTTCGCCTTTTAACGAGAGGAAGAAGGACTTAGCTTGGCCTGACCTAGTCTTGTTTGTGACTGGACAGCCTCAGCCATGGCTTTACTGCCTGTAGTGCCATGAGGGGAGGGAGGGAGGGAGAGAGAGGGAGGGAGGGGAGGGGGAGAGGAGGGGAGAGCTGAGACGATGGAGGAGGGAGCGAGGCAGCAGAGGACGAGGAGAGGAGACCGAGAGAGAGAGAGAGAGAGAGAGGGACGAGGAGAGAGGAGAGATGGAGTGGGAGAGCGGAGGGAAGAGGAGGAGAGAGCGGAGAGGGGAGGAGAGAGAGAGGGGAGGGAGGGAGGGGAGCGGAGAGAGAGGAGGGGAAGAGAAAGGAGAGAAGGGGGGAGGAGCGAGAGAAGATGAGGAGAGGGGAGGGAGAGAAGAAGAGGTGAGAGTGGAGAGGGGGGAGAGAGAAGAGGGGAGGGTGAGAGAGAGTGGAGAGGAGAGGAGAGAGAGAGAGAGGAGGGGAGGGGGAGAGAGAGGAGTAGGGGAGGGGGGAGGAGAGAGGGGGGAGAGGAAGAGGGGAGGGGGAGAGAGAGAGGGGAGAGAGAAGGGGGGAGAGGGAGAGGAGAGAGGAGAGAGAGGAGAGGGAGGGGGAGAGAGGAGGGGAGGGAGAGAGGAGAGGGGAGGGGGGAGAGGAGGGGGAGAGAGAGAGAGGGAGGGAGAGAAGGGGGAGAGGTCACACCAGCTGACTGTGAGCCCCCACAGCAGTCAGGGCTTCAGACTCGTCAGGTCAGAGGAGAAGCCAGCAGTCTGTCTGAGAGAAGCATGTCCACGTTACTGCATGCTGTAACGTGACCTCACTCTCATCTATACTTCAGCCCTGCACCCCGTCACAGGCACGCTGGGCCTATGATCACCGCTGAGCCTGTTAAACAAACAAACACCTGTTTAACACATTAGCATTCGAACGCTATTTACCTGGCCTGAAAATAGGCACTCTCATTTTGGCGATAGTCTCGGTAGCCCTAATAAAGCACGGTTTACAACATGGCTCGTCTACGTATGAATGGATGTAATGGAGAGAGAGAGAGGGAGAGGGCGTGAAGAGAGGGGAGAGGGAGAGAGAGGGCAGGAAGTGAGAGGGGCGGGAAGAGAGTTTAGCCCCGACACGTCTAACACTGCAGAGGCACTAACAAGGTGGTTGTCCTGGCATAGCATAATTGAATCTGCTTTACTGCCCTGCATTACTGTAGGTTATTGAGGTAGTAAAATGTATGTAGGTAGAGGCAAGGTTTACAACAGGACTAACACAACACTCAGACATATTGACCCTAATATACACCACTGTGTAGTTGTGCGTGTGTGTGTGCCCTTGTGTGCGCGGCTGCGCGCGCTCAGCCTCAATATGTAACCTGATTCAAGGTTACACACACACACACAAAATAATAAGATTTTTTTTCTACCCAGCAGACTACAGTCTCCCCACGCTGGTAAACTGGGGGGAAAAGATCTAACAAAAAGATTTAGTCCACAGTGGGCAATTATGAACAAGCCTGAATCCCATTTAGGAAAGTGAGCAGAAGAAAAGGTTACATAAATTCCATACGATTACGTAATCACTGACATTATTCGGTGCGTTTCGGGTTACCTCCCTGAAATGGGAATCGTATTTGTCTGTTTTTACTTTATATTTCCACCGATGAATCATAAATGAATCAACCTGAGAATTGGTTTCTGCTGGTTACATGGGCCCCTATCAAGAAACAAGCCTAATGTTTGATGACACTTCTCATCAAAATGCATCAATTCACTCATTGTTATCACGGATTTATATTAATCTCCATAAATGTGTGTGGCACATGGTCCATGCACGCTGGTGCGCAGCGCGCAGGAGAGCCGGGCAGACTCATGGAGAAGCATGATCAGACAGCAAACAGCAGCGATGGATCGACAGGTCAGTGACGTCGTGTCTGTGTTCTGTGTGGTGCATGCAGAGCAGGGCTGGGTTGGGCTTGCAGGTTCGGATGCAGTAGTGCTAGGGTATAGCTCTGTACTCCAGTCTCGCTTCCGTCTCCCCTCGCCTCTCCGCATGCTCCCCTCCTCCTCTGTCTCCCTTTCTCTGCTACCCTCGCCTCCTCTAATTCTCTCTCTCTCGCTCTCTCCATGTGTGCTCCCTCCCTCCACGCCTCCACACTACAGTCGTCGCCCACTCCTCACCGCTCCTCATCTCTCTCTGCATGGGTGTCTCAGTCTCCATCTCCCCGTGTCGTCTTGTTTCTCTCTGCGAGTATCTACACTCACTCCCTCACACCTCTCCCTCATCTCCTCATCTCTCATGCACATCCTCATCACTCCTTCCTGTGTGCTGTGTGACACACTGAACTGATAGGGGCCACTGATCCTGTCTCTGTGTGGCGTGTCTGCCAGACGCTCTGCAGCCTAGCAGCATCGCTGCAGACGGACAGCTGGAGGGGAGCTGCCCCACAAGGCACCATCACCACGTCCCACAATGCACCGCACCACACAACCAGCCCAGTACTATCCACCTACTCATTACCTCTTTCAATCACACAGTGCCACGAGATACAAAACACAAGACCAAAACACATTTCTCTCTGTCTCTCTCTCTCTCTGATTAATATTGCAACACTGTGGCTAACACCCACTTCTGTATTGATTGATTCATCTGTGGTGTCTATCCTCCCCCTCCCTCCCTTCCCTCCGCCCTTCCCCCCCTCCTTCCTGAACTCGAGTCATGGGAATCGCTCTCCCACGGAAGAAAACCCACTATGCAGTTTGGTGATCAGAGGCAACCCAGCATCCACAATTCAACATGTCTACTCCACCCCGGCACCTCTCTCCAGCCACTGCGTCGCCCTCACCGCTCGACCGCCAATGGCCGCCACCGGCGAGAAGACAACCACGCCCCCGTCGCGCCCGACACCGCGCGACCTCCACTCTGAAACGCCACGCAGCCCCGAGCGCCCTGCACGCGAGACCGCCGCCTAGCGCGAAGAAACGCAGCCTAACGCGCGACCGCGCAACCGCGCGACCGCCGCCGCCAGCCGCGTACGACGCGCAACTCGAGCGAACGCACAAGCCGACACCGCGCGCCCGCTCAACCGCGCGAACGCCACCAGAGACGCCAAAGCAGCAACCGCAGGACCGGCACGACCAAGCAGCGCCCACGGCGCACCGCCACCTCGAACACACGGCGACCGCGCCCCGCCACCGCAGCACCCTCGCGGCCAACCCCGGCGACGCGAGCCGCACGAGAGACAGCCACCGCGCGACCTCGCGAACGCCGACCGATACATCGCTAGACCCTGCTCTCCCGCCTATTAATCTAAACCGGTAGCGAACCGTCCACACCCTCTACCCTTATCCTCAATCCAACCTTCGACCTATCTACATCCAATCCTCCACCTCTCTTACCTCCACTCCTCCACTCTCTACCTCCACTCTCCAGCCCTCGCACCTTCACCTATGGCCGCTACAATGATGCGGAATGGAAGCATGAGGCGAGGTGACCCGTGGTGCTGGAGACCGGAGGGAGGGGAGGAGGATTGCAGCTTCCATCAACAGGTTTACTGGTCAGCGGGGCTGAGTGGACTACTAAGACTAGGAGTTGACATTGATCAACGAACACAAAAAGAGACATCTACGTTGGGTCTTTTCAGCTGTGGCTAGAAGAAAAGAGATGTAGTTTGCGTCAGCACATGGTTTTTAAGTGAGAGTTATT